>CM034234.1:4521505-4990436 GCA_019916065.1 Vitellaria paradoxa
GGGAGGTGAAGCAGAGAAGCAATGCTCCCATCCCACATCGCCTGGGTCGTGGAAGGAAGTGGCATATATGTAATATTCGATATCAATATAGAACAACGCGTTTTAAAGCCGTGAGGGCACTGGGTTCAGTGGAAACTCCAGGGTTAAGCGTGTCCCAGTGGGAGTAGTACCGGGATGGGTGACCTCCTGGGAAGTAGCTTACCAAGCCCAAAGCGGATAATATTGTACTATATGGATGCGGGTCGTTACAAATGGTATCAGAGCCAATACTAAGCAGAAGTGTGGGATCACGCATGGGCCCCACGTGTAGGGGACCTGCCTATGAGTAACTCTGTGGGAGAGTAAAACAGGAGGTCATGCGGGGACGCGTGCCCTGTAAGGGAGGAGGATTGTGAGGGACTGTGAGGGACCTGCCCATGAGGAGAGGCCTACGGGAGAGTGAAGCGGGAGGTGAAGCAGAGAAGCAATGCCTCCCATCCCACATCGCCTGGGTCGTGGAAGGAAGTGGCATATATGTAATATTCGATATCAATATAGAACAACGCGTTTTAAAGCCGTGAGGGCACTGGGTTCAGTGGAAACTCCAGGGTTAAGCGTGCTCCAGTGGGAGTAATACCGGGATGGGTGACCTCCTGGGAATAGCTTACCAAGCCCAAAGCGGACAATATTGTTCTATATGGATACGGTCGTTACAAAAGTGAATCAGGAGGTCATGCGGGGACGCGTGCCCTGTAAGGAGGAGGATTGTGAGGGACTGTGAGAGACTTGCCCATGAGGGACTCTGCCTACAGGAGAGTGAAGCGGGAGGTAAAGTAGAGAAGCAATGCCTCCCATCCCACGTCGCTTGGGTCGTGGAAGGAAGTGGCATATATGTAATATTCGATATCAATATAGAACAACGCGTTTTAAAGTCGTGATGGCACTGGGTTCAGTGGAAACTCCAGGGTTAAGCGTGCTCCAGTGGGAGTAGTACCGAGATGGGTGACCTCCTGGGAAGTAGCTTACCAAGCCCAAAGCGGACAATATTGTACTATATGGATGCGGGTCGTTACAAATGGTATCAGAGCCTAGGTTAGAATACCTAGGGACAGTGGGAACTAGAATTTCTATGTGATAGGATATATTTACGTGCCTTATAGGATTTCAAGAGAGTTAGTAGTAATTGAAATTATGAATTGATAATAATCAGTTTCTTAATCTCTTTCTGATTTCTATTCTTAAAGGATGCCTCCACGTGTTGCTAATCCTAGCGGTAGAGGCCGTGGTCAAGGCCGCGGCCAAGGTCGTGGTCGCGGTCATGGCTGAGGTCAAGGACAGGGACGAGGAGTCCCGGCAATTGAGGATGTACACATGCAACCTGATGTGGCTCGGGATCAAGAGTCACATGCAGGAATTGGAGTAGAGCTACCACCAGGAGCGACCAATGCACTGCAGGGAGTAGAGGTCCTACGTGGTACTGGAGTTCTACCGGAGTTTGGAGAAGTGCCTCAGGCAGAAGTCGAGCAGGCAAGGGTGGCTAATACACCACGAGCTGTCAATGATCAAGCTGGAGTGGATAATGTTTCTCAAGGAGGCTCAGTTAACCCTGAAGAATTTCTACAGAATATGGCTACAGCAATGATAAAGATAGTGGGAGGAACACAGAAAGACGAATCCATTTCAGCATTAACTACGTTCAAGAGAATGAATCCACCCACATTTGATGGAGAGGCAGATCCAGATACCGTTGAGAGTTTCCTATCACAGTGTGGGAGGATATTTAATACAATGGTGATTATTCAGGATAAGGTGAAGGTGTCTTACATTGCATTTCAATTGATTGGAAAGGCGAGTGATTGGTGGACATCAATAGAAGATTCTCAGGATGTGGGCGAAATAACTTGGGAAAAATTTAAGGAGATGTTTAGAGAACAGTTCTTTCCGTTACCAATGAGGGATGCAAAAAGAGATGAGTTCATGAATCTGATTCAAGGTGCAATGACCGTGTTGGAGTATGAGCGTAAGTTCTTTGCTCTTTCTAAGTATGCACCAGAGATAGTTTCAACAGAGTATAATAAATGCCGAAGATTTGAGTGGGGTTTGAGGCTAGCAATCAAGGGTAGGGTAGTACTTTTACATTTGGAAGACTACAAAACGTTGACATCCCGAGCTATGATAGTAGAGAAAGATTTAAATGACATGAAGCAGCGGACAGATAACAGGCAGGGTAAGAGTTCAGCTCACTAGACAAGAGAAATAAAAAGAGGCAAAGAGAAGATTCACAGTATCAGCAGAGCAGTGCACCTCTTACTCATTCTACAGCAGGAACGACCTCACAAAGTCCAATTATTTGTTTCCAATGTAAGCAACCCGGACATAGAAAGTCAGAATGCTCTCAAAGGGGAGGATCAGGTAGAGTTGAGCAGATGATTGAATCGAGATCATGTTACCAGTGTGGCCAGTAGGGTCATATTTTAAGAGATTGTCCGCAACGGTAAGGGACTTCAAGTGTTGTTCGACCACAGCAACCTACTCAGTCAGTTTCTTACCAGTAAAGTTCTAGACCATCAGGGTCACAGGCCATGCAATCGCAATTTTCGAGAGCAACCCTAAGGTGGACCTCAACAAGGCCAGCGGGGTTAACAAGCCGTTGGCGACGCAAACACAGGGAAGAGTTTTTGCATTGACCTGAGATGATGGGACCCAGTTGAAACCTATTGTGACTAGAGGTACATTTCTTATTTTTACTTCTAGAGCCATAAGTACTTATAGATACTGGAGCATCGCATTCGTTTATTTCTGCACATTTTGCTTCTGCATTGAAATACCTAGAGCAATTGGTCCCACCTATACGTGTCGAGACACCAAGTGGGGGGCCATACCATTTTAACTCAAATTTGTAAAGCGTGCGAGATCACCATAATTGACAAGATTTTCTACATCCGGTCATCTTTGCTGTTTCGAATTTGATTGTATTAGAGATAAACAACTTTGACATCATTCTCGGTATGGATTGGCTATCTGTTTTTCGAGCAATAATAGATTGTGCTAAAGAGAGAGTAACCTTGCATACACCTGAGGGTGACCAAATACGATTCACAGGTGATTGTAGAGATTGTTTGGTCACACCTGTTCTAGATGGACAGAAAAGGATTGATTTGCATAGCTTGTTCGCCAGCTTAGCTTTGGAGGAAGAAGAAGTGAGTAATGAAGTAAAGTTGCCACCAATTGTTTGTGAGTTTTCAAACGTATTCCCGGAAGACTTGATAGAGTTGCCGAACGAGAAGTGGAATTTAGTATTGATCTAGTTCCAAGCACAGAGCCAATATCTGTGGCACCTTATAGACTTGCTCCATCAGAACTAGTTGAGCTAAAGGCTCAGCTTAAGGACTTGATTGCTAAAGGTTTCATCCGTCCAAGTACTTCACCGTGGGGAGCATCGGCATTGTTTGTGACAAAGAAAGATGGTTCGTTGCGGAGGTGCATTGACTACAGGAAGTTAAATAGGGTGACAATAATGAATAAATACCCACTAGCGAGGATTGACGACTGTTTGACCAGCTCTAAGGTTCACAGTGCTTTTTCAAAGATTGATCTAAGATCAGGGTATTATCAATTAAGAGTGAAGAAGGAAGATATACCAAAGACAGCTTTTAGGACTCGATATGGGCCTTACGAACGTTTTTTAGTGATGCCTTTCAGGTTGACAAATGCCCCTGCAATCTTTTAGATTTGATGAACAGAATATTCAGTGCATACTTAGATAAATTTGTGGTAATATTCATTATGACGTGTTGGGGTATTCCAGATGCAAGGAGGAACATGAGGAGCATTTGAGATTAGTACTCCAAACTTTAAGGGAGCACAAGCTTTATGCTAAGTTAAGTAAATGTGAGTTTTGGCTTGAAGAAGTGAAGTTCTTGGGCATGTTGTATCCAGTAAGGGGTATCAGTAGACCCATCAAGATAGAAGCAGTTATGGATTGGCCGCAACCAAAGACAGTATTTGAGATTCGAAGTTTCTTGGATTAGCTGGATATTATCGAAGGTTTGTTCAAGGATTTTTCGAGGTAGCTGCCCTAATGACCAGGTTGGACCTCCTGAAAGAGAGTGAAACGTTGTGTGGGATGAGGCTTGTGAAAAGTCATTTCAAGAGTGTAAACGGATAATGCATAGTGTTAGTGATTACAGAAGAGGATGGGCTCCAAGTGCATTGTGATGCTTCTAGGAAGGACTTAGGGGTGGTGCTTATTGCAAGGATGTAGGGTTTGGCCTACGGGTCAAGACAGTTAAAGATTCATGAGCAAAATTATCCTGTACATGACCTAGAGTTAGCAGCAGTAATTTATGCTTGAAGAGTTGGAGACCATTACCTATATGGAGAAAAGTTTGAGGTATTCTCAGCTCACAGAGTTTACAGTATATCTTTACCCAAAAGGATCTAAATTTGAGGTAAAGGAATAGGATGGGAGTACATGAGGATTATAACTTTGAATTACACTATCATCCAGGGAAAGCAAATGTGGTTGCGGATGCTCTTAATCGAAAGACTCGTAATGTTTTAGCAGTCTTGCAATGAGGAATGGGATATGATTAAGGATATTGGGGAGTTTGATCTTCCACTTAATAGAAGAAGAAGGAGTGCTATTCTCTTTTCTATGGTGGCACAACCGACGTTGGTTACTCGTGTATAGAGGCTCAAAGACTCGATGTTGAGTCTGACATATATCGAGCAAAAGTGTTAAATAAAGAAGGATTACCTAGGCTGGACTTTTGATAAAGATAGTGGTTTGAGATATCAAGCAGATTATTTGTACTAGCATCTATTCGAGATGAGGTCTTAAAGAGTTACATCATTCCAAACTTGCAGTGCATCCAGGTGGTATGAAACTGTATCATGACTTGTGTCGACAATTCTTTGGGTAGGGATGAAAAAGAAGGTGGCGGAATTTGTTAGGAGGTGGCCTTA
This sequence comes from Vitellaria paradoxa, assembly GCA_019916065.1. Classification (NCBI taxonomy): domain Eukaryota; kingdom Viridiplantae; phylum Streptophyta; class Magnoliopsida; order Ericales; family Sapotaceae; genus Vitellaria; species Vitellaria paradoxa. The sequence goes on from CM034234.1 coordinate 4,526,453, forward strand.
CTTGTCAACAAGTGAAGGCCGAACATCAGAAACCGGCAGGTATGTTACAGCCACTACCAGTATAATGTGGAAATGGGAGAATGTGACAATGGATTTTGTGTCTGGGTTACCGAGATCACGAAAGAGTCATGACACAATATGGGTGGTGGTGGATAGATTGACAAATCAGCTCATTTCTTACCTATTCGCTTAACTGATTCTATAGATGCTCTTGCTCGACTTTATATCAAGGAGAGATTGTAAGACTTCACGGAATTCCTATTTCTATTGTCTCAGATAGGGATTCTCGTTTTCATCTCCAGATTTTGGCAGGGTCTCCAAGCAGCTATGGGGACTCAATTGACACTTAGTCAGCCTTTCACCCCGCAGACTGATGGACAATCAGAACGGACTATTCAGATTTTAGAATATATGCTAAGAGTTTGTGTACTTGATTTCTAAGGCAGTTGGGAGGATTACTTACCACTAATAGAGTTTACTTATAATTAATAGCTACCAGTCAAGTATTGGATGGCACCTTTCGAGGCGTTATATGGTAGGCCGTGCAGATCACCAGTTTGTTGGCCCGAAATTGGAGAAGCTACAATTATTGGGCCAGAGCTTGTTTAGGGAAACTACTGAGAAAGTTAATGTTATCGCCAAAGACTTGAGACGGCTGCAAAGTAGCCAAGAGCTATGCTGACGGAGACGAAGACCACTAGAGTTTGAGGTGGGAGATCACGTGTTCTTAAAGGTCTCACCACGAAAGGGAGTGTTTCGTTTTGGTGTAGAGGGAAGCTTTCACTTAGATTTATTGGACCATTTGAGATTTTGGCTAGAATTGGAGATGTGGCGTATCGTCTTGCCTTACCCCCACAATTATCGGGTGTGCATGATATTTTTCATGTATCTATGTTGAGGAAGTATAATGCTGATCATCACATGTTCTTGATTGGACCGAGCTTGAGATTGACTCGGGTGTGACATACGAAGTAAGACCAGTGAAAATTTTAGATTCACGAGAGCAGGTTCTAAGAAGAAAGATCATTCCTTTAGTTAGAGTTGTGGAAGCCTCATGGTGTCGCGGAGTCCACTTGGGAACGAGAGTCAAAGATAAGAAATAAGTATCACCGAATCGTTCAATGATTCAGGTATTTCTAAAATTTCGAGGACGAAATTTTTTTTAGGAGGGTAAGATGCAACGACTCAGGAAATTTAAATCTTGATTTGATTGTTTTTTATGTAAATTTGTTGTGATATTAATTAAATATTTATTTTATTATGGATGCATAGTGGGGTATGAAATGTTATTTGAGTTTTAAATTGAGTATTTGATTATTTAAAAATAATAAGAAAATAGATGTCCATTCTAAATTGAAGTCTAACTCCATAGGCTTAGGCATTCGGCCAAGCAAAAAAAAAAAAATATAGAGATTTCAATTCAAATTAACTTCAATCACAGCCACTATATATATATATATATAGATATGCAGGTTAGTAGCAAATTCTATTGAACCTGGAAATTCGGCAGCCTATAAAAAAAAAAAGTGATTTTGACTCCACGTTGGATTCATTGAGGTCGTGATATATATATATATACTTTGGTGTGGGCAAACGCCCAGAAGGAATTCGGAAAAAGAAAAAAAAAAAAGAAGAGAAAGCAAATTTGGTCCAATTAGGACTCCCTTAAGGCGGCTAATATGTATATATATATATATATATATATGCATAGGACAAACGCCCCAGCAAGCCTATTCGCAGAGAAAAAAAATATAGAGAAAAAAAAAAAAAAAACTGAAAGAAGGGGTGCTGGTCGGCAGAGGAAAAGTTGGATTCGATTTTTTTTTGGTTTTGCCGCGGCTGGAAGTGAGGCGGTAAAGGCAATTGAATATTCTTTTCACAACAAATTCAGATTTAATATTTGAGGTAGGAGTAGAGTTAAATAAAAATTAAATTTATTATGTATGATTTAATTTTTTGAATTATGTGATTATTTGGTTTATTGTTATGTGATCAATTATATGATTGTGGCTGTCTTGTGAATAGAAAAAGTATGTATAAATTAATTTTGATTTTGAGGAATTAAATTTAAGTTAATACAAAAAATTTTTATTATTATTTAAAAAAAATTTTTTTATTACGAAACCTTGAATAAGGAAAATAAATATTTTTAGAGAAGGATTTGGATTCGAATAAATAAATAATTATTTATTCGTTGATTTTATACGATTTTGGTTTTGGGTTGTGAGAGGTGCCGGATAAATAGTTAGTGCTGAAAGCTCCGCTGGTGAAAGACCAGGAACCCACGCGGGGTTGGGTTATCATGTCCAGTAGGCTAGTAACCTACGAAGCATTGATGAGTTGATATTTTTTTGGTAACCTATGGTTAGAGGCATAGATTGACCGGGTAGCGGTACCTAACCCACTAATTAATAACGTAGTTGTTAAAATAATATATTTTATTTATTGTTGTGATCAAAATATTTAAATTTAAATGTTTTTGATGTGTGATGTATGTTGACATGACATGTCGGAGATTTATAGGACACCCATATATGATTTATTTAATTTTTATTTTTCTCCGAGCACCAGTTGATTATTTTAATATACCTTAGTATATTGTGCTCATACCCCTACAACTTTAGATGCAGGTGCAAGTGTTGCACAAGATAATGGTCGTGATGGGATCGCTTAGGCAAAGTAGAGATTTTTAATAATTTGTTAATTTTATTTCAGGAAGAGAACTGCATATTTGTTTTTAGTTTAATTTCTTTATTGGATTTGGATCATTATAATTGTCTCGGTTTGGGAGACTAGAGATGGATTTATTTATTTAATTTTCCAAGTTTGGGGATTATTAGTTCACTATTATTAAATACAATTGGCTCTGGTTATTTTGAATTGATGGTTTTGGTGATTGTGATTGTTTGTTCATGCTCCCGAGTTGTGGAAAATTCAGGGCGTGACATATAAACTAGGAACTACGGTGACGTGATTCCCAAGATAGAATACGTAGGCAGCTCAAGCAAAAGTGGCTTGAGTCCGGTCTTAATTATGGATGAGGTTGGGTAGATAAAGATTGGATAACTGCATTACATCACATGTGCATTTTTATATTATGTTTGCATTGCATAACATGACATGTGCATTTTATATTATGTTTAACTGCTATTGTTGTGAGTTATATTATATGTTTGAGCGTATCCATTAGCACACCCTTGCATGGTTCTACCTAATGGGCTGGTTAATTTACTTTATCTATATTGCTGGTGATTCGGCGAGGTCAGGAAATAGCCACCCGAAATTGAATTAAGATTGATAGATGGTCTGTTACAGAATTTTACTTCTATTGAAATGTTCGTATTCCCCTTTGTGTGACCTGGGGGTGTGGATCCCAAAGTCAATTTATATTCAAGATTGCATTGTTGTTGATAAGACCTATGAGGCTGTGTCAGTCTTTAACGTAATTACCAGGGTGTGACCTTAAATTTATCGCGATTGATGATATTTTATTTATTTCATATAGGAATGTGGAATGTATTTGTTCTACTAGTTGTTATTGTATTAAAACTCGACTTTAGCACCGGTTTTTATTTAATTTATTTTTTTCCCATATTCCCATACCGTCTGTTCTGGATAATTAAGTTAGGGGCGTGACAATAACATAGGGTAATTTTATTTAAAATAAATTTAAAATAATGTCATGACAAGGTTTTGGATTGAAATGGGTGTTGTTGCCCAAAGCGGTATATCCATTAAGATCTAATTTTCTTGTATACGAAATATGGCCATGTCTATTGTGTTATTGCACGCAAATATCTACCCAAAGAGGGTATTGTGTGCAGTAATAACAAAAATGTTATTTGGTAACTAATAGAGAGTGTTTAAATTTATTTATTTATTTATTTTGAAAGGTTAGTCTGCCCAAAGGGGACTAATTTTCAAATACTTGAGCATTCTCATATAATGGTTAGCTGAAGAGATCTCATAACATGTTACACTATCTACACAAAAAGGAGACGGTAATGATGCATTGAGGAACCCCTATTATTTATAATTATAGTAAATTATTGTCCTTTATTTTTGCTTACATATTTTCATTTTGTCACCAAATAGTTTCCTTTATAGTTGTTAATAGCAATACAATTATTGGGTTTTTGGATAGTTTCGATTTTAAGTAGGAGCAAAAAAATTTTTTTGGTAACTTATTTTTTAATGTTCTGGATCTAATGGTGATGCATACTCTCACTGATTTGATTGCATATTATTGAATTCTCCTAATAAGCTATTTAATGGCCCTAAAGTGCTTATTTATGTATTTTTCTTACATTTTTAAAGCACATATTTTTTTAAAGGCATAAAATTACAATCATCGACATGGTGCGAGATGTTGGTTGATGTTGGCATTATTGCCCAAAGGATACGCTCGTTGATTCTTGATTTTTTTGCATATTTGAACATAATGAACCATTATATTGTTACATATAATAATATGTCAAAAGATGATTGTTGTATGTATTAATGACACGATTAAAATTCAGTGACTGACCAAAGAATATTTTAGTTAGAAGAGTCTTTTTGCCCACAAGGAATTAACTTTTTAAATATGGGTATTATCATTGATGGTTTACTGAAATGAACTTATAGCATGTTGCACTCTCTACCCAAAGGGGAGACGGCAATGATACACCAAGTCATCTCTTATAGTTTATGCTTGATTAAGTTTAAAGTAAAGCTTATTTTTGTCTCTGATTGCTAATTATTATTTTAAAATCCTTAAATTTTTAAGCATAGTGTTTTACATAATGGTCTATTTTAGATAATCTAGTGCAAACTTAAGTATATCTTTTTTTCATCATGATAATAGTATGTCCAAGAGACTTAAAGTTTAAAATAAAATTTTTTCTTATGACATAAGAGACTAGGTCATATTTCTAAATAGAGAATTCAAAGGTTTATAAATGATGATATTTTAGTATCTCTTAATTTTGAAAACTCAGACACTTGTGTTGATTGTATCTGTGATAAATTGACCAAAATGATCACAATTTTGAGGTCTGACTGTAGGGTGAGTATCATGACAGACATGATACTATAGGATAGCATATGGGATTGTTTGCAAAATATTCACAAAAATGTAGGGATTGTTGCCCAATATACCATGCTAGGTAACCTTAAATAGAATGGTGTAATTGAAAGACGTAATTACACCCTTAAAAACAAAGAGTATAATGAGTAGGTGAAACTTACCTTTGTATATTTGGGGTTATGTCACAAAATCTACCTTAAAAGTCTGGAATGGATTTCCATCTCCAGTGTTTATACATAGGTTAGCCGGAGCATATGCGCGGGGCTTGTTCTCTTTTCATTATTAATTGTTATGATTTTTCAAAATTTTTAAAATTTTAAAATTTTATTAGATGTATATAATAAATAAAAATTTAAAAATTATTATAATTAGATGACACACATCATAATATAAAATTTAATTAAGTATAATGTAACACAATAACATTTTCCAATTTTATATATATTTAATATTATATGATATAATGAAATTAAGTTTTTAATTTGCATGTAAAAAGACATTCATCGACTTTCTCAGGCCTTACTCTATATACCTTGCTTTATATATATTTAATATAATATAATGAAATTATATTTTTAACTTGTATGTAAAAAGACATATATCTAATTTTCAAACGCAATAATTGCCCTCATCTTTAGAGATCCTATTTATTAGTTGTTGGATTGGAAGATTAAGGCAATGCCTGGTTTACTAAAAAAGAATAAAATAAATAAAATAAAAAGTTAATGTAAAGGTGATACATGACAGAATTTAATTAGAGAAAGTTAAAAAAATTTAAAAAAATTATATTTTTTTAGTAAAAAAGAGAGATTTAAACACCCTCTAATTAATTTAGCCAACACGAATCGTATCTCCATGCTATCAAAAATACTTGATACCCACTTTTTTGCAATATTTTTGAATCTTAAACTTGTAATTAGGATAAGAAAATAAGCATATTTCAAATTAAATTATTTGATTGGATATTAGCTAGGAGAATAAGAATGAATATATATATATATATATATATATATATGCAGCAGAATTACTTAATTTGTTTGATTACCATAAATTAATAATGCATACACAAATTAACTACATCCAAAAATTCATTTTCCTATTACCTGTAAAAATAAACAGTGACTATTAATTTTGAGGTGTGTATTTGAAACGATAGTCAACTACATTTTTTGAGGTAGTTGGATGAATTTAATTTCCAACAAGTTCGATTATTTTGATACGATAGTTGTGACATGTCATGTGACTCCACCACAGAAAAATAGACTATAAAGAACATGCAATTAAGACATGATTGTTTATTTATTGTTGAGCTAATATAGTGTTTTTTATTATAATATAAAATAGTTGTGTTGGGTATATAATTTAACGGGTGAATTTTCCCCTCACTTTCCTTCTCTTCATGCGATTAGTATAATCTGCTATATCACTAATTATTAATAATAATTAAAAAAATTAGAAAAGCCTATATCAATATGGTTTGACAAAACTCCTGTTAATCGGTTTCTCCTCTCAATTTCTTCTTTTTCATGCATTTCACTGCTATGGCAGCTTATTCAACATTTTTATACGCCTGCGAATCCCACCAACATTAACATCGATCGATCACATAAAAAAGTAACAATGATATCATTTTAATTACTATCACTTTTCTTTTCTCCGAATTAAACAAGTTCCATCAGCATACCAAAGGTGGGCTTGAACTTAGGTTTGTCAAGAAAAAATATGAAAAGGTCAAATGAAATAAAAATATAACATTATTTTTTTATTAAAATTAGTAATATAGGGAGAAAATGAATATAGATATTAATAATACAAAAAATATTATATTTATTTTTATTTATTTCACCATAACAGTGATAACAGCGACACAACGTTGATGACGTACTTGCGTTCAAACCAACTCATTTAATTCAAACCAACTCAATTTTGTTTGGACTTGTATTGAAGATATGTTTCATGTCCTCCTCGCTATCACGTTGCTACCTCTAAAGGGACCATTAATTTAGAGTATATTGCATTAACCTACTCTTGAGGTTTTTGAAAACGACGCAACATTTTTGATATGAAAAATTTTAAAGTTATTTGTTCAAGGTTATATATTTATATAATACAATAACAATAAATATATAAAAAATAAAACTAAACACTAAATATTTATATATTTAAATAGAATTTCAGTCAACTTTTGTTTTAACTAGAACCATATTGAATTCAATAATGGAATTTGGTTATTGATCTCCTAAAAATTAATCATGTTTGAAACACTAACTTGGACAAAAAGAAGGTTCAGAGTTAAGATTATCATTTTTTCTGAAATTTTAATTAATTTGAAATTTACGTAATTAATAAGAAATATGTAGAAGAATATTTACTAATCTTTTTTAAAGACCAAATGTGAATTAGAGCCAAAAAAAAAAAAAGCTAAAAGGTAAAATAATAATTTTTTACTTTAATTTCGTTTATCAAATAAGAAATATATTAAGTAATATCTTTTTATCGTTTTAGAAAGTTTGAAATGCAAATTTAGACAAAAATAAAATCTACAAATAAAACAATAATTTTTGGTTGGGCATTGGCTCACACGCGTGATTCCACCCTTTCGGTTGGGTATTGGCTCTGATACCATTTGTAACGACCCGCAAAGATATAGTACAATATTATCCACTTTGGGCTTAGTAAGCTACTTTCCAAGAGGTCACCCATCTTAGTACTGTCCCCACTGGAACATGCTTAATCTTGGAGTTTCTACCGAACCCAGTGCTCTCACGGCTCGTTGTATTATATTGATATCGAATATTACATATATGCCACTTCCTTCCATGACCCAAGCGATGTGGGATGGAAGGTATTGCTTCTCTGCTTCACTTTCGACTTCACTCTCTCGCATGCAAAGTCCTTCACGGACAGGTCTCTCACAGTCCCTCATAAACAATCACAAGCAAACAATGACATATTGAAAGACTAGCCAGTGGGCCACACTTCTTAAATTTATTGTTACAAGTTGACATCATGATATGACACAATTTTGATAATGCATGGGATGATATTAATATAGCTAACTTTTCAAACATAATAATTTCTGTGACCCTCAACAATCTTAATTAATACAATACGATAACATATGAAAAAATAATTAAAATGCATACACAAATTAACTGAATCCAAAAATTCATTTTCCTATTGCCTGTAAAAATAAACAGTGATTTATTTTTGAGATGTGTACATGGAGCAATGTTCAGCAAAAGTTTATGACGGTTGGATGAATTTAATTTCCTACCAGTTGGATTATTTTGCTATGATGGATGTGACATCTCGTGTGATTTCACCAAATAAAAATTGACTATAAAGAACATGCTACTAAGACATGATTATATATATATATTGTTGAACTAATATAAGTACTGTTTGGCAGCGTAACTTTTAGCAAAAAAGTATTAAATTTTACTCATTGAGTGTTTAGCAAAACATCAAATTTTGTCATTTTTCTTCTCTGTTACAGTAACTTCTAAACTAATAAGTTATCAAAAATTGTTAAAAATTGTTAAAAGTTGTTAAAAATTATTAAAATTGTCAAAGGTTGCCAAAAATGTTACCAAACGCTCAAAAGTTACAAAAAGTTACTAAAAATTACTATTTATTTTACCAAACATAACAAAAATTTCAACTAGTTATTTCAGGTAAAAATACCAAAAATTACTAAAAATTGTGCCTTCAAATACCTCCCATAGTACTTTTTATTATAATATAAAACAATTATGTTTGGGCATATAATTGTGTGACCAAAAAATATTTTGCCCGACCAGAATAGTACTGCTTCCTTGACCATGAATTACACCCTCCAACCAGAGGCTATATTCTAATTAAATTAGTACTAAATAGTTTAATATTCACATCATCTAATTATTTCATTTACTACACTCAAGTGTATCAGGAGATAAAATCTGTAAAATATATACAACAAAGTCACTTACTTATAGATTCGAAGGCTTACATCATCTGATATTTAATACCACTACCTTGTAGTCAAATCAATATAAAGCATGTCGGATTCGTGCTTTATAAATAGCAAAAACGTATTGAGGATAAAGATTCCTTCTTTTCTTCCCCTCCACTCTTCCTATCTCTATATCTCTATATCTCTCTCTATATATGATATTATTATTAAGACTTGCAACTAAGTTAAGTATCGAAAAATCTTTGATATATGAGGATTACTTCCGACTGTTTTATTTCATTATTTTCTTACATACAGATCTGTACTAGAGTAAAAATCTACAGAAAAATATAAGAGAGGGGTCTACAAAAAAGGGGTTTAAAATTTTCCCACCTAATAATTTAACGAGTGAGTTTTCCCTTCACTTTCCTCCTCTTCATGCTATTAGTGTAAACTGTTATGTCACTAATTAGTAATAAAAAAAAAATGCATTAGAAAAGCCTATGTCAATGTATATGGTTTGACAAAACTTTTGTGTTAATCAATTTCACCCCTCAATTTCCTCTTTTCCGTGCATTTCACTGCAGCAGTACCTTATTCAGTATTTTTATACATTTTTATACGCCTGCAAACCCCATCAACATTACCATCGACCGATCACATAAAAAATAATAGTAATTTGATTTTAATTATTATCACTTTTCCTTTCCTTGAACTAAACATGTTCTGTCAGTAGACTAAAGGTGTGTTTGAACTTAGGTCTGTCAAGGAAAAATATGGAAAAGTAAAATGAAATAATAATATTAAATTTATTTTTTAGTAACATAGGAGAAAATGAATGTAAATATTATTTTTTTAATTTCACCATAAATTTTAGGGGGCGTTTGGAGCTCCAAAAGTTAATAAAAAATGTATTTTTGGTAACTTTTTAAAGTTTAGAGCTTAATCAATAAATCATATTTTTTAGAAATAAATAACTCCGTTTGAATGAATTTTTGCACATTCGAGAGGATTTCGACAAAAAATATTTAACTTTTGTATTATAACTTTTTGAAAATTATAAAAATTTTATTGAGATTTATAAAAATATTATTAAAATTTGTAAAAACTTTATTGATATTTCTAAAAATTTGTCGATACTTTTATATATATATATATATATTTATAGAAATTTATATAAATTTACATAGTTTGAAGTAAAAAAAAAAAAACTTGTTGTGGAGCTTTTCACAGTTTTTAAAAATTTTTTTTATCTTTTTTAATATTCCAAACAGACTTTCTTTGTCGGGGTGAGCATGGGGCGAGAATTATCAAATGGATGGTCCTACGTAAGGAATCCATGCATGATGACGTACTTGTATGTAAACCAACGCATTTATTAATTAAAACCAACTCATTTTCGTTTGTATTTGAATTGCAGACATGTTCATATCCTCCCCGCTGCACTCCTCGCTACTCTTGAAAGGGACCATTAATTTTAGAGTTAAATTACATTATCCTCCTATGGGTTATTGAAAACGACGCAACACTTTTGGCATATGAAAAATTTTTAAATTATTTGTTTGAGGTTATATATTTATATAATACAATAATAATAAATTTATAAAAAATAAAATTAAATATTAGATATTTTATATTTAAATAGAATTTTGGCTAATTCTATTTTAACTGAAAATGAATTGAATTATTTTGGTTAATTTAGTTTTTGGTTCAAGTTAGATTTTTTTTTTTAAAAATTAAAAATTTTTTGAATGATTCAGTTTTACCTGAATAAACATACTTACTGATAATACTCTCACCCAAATAAGTTTAAAAATGAACTTTCAAAAGAATTTAGTTTTTGATGACTTTAAAATGTTTTATATTATGAATATGTTGATTTTAACAAACATAATTTATCCCAAATAGTAAAAGACATGAACAATACATTACTTGTGAGTGGTAGCTCACCTAACTTTGTTTACCACCGCCCACATTATCATTTGATCATCGCCTCAATAATAAAATATTAGTACGTCTAAGGCAAGTTTGAAATTTAACTTTGTAGAGGGAATAGATGGCAAATTAAAATAAAATAAAAAAGTTACAATTATTAATATTATTGTCTTATTAAAATTAAGAATGTAAAAAGAAAATGAATAGATATTATAAAAAATTAATTTTTTATTTAACTAATCATAAAAAACTGAAAATGAATAATTTCATTTATTTTTATTGTTATTTTCTTTTTTTTTTCCTCCAAATAACTTTTAGTTGTGATAAGCATGGTGCAGGAACTGTCAGTTGATGGTGCGACGTATGGCCTGCATTCGTTACAGAAGCTATTGATAAATTTGTAGTAAATTGATAGTAATGGAAAAGGCCATGCATGACCTTTCAGAAAGTTACTACAGGCTTCACATTCATCGTATGTACACGATAAGTTGATAGCAGTGGTGCAACGTGGACGACGTATGTGATATAAATTAAGAGTTCTAAAATTGAGTCTATATTTTCTCTTACGTTGAAAGATGCATGTTATGGTCAAATTGATGGATCCAGATATTAGGAGCACAACCATGGCCAATTCTGTTTCAATGTTATCGGCAAAATTAGCTTAAAAAAAAAAAAAACCAAAATATATATATATATATATATCAAAATTAGTGTTTGGATTTTGGAAATAGTGAACTGGTAGCTACTAGATAGACCATCAGACCAATGAGAAGTATTTTTCCTTGTTCGTGATTGGTGGGTGAGATTACAATTAACAAAATTCAAAACTGGACACAAACATATAAAATATGTGAACGTGTTTTCTTACCGAATTCATATATAAGTTTGTTCTCATCTACAAGTATGCATATATATATATATATATAATGAAACTTGTATGGGAAAAGACATATATTTACTTTTCAAAACGCAATGATTGCTCTAATCTTTAGAGATCCTATTTGTTGGCCATGCCGTCGGATTGGAAGACTAGTTGAATTTGTTTTATTTTTTATTTTTTATCTACACCTGGATATGTTAATGTGTTTTCCTACACACACACACACACAGACACACACACACACACACACATATATATATATATATATATATATTCTATATATTTATTTGATCCTGTCCTCAACCACTTAAGAAAAATTTAATATCTTGAAAATTTTAACAAAAAAACCAAATTGACCTCAATTATGATATTCACAAAAATAAATATAGTCGGAAGAAATATTTTATTTTCTAGGAAAAAAAAAGGGGGAATGCATGAAGGACAAAAATATATGTATTATAGTTTTCCTCTTTATTTTCCTAAAGGATAATTTTAATTATAAAATAACTAATTTAAATATGTAATTATTATATATTAAAAAATAAAATAGAGTAAATAATATTAAATATAAGTTATTTTTAAAAGTAATTAATTTAAATTTTAGTATAATAAGTTGTTACAATATTACATTATTAAAAATAAATTATTTTAATAAAAAGTTATTATTTATTAAAACGTTAATAAAATATTTTAGTAAAATGATCTAACAAAATTAACAAACTGATCTGCCTAAGGTTAAAAATGACAAAATTTTTTTGAATGAAAAAGAAAACGAGAGTTAAACGTGATTTCTGTTTTCTTTTTTAATACTTTAGGCCTTTATTTTCAAATAATTTTTAGTTTTTTAATAATAAAAAAATAAAAATTGATTTACCAGTTATCAGCTTTCAAATATTTTTGTAAGTATAAAATAAATAATAAACAAAACTATTACAACCCGGGATGTAATGCTTGATCTTAAGTTTATGGAAGGAAATTACATCTCTCTACTTGAGTGATTTCATGCATTAATTTCTTGTCAATTTTATATTTAAACATCATTAATTATTGAAATGTTTATGGTCACAAAATCAGATAGATAATAGCATAGGGTTTATGATAATAATTAAAATTTTTATTTTTTTTTATTTTTTAAAGAAGATGTCGGGAACAGGAATCAACTTAATTGGTAGGTTTTGATTTCAGATTTACATTAATTATTAGTACAACACCTAGCTAAAAGCCTAAAATACAATCTTTGCATGTGTGAATAAACACCACCTTGCTATCATCTTCTGACATTCAGTCACGGTAGATTTTCCACTTGTTAATTACCCCTGCTTCTTCATCTTGATGTTTAATTTCGTCATCTTATTATTTATTTGGGATTAATTAAGAAATTAAGAGACAAGATGATAAAAGTCTGGAATGGATTTCCATCTCCAGTGTTTATATATAGGTTAGCCGGAGCATATGCGTGGGGCTTGTTCTCTTTTCATTATTAATTGTCATGATTTTTTAAATTTAAAAAATTTTATTAGACGTATATAATAAATAAAATTTTTAAAATTTATTATATTTATATGACACGTATCACAACATAAAATCTAATTAAGTATCACGGGACACAACAGTATTTTTCAACTTTATATATGTTTAATAAAATATGATATAATGAAATTATATTTTTAATTTGCATGTAAAAAGATATTCATCTACTTTTCCAGGCCTTGCTTTATATAACTTGCTTTATATATCTTTAATATAATATAATGAAATTATATTTTTAACTTGCATGTAAAAAGACATATATCTAATTTTCAAACGCAGTAATTGCTCTCATCCTTAGAGATCCTATTTATCGGTTGTCAGATTGGAAAATTAAGGTAATGTCTGGCTTACTAAAAAAGAATAAAATAAATAAAATAAAACGTTAGTGTAAAAGTAGTACATAACAAATTTAATTGGAGAAAATTAAAAAATAATTTAAAAAATTATATTTTTTGGTAAAGAAGAGAGATTTAAACACCCTCTAATTAGTTTAGCCAACACGAAACTTATGTCCGTACTATCAAAAAAATGGATACCAACTTTTTTGCAATAATTTTGAATGTTAAGCTTGTAATTAAGATAAGAAAATAAGTATATTTCAAATTAAATTATTTGATTGGATATTAACTAGGAGAATAAGAATGAATATATATATATATATACACTTATGCAGCAGAATTACTTAGTTTGTTTGAAGCGATATTCAACTACATTTATTGGAGTAGTTGGATGAATTTAATTTCCGACAAGTTAAATTATTTTGATATGATGATTGTGACATGTCGTGTGATTCCACCGCAAAAAAATAGACTGTAAAGAACTGGTTAAGACATGATTATGTATTTATTGTTGAGCTAATATAGTGTTTTTTATTATAATATAAAATAGTTGTGCTGAGTATATAATTTAGCGGGTGAATTTTCCCCTCATTTTCCTTCTCTTCATGCGATTAGTATAAACTGCTATATCACTAATTATTAATAATAATTAAAAAAATTAGAAAAACCTATATTAATATGATTTGAGAAAACTCTTCTGTTAATCAGTTTCTCCTCTCAATTTCTTCTTTTTCATGCATTTCACTGCTATGATAGCTTATTCAACATTTTTATATGCTTGCGAATCCCACCAACATTAACATCAATCGATCACGTAAAAAAGTAACAATGATTTCATTTTAATTACTATCAATTTTCTATTCTCCAAATTAAACAAATTCCATCAGGATACCAAAGGTTTTTTTGAACTTACGTTTGTCAAGAAAAATATGAAAAAGTAAAATGAAATAAAAATATTAAATTTATTTTTTATTAAATTTAGTAATATAAGGACAAAATGAATATAGATATTTTATTTATTTTTATTTATCTCACCATAACAGTGATAACAGCGACGCGACGTTGATGGCGTACTTGTATTCAAACCAACTCATTTAATTCAAACCAACTCAATTTTGTCTGGAATTGTACTGAAGATATGTTTCATATCCTCGTCGCTGCTTTTGAAGGGATTGAAGGGACCATTAATTTTAGAGTATATTGCATTAAACTACCCTTGAGGTTTTTGAAAACGACGCAACACTTCTGACATCAAAAATTTTAAAGTTATTTGCTCAAGGTTATATATTTATATAATACAATAACAATAAATATATAAAAAATAAAACTAAACACTAAATATATATTTATATATTTAAATAGATTTTCAGTTAACTTTTGTTTTAACTAGAATTGAATTGAATCGAATTATTTTAGTTAATTCAATTTTTGGTTTAATTTTAGATATTTTTAAAAAAATTAAATAATTTAAATAATTCAGTTCTACGTGAATAAACACCTCTCCTAATAATATTTTAGCTCAAATACATTTAATAGTAGACTTTTAAAGAAATTTAATTTTCAACGACTTTAAAATATTTATGCTATAAATATATTGAATCTAACATAAATAATACTTTTTTTCACTTTATCTCAAGTAATGTGAAACATGAACGGTACACTTCGTATGAGTATTTGCTCACCTAACTTTATTTACATCCACCCACATTATCATTTGATCATTGCCTAAAAAATGATAATATTTTTATTTTATTTTCAATTTTCTTTTACCCAAATTTATGTTCTATCAGTACACCTAAGGTGTGTTTGAAATTTTATCTTTGTAGAGAGAATAGATGGCAAAATAAAATAAAATAAAATAAAAATTTAAAATTATTAATACTATTGTTTTAGTAAAATAAGGAATATGAGAAGAAAACGTATAGATATTATTAAAAAAATAATTTTTTACTTAATTAATCAAAAAAACAATTACAAATAAACAATTTTATTTCTTTTTATTGTTATTTTTCTTTGTTCATTTCTTGAAATAAATTTTAGTTGTGATAAGCATGGTGCAGGATTGTCAGTTGATGGTGCTACGTCTGGCTTGCATTCGTTACAGAAGCTATATATGGACAATTGATAGTGATAGATAGACCATGACCTTTTAGAGAAATTAAGTTACTACAAGCTCCATGTTCATCGCATGTCCATGATAATACTGGGGACTCCTGAACTGAACAAAAAAAATTTAAAAACAGAGTAAGTTAAGTCGTAAATAATTTAAACTAAATAAATAATTTAAACTAAATAAATAATTTAAAGAAAAAATAAATTGGATTTTAAAAATTTAAAACAAGTTAAACTTAAAAATAATTTTTTTTTAAATTAGACTACCGAACTATGAACTAAGACAGCTTTTAACGTCCGTCAACCAGTGATGCAACGTGGACGTCAACCAGTGCTTCTAAAACTGAGTCTCGACATTTTCTCTTACATTAAACGAAGTTGTTTGGTCTTAAATTTTATCGCTAGAACTGCTGATCACGTCAATTAGAAATTCACTCGTGAACCTGCCGAACAAAGATAAGAGAAAGGTTACAGCCGGAGAAAGGGTCTCTAGCCAGAAAACCCTCCGATACTTAAGTCAGCAACTCGCCTTTGGGAGAGAACTTTTACAGAGAAAAATGAGTAATCAGATGAGTTAGCAATAATCAGCTTACCTTATTGTCGAGTCAAATCCTGTATTTATAGTAACGTAAAGTAATAAATAAAATAATACCAGAATCCAGTTGTCAAACTGTTTTTCTGTCACATCAGTCAACTACTCTTAACGAAACGAACTAACTTAGTTCCTTCCTCAGAGATAAATATTAAGTTCAATCATAACTATGGTGCATTTATGGTTGTGAACCCTCGTTAATGCTGTGAGTCCCAAGCCTAACATTTATTAGCCGCCAATTGATGGACCGAACAAATTAACTACTAAGGTCTTCGGCTACTGCCATGTGACAACACATTATCCATAGATACTGAGAATCAGGGTATACATTGGAATATTAATCCAAAGACGTGTGTCAATGTACAACACTCACGTGGAACCCTCATGTCATCAATTAACTGTCCGGCAGAACGTCACGTGTCACCTATCAACGTGTTCGATCAATGACTATGTGACATATTCAAATATGTTCGGCATTGAGTCACGTGGCACATTGACTATACTGTTCGACACTTCACATGTCAAAATATTATTTTACCCCACATAAATTATTGTCAATTGAATTGGAATGGGTGAGCTGGTAGTTAGTAATAGACAATGAGACCAATGACAAGTATTTCCCTTCTTTGCGGTTGGTCGATGAGAATTAATTCATAAATAGACATAAACATTTATAACATGTGAACGCGTTCCGATTCATGTATCAATTTCTCCTCATCTTCAAGCATGTACGCATGTATATATATATATATATATTCATACAGCTACTTTCCAAACGCAATGATTGCTCGAATCTTTAGAAATAATATTTGTCGGTACCAATATCGGATTGGAAATCGAGTTAAGTTAACAATAATTTCACTATCACTTTAATTTCTTTTCACCAAATTAAACATGTCAATCCACGGACGGAATTATGTACTGGCTGATACCTCAATCATGGCCAAAATATATATATATATATATGTATATATAGTATAAATAATTTATTTTTAAAATAGCACCCCAACTCTTTTATTTTGAGCTATAATTTTTTAGTTAATCCATTAATAAAATATAAAACTTAAATTCTTGAATTGAGTTATTAATAATATAGTTTAATTAATTAAATATTTGAGCCACAATTTCTACGGTAGACCATTAATAAAATATATGACTTAAATTTTTGAGTTGGATCACTAATAATCTAGCATTATTAATTAAATAATTTTTTAAGTTATGCCTTTCATTTGATTGGTGCTATTTTCAAATGTGTTTGAATGATAAATTCTCATGATTGTTTTACCTACTAATAATTACGCATCCATTTATTGATTTATATTAATTGTTAAAAACTAAAATTAGATTGTTTAATTTTGATATTGTATTTGTGAGGTTAGAGAAAAAAAATATCAAAATTTATATAAATTAGCTCCCCTCTACTAATTTCCTGATTTCATCCCTGATTTTATCAATAGACCAAATGTGTGTTTGAAATCAGGTTTGTTAGGAGAAAGTATAAAAAGTAAAATGAAATGAAAATATTAAATTTATTTTTTAGTAAAATTATGAATATAAAGAGAAAACAAATATAGATATTAATAATAAAAAATATTTTTCTTTATTTTCAACATAAATTTTAGTCAGAATGAGCATGGTGCGGGAATTGTCAAATGGACGGTTCTGCGTATAGCAGGCATGATACTGTTTACAGAAGCTAGGGACAAGTTTTTATTAAATTGAGGAAGGGGACTTATAACCTTTCAAAAAGCTACAAACTTATGCGTTATGTGGTGTTTTATTGATAAAAATTTGGTTAAAAAATATAATAAAAATATAAAATTTAACGTAAAAGTGATATATATTGAAATTTGATTAAAAAAATATAAAAAATTAATAAATTTTAACTAATATTCACCAACCAAACACCCACTATGCTCTACGCATGTACATGGTAACAGTGATGCAACGTCGAACACGTCGGTGATACAGAGACCTTTATTTTCAAATTGACTATGCTCGCGCCTCCGAAAGTTATCTAAAATTTTTATACGGAAAATTGTTTCCACTTTCAATTATATAAATTTTTATAAAACTCTAAGGTTCATACAAATTCTAATGAAACTTCTATAAACTTCTAAAAAATTCTGCACGTTGCCAAGCTCAGTTCAAACAGGAATTCTTTTGTCAGAATTCGATTGAACAGATTTTTATTATTCATTTCTATTTTTTTATGATTCGTTATTTGCACTTTAAACACTAAAAAATACGTCAAATCACATGTTATCTCAATTTTTATAATTCCAAACGACCTCTATATATTACCTGGCATTTAACTTGTATTTTTTTTATTTTTTATTTTAAGTTTTATGTTTTAAGAATACTAAAAACGCATTTATTTTGACAATTTTTATTTTTCATGTTTTAGAATTCTTCTTATTTTGGGTAAAGAGATTCATAACGACTTGTGACCATTTTATATTTTATGTATAAATTTATTTTTATTTTTAAATAAATTTTAAAAATATAAATAATTAAATACATTTTAAACTATTTTTCCTATTTTTAAAAATGGTAATGTGGATGAAAAACTTGTTCTCTGCTACTATAGTCTAAAAACATGCGTCTAAAAATAATACTTCATGTAAGGAGACGACGGAGGGCCAAATTAATTCGAACTAACTTATTTTTGTTTGTATTTGTATTAATTACAAATATGTTCATATCCTCCTCGCCAGCCAGCTCGCCACTCTTGGAGGGACCATTAATTTTAGAGTAAATTACATTGACCTCCTATCAAGTTATTGAAAACGACACAACACTTTTGACACATGAAAAATTTTAAAGTTATTTGTTTAAGGTTATATATTTTATTTGTTTAAGGTTATATTTTTATCTAATATTATTTTATATAATACAACAATAAATTTGTACAAAAAAATTAAACCTTAGATATTTATATATTTAAATAGAGTTTCTGCTAACTTCATTTTAACTGGAACTGAATCGAATTATTTTGATAAATTCAGTTTTCAGTTCAATTTTGAATTTTTTTTTTAAAGAACTAAGAATTTTTGAATAATTCAATTCTATCTAAATAAACACTCTTATTGGTAATACTCTCATCTAAACACATTTAATCACGAACTTTTAAAAGAATTTAGTTTTCAACGGTTTTAAAATATTTTATACTATGAATATGTTAAATCTAACAAATAATACTTTTTCTCAATTTATCCTAGATAATGTGAGATATGAATGATTTTCAACGTGTGAGTGGTAACTCACGTAGCTTTCTTTGTGTCCGCCCACATTATCATTTGATCGTGTTCGACAATAATTTTATTTTATTTTCAATTTTCTTTTGCCCAAATTCATGTTCTATCAGTTCGTCTAAGGTGTATTTGAAATTTTTTTGGTGGAGAGAATAGATGACAAAGTAAAATAAAATAATTTAAAATTATTAATATTATTTATTTATTAAATTAGGATTATAAAAAGAAAATGAATAAATATTATTAAAAATTTAATTTTTTATTTAGTTAATCATAAGAATAAATACAATTCATTAATTTCATTTTTTTTTTCCTTCAAAAAAATTTTAGTTGCGAGGAGCGTGGTGCAGGAATTGTCAATTGATGGTCCCGCGTATGGCCTGCCTTCGTTAGACAACACGGAGCTTATCTCCGTACTATCAAAAAAATGGATACCAACTTTTTGCAATAATTTTGAATCTTAAGCTTGTAATTAAGATAAGAAAATAAGTATATTTCAAATTAAATTATTTATTTGATTGGATATTAACTAGGAGAATAAGAATGAATATATATATATATACATTTATGCAGCAGAATTACTTAGTTTGTTTGATTACCATAAATTAATAATGCATACACAAATTAATTGTATCCAAAAATTCATTTTCCTATTACCTGTAAAAATGAACAGTGTTTATTAATTTTGAGGTGTATATTTGAAGCGATATTCAACTACATTTTTTGGAGTAGTTGGATGAATTTAATTTCCAACAAGTTGGATTATTTTGATAGGATGATTGTGACATGTCGTGTGATTTCACCACATAAAAATAGATTGTAAAGAACTGGTTAAGACATGATTATGTATTTATTGTTGAGCTAATATAGTGTTTTTTATTATAATATAAAATAGTTGTGCCGGGTATATAATTTAGCGGGTGAATTTTCCCCTCATTTTCCTTCACTTCATGCGATTAGTATAAACTGCTATATCACTAATTATTAATAATAATTAAAAAAAATTTAGAAAAGCCTATATTAATATAGTTTGAGAAAATTCTTCTGTTAATCAGTTTCTCCTCTCAATTTCTTCTTTTTCATGCATTTCACTGCCATGGCAGCTTATTCAACATTTTTATACGGCTGCGAATCCCACCACATTAACATCGATCGATCACATAAAAAATTAACAATGATTTCATTTTAATTACGTACTATCACTTTTCAATTCTCCGAATAAAACAAGTTCCATCAGCATACCAACGGTGGGCTTGAACTTAGGTTTGTCAAGAAAAAATATGAAAAGGTCAAATGAAATAAAAATATAATTTTTTTTAATTAAAATTAGTAATATAGGGAGAAAATGAATATAGATATTAATAATACAAAAAATATTTTATTTACTTTTATTTATTTCACCATAACAGTGATAATAGCGACGCGACGTCGATGACGTATTTGTGTTCAAACCAACTCATTTAATTCAAACCAACTCAATTTTTGTCTGGACTTGTATTGAAGATATGTTTCATGTCCTCCTCGCAACCACATCGCTACCTTTGAAGGAATATTGCATTAATCTACTCTTGAGGTTTTTGAAAACGACGCAACACTTTTGATATGAAAAATTTTAAAGTTATTTGTTCAAGGTTATATATTTATATAATACAATAACAATAAATATATAAAAAAATAAAACTAAACACTAAATATTTATATATTTAAATGGAATTTCAGTTAACTTTTGTTTTAACTAGAATCGAATTCAATAATGGAATTTAATTATTGATCCCCTAAAAATTAATCATGTTTGAAACACTAACTTGGACAAAAAGAAGGTTCAGAGTTAAAATTATCATTTTTGCTGGAATTTTAATCAATTTGAAATTTACGTAATTAATAAGAAATATTTTGAAGAATATTTATTAGTCTTTTTTAAAGACCAAATGTGAATTAGAGCCAAAAAAAAAAAGTCAAAAGGTAAAATAATAATTTTTTACTTTAATTTCATTTATCAGATAAGAAATATATTAAGTAATATCTTTTTATCATTTTAGAAAGTTCAAAATGCAAATTTAGACAAAAATAAAATCTACAAATAAAACAATAATTTTTGGTTTTAGTTCTAATAAAATAATATCAAGAATTATTTTTTTAAAACTAAAATGTAAATGTGAGCAGAAAATATGCCCATGTTAAAATAATTTTTTTTGCTTGAGTTTAAATCGTGTCAAAATTTGTATAAATAATAAGAAACACGTCAAAAACTATTTTTAAGGTAAATTTGGGTTGAAAATAGACTAGGTAGTAAAAATTGTAATATATCAACTCAAGTTTGAATTGGTTTGAATTTGTTTAGTTGATAATAAACTTGTTGAAAATTATTTTTCAAATTATTTAAGAATTTCATAATTTGAACTTTGGTAAAAAAGAAAAAAGGGGGTTTATGAGTAAAATAAACAATTTTTTTAAAGAGTTTACTGATTGTTAGAGAGCTTAAAGTGTACTGAATATTTTTTAATTTCTTTTACTGTAGCAATTTTCTACCCTTTTGGCTCGATACTGCCCAATATCAATATTTAATTTTTTATGAGAAAATTTTAACCCTTTAAACTTTTATAAATTAGACGAAATATGAGTAAAAAATGATTAAAAATTACAGTCATAAAACTTACCTATTTTTAATTTCATATCAAACACATCATTAGAATTAGTTAAACAGTCACAAGCAAACAATGACTTATTGAAAGACTAGCCAGTGGGCCACATTTCTTAAATTTATTGTTACAAGTTGACATCATGATATGACACAATTTTGATAATGCATGGGATGATATTAATATAGCTAACTTTTCAAACATAATAATTTCTGTGACCCTCAACAATCTTAATTAATACAATACAATAACATATGAAAAAATAATTAAAATGCTACAAGTCTAACCATTTGAAAAGTCTACAGCATGCAGTCAATCTCCACATAGAAGGCAACCGAAAGTTAAAACAATTTTGTACTTTAATTTGGGAGGAAAATTTATTTGTTCCTTGTTAATATTATACACACATAGATCCAAATGATACTTCCATGGAAACAAATTAGTTTTACACTCTTTTTCAACTATGTATTTATTATCTTATCAGTGTATGACTATAGAATTATATAAAGACTAAAAGATTAATTGGTCTTGCCAACAAATTCTGTATCTCATTTTCAATGATTTTACCTTACATCACGTAATTAGAAAATGGAATGAGAACAAGATTGAGAGTGTAAAATTTTGAAAAAAATAAAAGATTGTGAATTGAACATAAAATATATTCTTATTTTTTCATGTATTAATATGATATTATTATATTATTTTATACAAAAATTTTATGCATAATTATTATATTTATCAATGCGTTATCTTAAAATTATTTATAATTATTTAGTGTATTTTGGTTCTCTATCTTTCAAAAAGTAAATTTGTTAAAAACTGAGTAATTTTAAGTGCGATATTAAATCTAATAGGGCGTTATAAGTTCTTATAATATTACATTTTTAATGAATTATTTTAATAAAATGATAATCTAATCGTTAATTATTGTTTAATAATAACTACTTTTATTTTTAAGAAAATAAATTGTTGGAACAAAAATTTATTATTTATTAAAATCGACTTAATTAAATATTTTAATAAAATAATCATTTTAACCGGATGTACCAAAAATTAACAAATCGTTCAGTTTAGGTTTAAAAATGACAATCTTATAGATCTATATATGTGCATATAAGTTTTTATTTTTTAACAAATAAAATAAAAAAATAAAAATTGATTTACCAAACATATTTTTATTGTCAATTTTCGAGTTTGGAACTTATCACTAGAGGCTTGCATGGGATAGATTAGATAAATCATTTGATTTTCTATTATAAATTAAATAAATTGAATTTTTTTACTCCATCCAACAAAAAAAAAAAAAAAACTCGACCTGAAAACAAAAATAAATTATATATATTATTTTATTTTTGATATAAAGAAACAAGGTGAGCAAAACTTAATGAAAATAAAAAAACAAATTAATCCAAGAATTGATTTGGTCAAATTTATTATCAAAATTAGGTTTGGGTCATTTTTTTTTTTTTTTTTGGATCCGATAAGAAAATTTTAATTTATTTAATTTCTAACACAAAATTGAACCCATACAAATATCTAATCATAAGTTTCGAATATGAATATATGTGAATAATAATCACATTGGAAACATATTGAGATAATTAATGAATAATAAATGAATAAAAAGTTAATAGGCCTTTTTAATGGTTGCTAAATAAAACCCTTTTAAAAAGATGAGGGATCAAAGTGTTTGAATTAATAGATGAATGAGTAAATTAAAAATTATGTATAGTTTAATGAGTGTCAAGGTAATTAATCCTAAAATAAAACCAAAAAAAAAAGTTAAGAAGAAAATGAGTAGATATTAATAAAAAATTTAATTTTTATTTAATTAATCATAAAAATAAATATAAATAAATAATTTTATTTGTTTCTATTTATATTTTTCTTTTTTGTTCTCCAATTAAATTTTAGTTGTGATAAGCGCAGTGCAGGGACTGTCAAATGGATGGTCCTCCTTGTGGCCCGCATGATGTTCCTTAACAGAAGCTATGGGCAAATTTGTATTAAATTGATATTTAATAGAAAGGCACATGACCTTTAGAAAGCTACCATAGACTCATCACTTGTACATGATAACAGTGATGCGACGTATGTCCTACTTATGGCCCGCATGATGTTCCTTAACAGAAGCTATGGATAAATTCGTATTAAATTGATATTAATAGAAAGGGACATGACCTTTTAGAAAGCTACTACAGACTCCATATTCATCACTTGTACATGATAATAGTGATGCAACGTATGTGATATAAATTAAGAGTTCTAGAATTGAGTCTATATTTTCTCTTACGTTGAAAGATGCATGTTATTGTCAAATTGACGGATCCAAATACTAGGGGCACAACCATGACCAATTCGGTTTCAATGTTATCAACAAAATTGGCTTTAGAAAAATATCAAAATTGAGCATTTGGATCGAAATGGGTGAGCTGACAGCTACTAGATTGTAACGACCCGCATCCATATAGTACAATATTGTCCGCTTTAGGCTTGATAAGTTACTTCCCAGAAGGTTACCCATCCTAGTACCGCTCCTACTGGAGCACGCTTAACCCTGGAGTTTCCACTGAACCCAGTGCCTTCACGGCTTTAAAACGCATTGTACTAGATTGATATCGAGTATTACATATATGCCACTTCCGTCCATAACCCAGGCGATGTGGGATGGGAGGCATTGCTTCTCTGTTTCACCTCCCGCTTCACTCTCCCGCAGGCAGAGTCTCTCATGGGTAGCTCCCTCACAGTCCCTCACAATCCTCCCCCCTTACAGGGCACGCGTCCCCGCGTGGCCTCCTGTTTTACTCTCCCGCAGGCAGAGTCCCTCACAAGCAGGTCCCCTACGCGTGGGACCCACGCGTGATCCCACACTTCCGGCTGGGTATTGGCTCTGATACCATTCTGTCACGCCCTGAATTTTTCACAAACTCGGAAACGTGAACAAACAATCA
The DNA here is from genome assembly GCA_019916065.1 of Vitellaria paradoxa. Lineage (NCBI taxonomy): Eukaryota > Viridiplantae > Streptophyta > Magnoliopsida > Ericales > Sapotaceae > Vitellaria > Vitellaria paradoxa. Next base: position 4,551,686 of record CM034234.1, read on the forward strand.
ACCATCACCAAACCATCAATTCAAAATAACCAGAGCCAATAATAGTGAATTAATAATCTCCAAGTTAAAGAAATTTCAAATAAATAAATCCATCTCTAGTCTCCCAAACCGAGACATATACCCTAATCAAAATTCAATAAATAAAATAAACTGGAACAAATGTACAGTTCTCTTGCTAAAATAAAATTAACGAACTACTAAAAATCTCTACTTTGCCTAAGCGATCCCATCGCGACCATTGTTTTGTGCAACACTTGCACCTGCATCTAAAGCTGTAGGGGTATGAGCACAATATACCAAGGTATATTAAAATAATCAACTGGTGCTCGGAGAAAAATAAAAATTAAATAAATCATACATGGGTGTCCTATAAATTTCTAACATAACATGTCAACGTACATCACACATCAAAATATTTAAATTTAAATATTTTGATCACAACATTAAATAAAATATAATATTTTAGCAATCATATTATTAATTAGTGGGTTAGGTACCGCTACCCGGTCAACCTATGCCTCAGCCATAGATTACCAAAAACATCAACTCATCAATGCTTCGTAGGTTACTAGCCTACTGGACACGATAACCCAACCCCGCGCGGAGCTTTTAGCACCAACTACTTATCCTGGCACCTCTTAAAACCCAAAACCAAAATCGTAAAAATTAACGAATAAATAATTATTTATTTATTCGAATCCAAATCCTTCTTTAAAAAAATACTTATTTTCCTTATTCAAGGTTTCGTAATAAAATAATTTTTTTATTAAAAATAATAATAATAAAATTTTGAATTAACTTAAATTTAATTCCTCAAATCAAAATCAAGTTATACGTATTTTTTCTATTCACAAGACAATTACAATCACATAATTGATCACGTAACAATAAATCAAATAATCACAGAATTCATAAAATTAAACCACACATAATAAATTTAATTTTTATTTAACTCCAACCCTACCTCAAATATTAAATCTGAAATTGTTGCGAAAAGAATACCCAATTTGCCTTCACCGCTCACTTCCAACTGTGACAAAACCAAAAAAAACGAACCCAAATCTTTCCTCTGCCGAATTCTGCCGACCACCACCCCTTCTCTCTGTTTTTTTTTTCTCTCTATATTTTCTTTCTCTGCCGAATGGGCTTACTGGGCATTTTCCCCCCTTATGTATATATATCTGTATATTAAACCGCCTCAAAGGAATCTAAATTAGATTCAAACTTGGTTTCTCTCTCTTTTTTTTTTTAAATATATCACAATTTAAAATTCATAAACATATTTAAATATAAAAAAAATCTCATGCAACCCGTGTCACAATAAAATAAATATTTAATTAATATCACAACAAAAAAATAAATAAAATCAAGATTTAAATTTCCTGGGTCATTACATGACCTCCTGGGAAGTAGCTTATCAAGCCCAAAGCGGACAATATTGTACTATATGGATGCGGGTCATTACAAATGGTATCAGAGCCTAGGTTAGAATACCTAGGGACAGTGGGAACTAGAATTTCTATGTGATAGGATATATTTACATGCCTTATAGGATTTCAAAAGAGTTAGTAGTAATTGGAATTATGAATTGATAATAATCAGTTTCTTAATCCTTTTCTGATTTCCATTGCTAAAGGATACCTCCATGTGTTGCTAATGCTAGCGGTAGGGGTCGTGGTCGAGGCCGCGGCCAAGGTCGTGGTCGTGGCCGAGGTCAAGGACAGGGACGAGGAGTCCCTGCAATTGAGGATGTACACATGCAATCTGACGTGGCTCGGGATCAAGAGTCACATGCAGGAATTGGAGTGGAGCTACCACCAGGAGTGGCCGATGCACCGTAGGGAGTAGAAGTCCCACGTGGTACTGGAGTTCTACCGGAGTTTGGAGACATGCCTCAGGCAGAAGGCGAGCAGGCAAGGGTGGCTAATACCCCACGCGCTGTCAATGATCAAGCTGGAGTAGGCAATGTTTCTCAAGGAGGCTCAGTTAACCCTGAAGAATTTCTACGGAATATGACCACAGCAATGATGAAGATGGTGGGAGGAGCATAGAAAGACGAATCCATTTCAGCATTAACTACGTTCAAGAGGATGAATCCACCCACATTTGATGGAGAGGCAGATCCAGATACCGTTGAGAGTTTCCTATCACAGTGTGGGAGGTTATTTAATACAATGGGGATTATTCAGGATAAGGTGAAGGTGTTTTACACTGCGTTTCAATTGATTGGAAAGGCGAGTGATTGGTGGACATCAATAGAAGATTCTCAGGATGTGAGCGAAATAACTGGGGAAAAATTCAAGGAGATGTTTAGAGAACAATTCTTTCCATTACCAATGAGGGATGCAAAAAGAGATGAGTTCATGAATCTGATTTAAGGTGCAATGACCGTGCTGGAGTATGAGCGTAAGTTCTTTGCTCTTTCTAAGTATGCACCAGAGATAGTTTCGACAGAATATAATAAATGCCAAAGATTTGAGAGGGGTTTGAGGCCAGCAATTAGGGGTAGGGTAGTACTTTTATATTTGGAAGACTACAAAACGTTGACATCCCAAGTTATGATAGTAGAGAAAGATTTAAATGACATGAAGCAGCAGACAGATAACAGGCAGGGTAAGAGTTCAGCTCCTACACTAGACAAGAGAAATAAAAAGAGGCAAAGAGAAGATTCACAGTATCAGCAGAGCAGTGCACCTCCTACTCATTCTACAGCAGGAACGACCTCACAAAGTCTAATTATTTGTTTCCAGTGTAAGCAACCGGGCATAGAAAGTCAGAATGCCCTCAAAGGGGAGGATCAGGTAGAGTTGAGCAGAGGATTGAATCGAGATCATGTTACCAGTGTGGCCAGTAGGGTCATATTTTAAGAGATTGTCCGCAACGGCAAGGGACTTCAAGTGTTGTTCGACCACAGCAACCTACTCAGTTAGTTTCTTATCAGCAAAGTTCTAGACCATCAAGGTCACATGCCATGCAACCGCAATTTTCGAGAGCAACCCAAGGTGGACCTCAACAGGTCTAATGGGGTAACAAGCCGTCAGTGACGCAAACACAGGGAAGAGTTTTTGCATTGACACGGGATGATGGGCCTGTTGAACCTATTGTGACTAGAAGTACATTTCTTATTTTTACTTCTAGAGCCACAGTACTTAATGATACTGGAGCATCGCATTCGTTTATTTCTGTACATTTTGCTTCTGCATTGAAATTAACTATGGAGCAATTGGTCCCACCTATACGTGTCGAGACACCAATTGGGGGCCACACCATTTTAACTCAAATTTGTAAAGCGTGCGAGATCACCATAATTGACAAGATTTCTACATCCGATCATCGTTTACTGTTCGATTTGATTGTATTAGAGATGAACAACTTTGACATCATTCTCGGTATGGATTGGCTATCTGTTTATCGAGCAATAATAGATTGTGCTAAAGGGAGAGTAACCTTGCATACACCTGAGGGTGACCAAATACGATTCACAGGCGATTGTAGAGATTGTTTGGTCACACCTGTTCTAGATGGACAGAAAAGGATTGATTTGCATAGCTTGTTCGCCAGCTTAGCTTTGGAGGAGGAAGAAGTGAGTAATAAAGTAGAGTTGCCACCAGTTGTGTCTGAGTTTTCAGACGTATTCCTGGAAGACTTGATAGAGTTGCCACCAGAACGAGAAGTGGAATTTAGTATTGATCTAGTTCCAGGCATAGAGCCAATATCTGTGGCACCTTATAGACTTGTTCCAGCAGAACTGGTTGAGCTAAAGGCTCAGCTTGAGGACTTGATTGCTAAATGTTTCATTTGTCCAAGTACCTCGCCGTGGGGAGCACTGGCATTGTTCGTGACAAAGAAAGGTGGTTCGTTGCGGATGTGTATCGACTACAGGAAGTTAAATAGGGTGACAATAAAGAATAAGTACCCACTGCTGAGGATCGATGACTTATTTGACCAGCTCAAGGGTTCACAGTGCTTTTCAAATATTGATTTGAGATCAGGGTATCATCAATTGAGAGTGAAGAAGGAAGATATACCAAAGACAGCTTTTAGGACTCGATATGGGCATTACGAGTTTTTAGTGATGCCATTCGGGTTGACAAATGCCCCTGCAGCTTTTATGGATTTGATGAACAGAATATTCAGTGCTTACTTAGATAAATTTGTGGTAATATTCATTGATGACGTGTTGGTGTATTCCAGATGCAAGGAGGAACATGAAGAGCATTTGAGATTAGTACTCCAAACTTTAAGGGAGCACAAGCTTTATGCTAAGTTAAGTAAGTGTGAGTTTTGGCTTGAAAAAGTGAAGTTTCTTGGGCATGTTGTGTCCAGTAAAGAGGTATCAGTAGACCTATCAAAGATAGAAGCAGTTATGGATTGGCCGTAACCAAAAACAGTATTTGAGATTAGAAGTTTCTTGGGATTAGTTGGATATTATCGAAGGTTTGTTCAGGATTTTTCGAGGTTAGCTGCACCAATGACCAGGTTAACTCGAAAAGGGGTGAAATTTGTGTGGGATGAGGCTTGTGAAAAATCATTTCAAGAGTTGAAAGTGAGATTAACTTCTGCACCAGTGTTAGTGATTCCAGAAAGAGGATTGGGCTACACAGTGTATTGTGATGCTTCTAAAGAAGGAGTAGGGTGTGTGCTTATGCAAGGAGGTAGGGTTGTGGCCTACGGGTCAAGACAGTTAAAGATTCATGAGCAAAATTATCCTTTACATGACCTAAAGTTAGCAGCAGTAATTTATGCTTTGAAGAGTTGGAGACATTACCTATATGGAGAAAAGTTTGAGGTATTCTCAGATCATAAGAGTTTGAAGTATATCTTTACCCAAAAGGATTTAAATTTGAGACAAATGAGATGGATGGAGTACATGGAGGATTATAACTTTGAATTGCACTATCATCCAGGGAAAGCAAATGTGGTTGCGGATGCCTTTAGTCGAAAGACTCGTAATGTTTTAGCTAGTCTTGCAATGAGAGAATGGGATATGATTAAGGATATTGGGGAGTTTGATCTTCACTTAATAGAAGAAGAAGGATGTGCTACTCTCTTTTCTATGGTGGCACAACCGACGTTGGTTACTCGTGTTATAGAGGCTCAAAGACTCGATGTTGAATCCGACATGTATCGGCCAAAGTTGTTTAGTGACGAAGGATTACTAGGCTGGACTTTTGATACAAATAGTGGTTTGAGATATCAAAGTAAATTATTTGTACCAGCATCTATTCGAGACGAAGTCTTAAAAGAGTTTCATCATTCTAAACTTGCAGTGCATCCAGGTGGTACGAAGATGTATCATGACTTGTGCCGACAATTCTTTTGGGTAGGGATGAAAATGGAGGTGGCGGAATTTGTTAGTAGGTGCCTTACTTGTCAACAAGTGAAGGCCGAACATCAGAGACCGGCGGGTATGTTACAGCCACTACCAGTATCAATGTGGAAATAGGAGAATGTGACAATGGATTTTGTGTCTGGGTTACCGAGATCACGAAAGAGTCATGACACAATATGGGTGGTGGTGGATAGATTGACAAAGTCAGCTCATTTCCTACCTATTCACTTAACTGATTCTATAGATGCTCTTGCTCGACTTTATATCAAGGAGATTGTAAGACTTCACGGAATTCCTATTTCCATTGTCTCAGATAGGGATTCTCGTTTTGTCTCCAGATTTTGGCAAGGTCTCCAAGCAGCAATGGGGACTCAATTGACACTTAGTACAGCCTTTCACCCACAGACTGATGGACAATCAGAACGGATTATTCAAATTTTAGAAAATATGCTAAGAGCTTGTGTACTTGATTTCCAAGACAGTTGGGAGGATTACTTACCACTAGTAGAGTTTGCTTATAATAATAGCTACCAATCAAGTATTGGAATGGCACCTTTCGAGGCGTTATATGGTAGGCCGTGCAGATCACCAGTTTGTTGGACCGAAATTGGAGAAGCTACAATTATTGGGCCAGAGCTTGTTAGGGAAACTACTGAGAAAGTTAAAGTTATTCGTCAAAGACTTGAGACAGCGCGGAGTCGCCAAAAGAGTTATGCTGACCGGAGACGAAGACCACTAGAGTTTGAGGTGGGAGATCACGTGTTCTTAAAGGTTTCACCACGAAAAGAGGTGTTTCGTTTTGGCCGTAGAGGGAAGCTTTCACCTAGATTTATTGGACCATTTGAGATTTTGGCTAGAATTGGAGATGTGGCGTATCGTCTTGCCTTACCACCACAATTATCAAGTGTACATGATGTTTTTCATGTATCTATGTTGAGGAAGTATAATGCTGATCCATCACATGTTCTTGATTGGACCGAGCTTGAGATTGACTCAGACGTGACATACGAAGTGAGACCAGTGAAAATTTTAGATTCACGAGAACAAGTTCTAAGAGGGAAGATCATTCCTTTAGTTAGAGTGTTGTGGAAGCATCATGGTGTCGAGGAATCAACTTGGGAACGAGAGTCGGAGATAAGGAATAAGTATCCAAATTTGTTCAAAGATTCAGGTATTTTCTAAATTTCGAGTACGAAATTTTTTTTTAGGAGGGTAGAATGTAATGACCCAGGAAATTTAAATCTTGATTTTATTTATTTTTTTGTTGTGATATTAATTAAATATTTATTTATTGTGACACGGGTTGCATGAGATTTTTTTTATATTTAAATATGTTTATGAATTTTAAATTGTGATATATTTAAAAAAAAAGAGAGAGAAACCAAGTTTGAATCTAATTTAGATTCCTTTGAGGCGGTTTAATATACAGATATATATACATAGGGGGGCAAATGCCGAGTAAGCCCATTCGGCAGAGAAAAAAAATATAGAGAGAAAAAAAAAAACAGAGAGAAGGGGTGCTGGTCGGCAGAATTCGGCAGAGGAAAGATTGGGTTCGTTTTTTTTGGTTTTGTCGCGGCTGGAAGTGAGCGGTGAAGGCAAATTGGGTCTTCTTTTCGCAACAATTTCAGATTTAATATTTGAGGTAGGGGTGGAGTTAAATAAAAATTAAATTTATTATGTGTGGTTTAATTTTATGAATTCTGTGATTATTTGATTTATTGTTACATGATCAATTATGTGATTGTAATTGTCTTGTGAATAGAAAAAGTACGTATAACTTGATTTTGATTTGAGGAATTAAATTTAAGTTAATTCAAAATTTTATTATTATTATTTTTAATAAAAAAATTATTTTATTACGAAACCTTGAATAAGGAAAATAAGTATTTTTTTAAAGAATGATTTGGATTCGAATAAATAAATAATTATTTATTCGTTGATTTTTACGATTTTGGTTTTGGGTTTTAAGAGGTGCCAGGATAAGTAGTTGGTGCTGAAAGCCCCGCTGGTGAAATACCAGGAACCCGCGCGGGGTTGGGTTATCGTGTCCAGTAGGCTAGTAACCTACGAAGCATTGATGAGTTGATGTTTTTGGTAATCTATGGCTGAGGCATAGGTTGACCGGGTAGCGGTACCTAACCCACTAATTAATAATATGGTTGCTAAAATATTATATTTTATTTAATGTTGTGATCAAAATATATAAATTTAAATATTTTGATGTGTGATGTACGTTGACATGTTATGTTGGAAATTTATAGGACACCCATGTATGATTTATTTAATTTTTATTTTTCTCCGAGCACCAGTTGATTATTTTAATATACCTTGGTATATTGTGCTCATACCCCTACAACTTTAGATGCAGATGCAAGTGTTGCACAAGATAATGGTCGTGATGGGATCGCTTAGGCAAAGTAGAGATTTTTAGTAGTTCGTTAATTTTATTTTAGCAAGAGAACTGTACATTTGTTCCAGTTTATTTTATTTATTGAATTTTGATTAGGGTATATGTCTCGGTTTGGGAGACTAGAGATGGATTTATTTATTTGAAATTTTTTTAACTTGGAGATTATTAATTCACTATTATTGGCTCTGGTTATTTTGAATTGATGGTTTGGTGATGGTTGATTGTTTGTTCACGTTTCCGAGTTTGTGAAAAATTCAGGGCGTGACATAGATGGACACAGGTTTCATTCATTGCAGGAGCTACAGTGAAGAAATTCACTGCAGGGGCTCAAGTGAAAAATCAAATGTTGATATTTAATTTTTTTAATCGAATGGTTCTAATTTAATTTAATAAAAATTATTTTCAAAATAAAAATAAAAGTTAAAAAAATCTAATTAGAACACAATTAATACAAAATATAAAAGGTCACGCGTCATTAAAGTGAAAATAAATCTGAACCCTTCATTTTTTCACTGCAGCCCCTGCAGTGAATTTCTTCACTGGAACCTGATAGACACGGGTTCAAGGGGGCTGCAGTGAAAATATCCACTGTGTGAAAAATGAAGGGTGGAGATTTGTTCAAATTTAATCTAATGGTTCTAATTTATTTTAATTAAAATTATTTTCAAAATAAAAATTAAAAAATTCTTATTGAAGTACAATTAATGTGCAATGTCAGAAGTCACATGTTATTAAAATGCTAACAAATTTTTACCCTTTATTTTCAACTACAACTCTGCAGTAGATATTTTCACTGCAGTTCCTGAACCCGATGGACACTGGTACTGAGACCTATGAGAAGAATTTCCCTTCTTCGCAATTGGTAGATGAGATTACAATTATCAAAGTTCATAACTAGACACCAACGTTTTATAAAACATGTGGACGTGCTCCCCTGTGGGATTCATATATCAATTCCTTCCCATTCACAAACATATACATATATATACAAGTAATTAGATCTGCGTGATGCACAAAATTTTCGTATTATATTTTTACATCTTAATCTTTTTCATGTCACTGGAAAAAAAAAACACATAACTAAAGTGAGAAAAAAATTAATAAATGACATATAATTAATAGCAAAGAGTGAAAAGATAAAAAATAAAATAAAATAATATAAATCACACATTCTACTCTAATTACATATAAACCTTAATCAAGAACACTATACTATCTTTCGCATATATAAAAAAAATAAATATTGATTAAATCCTAGTTTTCAAAAAATCACTAAAGAAGGCAAATACTTTGATTTTCTAAGTTTTCCTTACAAACAGAAGACATATCTAAAAAATTTATATTTTAATCCAAGTTGAAATAAAAGCCTCACCATGTAAAACACACAATCATGGCACAAATTAACCATACATAAATACACACAAATGACATATGAAGATTTTAAAACTAAAGATTTAGGTATGTAATAAGTAAATCATAGAAATTTTGAAAAGAAAATTACTATAATAAAAGTTCCAACGGAAATATGAGATAGGAGAAGACTCAGCATCTATTTATAGATTTTGAAATTTATTGTCATATCCCAATTAAATTAAAAGATTATGAATAATTGTTACTGCTTATATATATATATATATAAACACTGGAGAGTCATATCTCACTTATATTAGAATATCATAAATATTTATAAATTAAATAATATAAATAAATATAAAACATAATTATGTTAGAAAAATAAGTAATTTTGATCGATGTATATGATATATTTGATATTAATATAATTCTCAGATTAAAAAGTTATATAATGAATAAATTTTTTGAATTAATCATAACAGAAATAGAATAAAATATTAAATAAAAAACTCATATAATAAATAAAATTATTAGATTATTTTGAATGAAAAATAAAATAGACTTTCTTATATGAAAAATATATAAAAATAAATAAATTTTTTAGTTAATTAGAATAATAAATTTGTATAATAAATAAAATTCTTCAATATAATTATAACTAAATGTCACGTGTTACAACATAAAATCTAGTTAGATATCATGTGAAATTTCTTAAATCCGACTTTATATATATTTAATATAATATAATAAAATTATATTTTTAACTTGCATGTAAAACGACATACATTTATTTGTCAAATGTAATAATTGCCCCGTCTTTAGAGATTCTACCTATCGCTCGTTCGATTGGAAGACTAAATTAAGCTTCATTTTTGTCCGTCCAAATACTTTGGTAGTGTTTGGTTTTATAAAAAAATAAAAAATAAAAGTTAGTATAAAAGTAATTTGTGACAAATTTTGATTTAAAAAATTTATAAAAATAAAAAAAAATTAATTTTTTTAATAAATTGGGAGATTCAAACACCCACTAATTGGTTTAGCCAACACGAATCTTGTCTCCGTACTATCAAAAAAATTGATACCGACCTTTTTGCATTACTTTTGAATCTTAACTTTGTAATTAAGATAAGAAAAATAAGCGTATATTTAAAATTAAATTATTTGATTGGATATTAGCTAGAGTATAAGAATGAATATATATATCTATGTATAGATATATATATATTTATACAATAGAATTATTTAATTTGTTTGATTACCATATATATATATATATATATAAGGTGTATTTGGAGTGATAAAAGTGAAATAAGTTATGAATTCGTAATTCGTATAGTGAAATAAAAAGTGAATAATTTTAAAAAAATTTTAAAATTTATTAGTAAGCCAAACACAGCATTAGTAATGCATGCACAAATTAACTGAATCCAAAAATTCATTTTCCTATTACCTGTAAAAACAAACAGTGATCTATTTTTGAGGTGTGTACTTGGAACAATGTTCAGCTACATATTTGTGACAGTTGGATGAATTTAATTTCCAAGCAGTTGGATTATTTTGCTACGATGGATGTGACATCTCGTGTGATTCCACCAAATAAAAATTGACTATAAAGAGCATGCTACTAAGACATGATTATATGTATATATTGTTGAACTACTATAGGTAGCGTTTGGCAGTGTAATTTTTAGTAAAAATAAATAAATTTTGCTCATTGAGCGTTTAGTAAAACACCAAATTTTGTTATTTTTCTCTTCTATTACAGTAATTTCTCCACTAGAAAGTTATTAAAAATTGTTAAACATTGTCAAAAGTTGTTAAATATTACTAAAAATTATCAAAAATTTTACCAAACACTTAAAAGTAGTAAAAAATTACTAAAAATTGCTATTTGCTTTACTAAACATAATAGAAATTACAATTAGTAATTTTTCATAAAAAAATCAAAAATTACTAAAAATTATACCTCTAAATGCCCCCATAATACTTTTTATTATAATATAAAATAATTATGTTTGGGTATATAATTGTGTGGCCAAAAAATATCTTACCTGACCACAGTAGTACTGCTTCCTTAACCATAAATTACACTCTCCAACCAGAGGTTATATTCTAATTAAATTAGAATTAAATAGTTTGATAGTCACATCATCTAATTATTTTATTTACTATACTCAAGTGTATCAGGAGATAAGATCTGCAGAATATATACAACAAAGTCACTTTCTCATAAATCCTAAGGCTTACATCATTTGACATTTAATACCATTATTTTGTAGTCAAATCAATATAAAGAATATCGGATTCTCACTTTATAAATAACTAAAACGTATTCAAGATAAGGGTTTTTTCTTCTTTCCTCTCCTCTCTTTCTATCTCTATATTTCTCTCTCTATATATGATATTATTATTAAGACCTGTAATTGTCGGAGAATCTTTAATAGGGATCAGCTTCAACCACTTTATTTCATTATTTTTTTACATTCAAATCCATACTAAAGTAAAAATCTACAGGAATATAGGAGAGGGAGTCTAAAAAAAAAAAAAAAGAGTTTAAAATTTTTCCACATAATAATTTAACGAGTGAGTTTTCCCCTCACTTTCCTCCTCTTCATGCTATTAGTGTAAACTGTTATGTCACTAATTAGTAATAAAAAAAATGCATTAGAAAAGCCTATGTTAATATATATGGTATGACAAAAATTTTGTGTTAATCAATTTCACCCCTCAATTTCCTCTTTTCCATGCATTTCACTGCAGCAGTAGCTTATTCAGTATTTTTATACATTTTTATACGCCTGCAAACCACATCAACATTACCATCGACCGATCACATAAAAAATAATAGTAATTTGATTTTAATTATTATCACTTTTCTTTTCCTTGAACTAAACATGTTCTGTCAGTAGATTAAAGGTGTGTTTGAACTTAGGTTTGTCCAAGGAAAAATATGGAAAAGTAAAATGAAATAAAAGTATTAAATTTATTTTTTAATAAAATAGGAGAAAATGAATGTAAATATTTTTTTTTATTTCACCCTAAATTTTAGCGGGCGTTTAGAGCTCCAAAAGTTAATAAAAAATGTGGTTTGGATAATTTTTTGGCATTTGGAGCTTAATCAATAAATTACATTTTTTAGAGATAAATAACTCTGTTCGAACGGATTTTCACACGTTTGAAAGGATTTTGACAAAAATTTTTAATTTTTGTATCATAGTTTTTTGAAAATTATAAAAATTTTATTGAGATTTATAAAAATATTATTAGAATTTATAGAAACTTTCTTGATATTTCTAAAAATTTGTTGATACTTGTATATATATATAAATTTATAGAAATTTATATAAATTTACATAGTTTGAAGTAAAAAAAAAAAAAAAAAAAACTTGTTGTTGAGCTTTTCACAGTTTTTAAAATTTTTTTTTATCTTTTTTAATATTCCAAACAGGCTTTCTTAGTCGGGGTAAGCATGGGGCGAGAATTATCAAATGGTGGTCCTACGTATGGCATCCATGCACGGTGTTATTTACAGAAGCTAGCAACAAATTTTTATTAAATTGATAGTAATGGAAGGGACACACGACCTCGTAGAAAGCTACAAACTTTTTTTATTGTACGGGCAACGATGATGATAACAAATTTCGCATGTACATGATAACAGTGACGCAACGCAAGCACGATGACGTATTTGTATGTAAACCAACTATTTATTAATTCAAACCAACTCATTTTTGTTTGTATTTGAATTGCAGATATGTTCATATCCTCCTCGCTGCACTCCTCGCTACTCTTGAAAGGGACCATTAATTTTAGAGTTAAATTACATTAACCTCCCATGAGGTTATTGAAAACGACGCAACACATATGAAAAATTTTAAAGTTATTTGTTTGAGGTTATATATTTATATAATACAATAATAATAAATTTATAAAAAATAAAATTAAATATTAAATATTTTATATCTAACGAGAATTTTGGCTAATTCTATTCTAACTAGAAATGAATTGAATTATTTTGGTTAATTTAGTTTTTGGTTCAAGTTGAATTTTTTTTAAAAGAATTAAAAAAATTTTGAATAATTCAATTTTACCTGAGTAAACACACTCACTAATAATACTCTCACCCAAATAAGTTTAATAATGAACTTTCAAAAGAATTTAGTTTTCGATGACTTTAAAATGTTTTATACTATGGATATATTGATTTTAACAAAAATAATATATCTCGAATAGTAAAAGACATGAACAATACATTATGTGCGAGTGGTAGCTCACCTAACTCTCTTTACCTCCGCCCACATTATCATATGATGGTCGCCTCAATGATAAAATATTAGTATGCCTAAGGTAGGTTTGAAATTTATCTTTGTGGAGGGAATAGATGGCAAACTAAAATAAAATAAAATAAAAAAGTTAAAATTATTAATATTATTGTCTTATTAAAATTAAGAATATAAAAAGAAAATGAATAGATATTGTAAAAAATATTTTTTTATTTAATTAATCATAAAAAATTAAAATGAATAATTTCATTTATTTTTATTGTTATTTTCCCTTTTTTTTTCCTTCAAATAAATTTTAGTTGTGATAAGCATGGCGCAGGAATTGTCAGTTGATGGTGCTACGTCTGGCCTGCATTCGTTACAGAAGCTATAGACAAATTTGTATTAAATTGATAATAATAGAAAAGGCCATGCATGACCTTTCAGAAAGTTACTACAGGCTCCATATTCATCGCAGGTACATGATAAGTTGAGAACAGTGGTGCAACGTGGACGACGTATGTGATACAAATTAAGCGCTCTGAAATTGAGTCTATATTTTCTCTTACGTTGAAAAATGCATGCTATTGCCAAATTAACGGATCCAAATATTAGGAGCACAACCATGACCAATTCTGTTTCAATGTTATCGGCAAAATTAGCTTTAAAAAAAAAAAACCAAAAAATATATATATATATCAAAAGTAGTGTTTGGATTTTGGAAATAGTGAACTGGTAGCTACTACATAGACCATCAGACCAATGAGAAGAACTTTTTCCTTGTTCATGATTGGTGGATAAGATTACAATTAACGAAATTCATAACTAGACACAAACATATAAAATACGTGAACGTGTTTTCTTACCGAATTCATATATCAGTTTGTTCTCATCTACAAGTATGTATATATATATATATATATAATGAAACTTGTATGGGAAAAGACATACATTTACTTTTCAAAACGCAATGATTGCTCTAATCTTTAGATATCCTTTTTGTTGCAACGCAGGTGCAGCAGTAGGCGAGGTGCTGCAGCAGTAGCCAAAAACGGCTGCGTTTTACTAAAAAAGGCACAGTTTTGATAAATCAGAAAAAATAAAAAAAAATCAGCAAAATGTAAAAAAAAAAAAGAAAAAAAATTCTATGACTGCAAAGCGCAAAAAAAAAAAAAAAAAAAAAAAAAAAAAAAAACTAAAACGGAGAGTGTATTCAGTATTTAAAAATACTAATCTTTTTATAAAAATTCACAAATTTAGTAAATTTTTAATTTTTTATTTTGTGTTTTATATTTTAAAAATTCTAAAACATGAAAAACAGAAAGCATATTTAGTTTAATTTTTTTTTCGTATTTTGAGATTTTTTTTTATTTTGTGTTAAAAACGCTCAAAATGACTTTTTGTCATTTTTTATTTTATGTGTAAATTCATTTTCTATTTTCTAAAATAGATTTTGAAACACAAGTAACCAAATGGAGAGTGTGTAAAGCGCCAAAAAAAAAATTTCTAGGATTGCAGAGTACAAAAAAAAAAAAAAAACAATTTAAAACTCATTTTGTATTTTTTTAAATAAGGAAAACAATTCAAAACGCATTTGGTTACTTGTGTTTTCAAAATCTGTTCTAAAAAATAGAAAATAAATTTACACATAAAATGAAAAATAAAAAAAATTATTTTGAGCGTTTTTAATGTAAAATAGGAAAAATCTCAAAATAAGAAAAATAAAAAATGTTAAATTAAATGCATTTTCTGTTTTTCATGTTTTGATATTTTTAAAACATAAAACACAAAAAAAGATGAGTATTTTTAATTACTGAACACAATCATTTTATTTTTTTTTGTGCTCTACGGTTCTAATTTTTTTTTTGCGTTTCGCTGACTTTTTTTTTTTATTTTTCTGATTTACCAAAAGTGTGTTCTTTTTGGTAAAACATTCCCTTTTTAGCTACTGCTGCGGCAGCAGTACCCCGCCTCTGCCCCCCGCGTCCTCTTTGCTGGCCATGCCGTCGGATTGGAAGACTAGTTGAATATATTTTATTTTTTTTTTTATCCACACCTGAATATGTTAATGTGTTTTCCTACATATATATATATATATATATTTATTTGATCCTGTCTTCGACCACTTAAGAAAAATTTTATCCTTCCAAGTTTGATAGGCGTATAATTATGAAATTTAACATCTTGAAAATTTTAACAAAAAAAACCAAATTGACCTCAATTATAATATTCACAAAAATAAATATAGTGGGAAGAAAGATTTTATTTTCTAAGAAAAAAAAGGGAATGCATGAAGGACAAAAATGATATGTATTATAGTTTTTCTCTTTATTTTCCTAAAGGATAATTTTAATTATAAAATAACTAATTTAAATATGTAATTATTATATATTAAAAAATAAAATAGATTAAATAATATTAAATATCAGTTATTTTTAATAGTAATTAATTTAAATTTTAGTATAATAAGTTGTTACAATATTACATCATTAAAAATAAATTATTTTAATAAAAAGTTATTATTTATTAAAACGTTAATAAAATATTTTAGTAAAATGATCTAACAAAATTAACAAACTGATTTGTCTAAGGTTAAAAATGACAAAATATTTTTGAATTAAAAAGAAAACGAGAGTTAAACGTGATTTCTGTTTTCTTTTTTAATACTTTAGGCCTTTATTTTCAAATAATTTTTAGTTTTTTAATAATAAAAAAATAAAAATTGATTAACCAGTTATCAGCTTTCAAATATTTTTGTAAGTATAAAATAAATAATAAACAAAACTATTACAACCCGCGATGTAATGCTTGATCTTAAGTTTATGGAAGGAAATTACATCTCTCTACTTGAGTGATTTCATGCATTAATTTCTTGTCAATTTTATATTTAAACATCATTAATTATTGAAATGTTTATGGTCACAAAATCAGATAGATAATAGTATAGGGTTTATGATAATAATTAAAATTTTTATTTTTTTTATTTTTTTAAAGAAGATGTAGGGAACAGGAATCAACTTAATTGGTAGGTTTTGATATCAGATTTACATTAATTATTAGTACAACACCTAGCTAAAAGCCTAAAATACAATCTTTGCATGTGTGAATAAACACCACCTTGCTATCATCTTCTGACATTTAGTCACGGTAGATTTTCCACTTGTTAATTACCCCTGCTTCTTCATCTTGATGTTTAATTTTGTCATCTTATTATTTATTTGGGATTAATTAAGAAATTGAGAGACAAGATGATAAAAGTCTGGAATGGATTTCCATCTCCAGTGTTTATATATAGGTTAGCCGGAGCATATGCGTGGGGCTTGTTCCCTTTTCATTATTAATTGTCATGATTTTTTAAATTTAAAAAATTTTATTAGACGTATATAATAAATAAAATTTTTAAAATTATTATATTTAGATGACACGTATCACAACATAAAATCTAATTAAGTATCACGTGACACAACAGTATTTTTCAACTTTATATATATTTAATATAATATGATATAATGAAATTATATTTTTAATTTGCATGTAAAAAGATATTCATCTACTTTTCCAGGCCTTGCTTTATATAACTTGCTTTATATATCTTTAATATAATATAATGAAATTATATTTTTAACTTGCATGTAAAAAGACATATATCTAATTTTCAAACGCAGTAATTGCTCTCATCCTTAGAGATCCTATTTATCGGTTGTCAGATTGGAAGATTAAGGTAATGTCTGGCTTACTAAAAAAGAATAAAATAAATAAAATAAAACGTTAGTGTAAAAGTAGTACATAACAAATTTAATTGGAGAAAATTAAAAAATAATTTCAAAAATTATATTTTTTTGGTAAAGAAGAGAGATTTAAACACCCTCTAATTAGTTTAGCCAACACGAAACTTATGTCCGTACTATCAAAAAAATGGATACCAACTTTTTTGCAATAATTTTGAATGTTAAGCTTGTAATTAAGATAAGAAAATAAGTATATTTCAAATTAAATTATTTGATTGGATATTAACTAGGAGAATAAGAATGAATATATATATATATACACTTATGCAGCAGAATTACTTAGTTTGTTTGAAGCGATATTCAACTACATTTCTTGGAGTAGTTGGATGAATTTAATTTCCGACAAGTTAAATTATTTTGATATGATGATTGTGACATGTCGTGTGATTCCACCGCAAAAAAATAGGCTGTAAAGAACTAGTTAAGACATGATTATGTATTTATTGTTGAGCTAATATAGTGTTTTTTATTATAATATAAAATAGTTGTGCTGGGTATATAATTTAACGGGTGAATTTTTCCCTAACTGTCCCTCTCTTCATGCGATTAGTATAAACTGCTATGTCACTAATTATTAATAATAATTAAAAAAAATTAGAAAAACCTATATTAATATGATTTGAGAAAACTTTTCTGTTAATCAGTTTCTCCTCTCAATTTCTTCTTTTTCATGCATTTCACTGCTATGGTAACTTATTCAACATTTTTATACGGCCGCGAATCCCACCACATTAACATCGATCGATCACATAAAAAACTAACAATGATTTCATTTTAATTACTATCACTTTTCGATTCTCCGAATTAAACAAGTTCCATCAGCATACCAAAGGTGGGCTTGAACTTAGGTTTGTCAAGAAAAAATATGAAAAGGTCAAATGAAATAAAAATATAAATTTTTTTAATTAAAATTAGTAATATAGGGAGAAAATGAATATAGATATTAACAATACAAAAAATATTTTATTTATTTTTATTTATTTCACCATAACAGTGATAACAGCGACGCGACGTTGATGACGTACGTGTGTTCAAACCAACTCACTTAATTCAAACCAACTCAATTTTTAAATAGTTTATGGATTGTTAGAGAGCTAAAAGTGTGCTGAATATTTTGTAATTCCTTTTACTGTAGCAATTTTCTACCCTTTTGGCTCGATACTGTTCAATATCAATATTTAATTTTTTGAGAAAATTTTAACCCTTTAAATTTTTATAAATTATACAAAATATGAGTAAAAAATGATTAAAAATTACAGTGATAAAATTTACCTATTTTTAATTTCATATCAAACACACAATTAGAATTAGTTAAACAGTCACAAGCAAGCAATGACATATTGAAAGACTAGCCAGTGGGCCACATTTCTTAAATTTATTGTTACAAGTTGACATCATGATATGACACAATTTTGATAATGCATGGGATGATATTAATATAGCTAACTTTTCAAACATAATAATTTCTGTGACCCTCAACAATCTTAATTAATACAATACGATAACATATGAAAAAATAATTAAAATGCTACAAGTGTAACCATTTGAAAAGTCTACAGCATGCAGTCAATCTCCACATAGAAGGCAACCGAAAGTTAAAACAATTTTGTACTTTAATTTGGGAGGAAAATTTATTTGTTCCTTGCTAATATTATACACACATAGATCCAAATGATACTTCCATGGAAACAAATTAGTTTTACACTCTTTTTCAACTATATATTTATTATCTTATCAGTGTATGACTATAGAATTATATAAAGACTAAAAGATTAATTGGTCTTGCCAATAAATTCTGCATCTCATTTTTAATGATTTTACCTTACATCACGTAATTAGAAAATAGAATGAGAACAAGATTGAGAGTGTAAAATTTTGAAAAAAAATAAAAGATTGGGAATTGAACATAAAATAAATTTTTATTTTTTTATGTATTAATATGATATATATGATTATATTATTTTATACAAAACTTTTATACATAATTATTATATTTATCAATACGTTATTTTAAAATTATTTATAATTATTTAGTGTATTTTGGTTCTCTATCTTTTAAAAAGTAAATTTGTTAAAGACTGAATGATTTTAAGTGCGATATTAAATCTAATAAGGCATTGTAAGTTCTTATAATATTTTATTACTAAAAATGGATTATTTTAATAAAATAATAATCTAATCATTGGTTATTGTTTAATAATAACTAATTTTAATTTTAGGAAAATAAATTGTTGGAACAAAAAGTTATTATTTATTAAAATCTACTTAATTAAATATTTCAATTAAATTATTTGATTGGATTTTAGCTAGGAGAATAAGAATGAATATATATATATATATATTTATGCAGCAGAATTACTTAATTTGTTTGATTACCATAAATTAATAATGCATACACAAATTAACTGCATCCAAAAATTCATTTTCCTATTATCTGTAAAAATAAATAGTGTCTATTAATTTTGAGGTGTGTACTTGAAGTGATATTCAACTACATTTTTTGGGGTAGTTGGATGAATTTAATTTCCAACAAGTTGGATTATTTTGATACGATGGTTGTGACATGTCGTGTGATTCCACCACATAAAAATAGATTGTAAAGAACTGGGTTAAGACATGAGTATGTATTTATTGTTGAACTAATATAGTGTTTTTTTATTATAATATAAAATAGTTATGCTGGGTATATAATTTAACGGGTGAATTTTCCCCTCACTTCCTTCTCTTCATGCGATTAGTATAAACTGCTACATCACTAATTATTAATAATAATTAAAAAAAATTAGAAAAACCTATATTAATATGATTTGACAAAACTCTTCTGTTAATCAGTTTATCCTCTCAATTTCTTCTTTTTCATGCATTTCACTGCTATGGCAGCTTATTCAACATTTTTATACGGCTGCGAATCCCACCAACATTAACATCGATCGATCACATAAAAAACTAACAATGATTTCATTCTAATTCCTATCACTTTTCTATTCTCCAAATTAAACAAATTCCATCAGTATACCAAAGGTTTTTTTGAACTTACGTTTGTCAAGAAAAATATGAAAAAGTAGAATGAAATAAAAATATTAAATTTATTTTTTATTAAAATTAGTAATATAAGAACAAAATGAATATAGATATTTTATTTATTTTTATTTATTTCATCATAACAGTGATAACAGCGACGCGACGTTGATGGCGTACTTGTATTCAAACCAACTCAATTTTGTCTGGACTTGTGCTGAAGATATGTTTCATATCCTCCTCGCAACCCACGTCGCTACTTTTGAAGGGATTGAAGGGACCATTAATTTTAGAGTATATTGCATTAAACTACTCTTGAGGTGTTTGAAAACGATGCAACACTTTTGACATGAAAAATTTTAAAATTATTTGCTCAAGGTTATATATTTATATAATACAATAACAATAAATATATAAAAAATAAAACTAAACACTAAATATTTATATATTTAAACAGAATTTCAGTTAACTTTTGTTTTAACTAAAATCGAATCGAATCAAATTATTTTAGTTAATTCAATTTTCGGTTTAATTTTAGATATTTTTAAAAAAATTAAAAAATTTAAATAATTCAATTCTACCTGAATAAACACCTCTCTTGATAATATTTTAGCTCAAATACATTTAATAGTAGACTTTTAAAGAAATTTAATTTTCGACAACTTTAAAATATTTATACTATGAATATATTGAATCTAACATAAATAATACTTTTCCTCACTTTATCTCAAGAAATGTGAAACATGAGCGGTACACTTGGTACGAGTGTTTGCTCACCTAACTTTATTTACATCCATCCACATTATCATTTGATCATTGCCTAAAAAATGATAATATTTTTATTTTATTTTTAATTTTCTTTTACCCAAATTCGTGTCTTATCAGTACGTCTAAGGTTTGTTTGAAATTTTATCTTTATAGAGAGAATAGATGGCAAAATAAAATAAAATAAAATAAAAATTTAAAATTATTAATACTATTGTTTTAGTAAAATAAGGAATATATGAAGAAAACGTATAGATATTATTAAAAGAATTAATTTTTTACTTAATTAATCAAAAAAACAATTACAAATAAACAATTTTATTTCTTTTTATTGTTATTTTTTTTTTCGTTTCTTCAAATAAATTTTAGTTGTGATAAGCATGGTGCAGGATTGTCAGTTGATGGTGCTACTACGTCTGGTCTGCATTCGTTACAGAAGCTCTGGACAATTGATACTGATAGATAGACCATGACCTTTTAGAGAAAGTTGCTACAAGCTCCATGTTCATCGCATGTACTGAACTGAAAAAAAAAAATTAAAAATAGAGTAAGTTAAGTCGTAAATAATTTAAACTAAATAAATAATTTAAAGAAAAAGTGAATTGAATTATAAAAATTTAAAACAAGATAGACTACCGAACTATGAACTAAGACAGCTTTTAACGTCCGTCAACCATTGTCCGTCAACCAGTGCTTCTAAAACTGAGTCTCGACATTTTCTCTTACATTAAACGTAGTTATTGTCAATTGAATTGGAATGGGTGAGCTGGTAGCTACTAATAGACAATGAGACCAATGACAAGGATTTCCCTTGTCTGCGGTTGGTAGATGAGAATTAATTCATAAATAGACACAAACATTTATAACATGTGAACGTGTTCCGATTCATGTATCAATTTCTCCTCATCTTCAAGCATGTACGCATGTATATATATATATATATATATTCATACATCTACTTTCCAAACACAATGATTGCTCGAATCTTTAGAAATCATATTTGTCGGTACCAATATCGGATTGGAAATCGAGTTAGGTTAACAATAATTTCACTATCACTTTAATTTCTTTTCACCAAATTAAACATGTTCAATCCACAGACGGAATTATGTACTGGCTAATACCTCAATCATGGCCAATACATATATAGGTATATATATATATATATATAATTAATTAATTAAACTAGATTATTAATTACTCAATTCAAGAATTTAAGTCCTATATATTTTATTAATAGCCTAACTAAAAAATTATGGCTTAGAATAAAAGAGTTGGGTGCCATTTTAAAAATAAATATATTTATACTATATATATACATATATAGAACTTAAATTCTTGAATTGAGTTATTAATAATCTAGTTTAATTAATTAATTAAATAATTTTTAAGTTATGCCTTTCATTTGATTGGTGCTATTTTCGAATGTGTTTGAATAATAAGTTCTCATGGTTGTTTTACTTACTAATAATTATGTATCCAATTATTGATTTATATTAATTGTTAAAAACTAAAATTAGACTGTTTAATTTTGATATTGTATTTGTAAGATTAGAGAAAAAATATCAAAACTTATATAAATTAGCTCCCCCCTCTTCTAATTTCCTAATTTCATCCCCGATTTTATCAATAGACCAAAGCTGTGTTTGAAATCAGGTTTGTTAAGGGAAAGTATAAAAAGTAAAATGAAATAAAAATATTAAATTTATTTTTTAGTAAAATTATGAATATAAAGAGAAAATGAATATAGATATTAATAATAAAAAATATTTTTCTTTATTTTCACCATAATTTTTAGTCGGGATGAGCATGGTGCGGGAATTGTCAAATGGACGGTTCTGCGTATAGCAGGCATGATACTGTTTACAGAAGCTAGGGACAAGTTTTTATTAAATTGAGGAAGGGGACTTATAACCTTTCAGAAAGCTACAAACTTATGCGTTATGTGGTGTTTTATTGATAAAAATTTGTTTAAAAAATATAGTAGAAATATAAAAATTTAACGTAAGAGTAATATATGATAAAATTTGATTAAAAAATATAAAAAATTAATAAATTTTAGTTAATGCTCACCAACCAAACACCCACTATATTCTATGCATGTACATGGTAACAGTGATGCAACGTGGAAGACGTAAGTGATACAGAGACCTTTATTTTCAAATGGACTGTGCTCGCGACTCCGAAAGTTATCTAAAATTTTTATACGGAAAATTGTTTCCACTTTCAATTATATAAATTTTTATAAAACTCTCGTACAAATTCTAATGAAACTTCTATAAATTTCTAAAAAATTCTGCACGTTGCCAAGCTCTTTTCAAACAGGAATTCTTTTGTTAGAATTCGATTGAATAGATTTTCATTATTCATCTCTATCTTTTCGTGATTTGTTATCTGTACTTTAAATACTAAAAAATATGTCAAATCACATTTTATCTCAATTTTTATAATTTCAAACGACCCCTATATATTACCTGGAATTTAATTTGTATTTTTTTATTTTTTATTTTGAGTTTTATGTTTTAAGAATACTGAAAACGCATTTATTTTGACAATTTTTATTTTTCATGTTTTATAATTCATCTTATTTTGGGTAAAGAGATTCATAACGACTTTTGACCATTTTATATTTTAATTTTTTTTATTTTTTTAAATAAATTTTAAAAATATAAATAATTAAATACATTTTAAACTATTTTTCCTATTTTTAAAAATGGTAATGTGGATGAAAAACTTGTCCTCTGCTACTATAGTCTAAAAACATGCGTCTAAAAATAATACTTCCTGTAAGGAGACAACGGAGGGCCAAATTAATTCGAATTACCTTATTTTTGTTTGTATTTGTATTAATTACAAATATGTTCATATCCTCCTCGCCAGCTAGTTTGCTACTCTTGGAGGACCATTAATTTTAGAGTAAATTATATTGACCTCCTATCAAGTTATTGAAAGCGACACAACCCTCTTGACACATGAAAAATTTTAAAGTTATTTGTTTAAGATTATATATATTTTTTTGTATAAGGTTATATTTATATCTAATATGATTTTATATAGTACAATAATAAATTTGTACAAAAAATTAAATCCTAGATATTTATATTTTTAAATAGAATTTCTGCTAACTTCATTTTAACTGGAACCGAATTGAATTATTTTGGTAATTTTAGTTTTCGGTTCAATTTTGAATATTTTTTTTAAAAAACTAAAAAATTTTGAATAATTCAGTTCTATCTAAATAAACATTTTTATTAGCAATATTCTCATCCAAACACGTTTAATTATTAACTTTCAAAAGAATTTAGTTTTCAATGATTTTAAAATATTTTATACTATGAATATGTTGAATCTAACAAATAATATTTTTTCTAAATTTATCCTAAATAATGTGAGATATGAATGATTCACAACGTGTGAGTGGTAACTCACATAGCTTTCTTTGCATCCGCCCACATTATCATTTGATCATTGTCTTCAAAATGACAATAACTTTATTTTATTTTCAATTTTCTTTTGCCCAAATTCATGTTCTACAGGCTCCATATTCATCGCGTGTACATGATAGCAGTGGTGTTGCATCTTTATTTTTAAAATCTCTTTTTTTTCTTTTTTAAGAACGGAAAAAATAATACAACAAATTAAAATCTTTATTTTTTCACAATAAATTCAAAAGCTAACATATTATTTGTGTGAATTTCCTCATCATAATATTATTTTGGGTGTATTTAGAGTAAAAAAAAGTGAAATAAATTGAGATTTCGTAATGCGTGTAGTAAAAGAAAAAAGTTGATGTGATATAAAGTTAACAAAAATTTATAAGATTTTATGTCATTTGTTTGCAAACTAAACGGAACATTTGAAAAGGAAAATAAGTTTTGTACTCATGAGGTTATTGAAAAATGAGACAACACTATTGACATCTGAAAATTTTCATCAAAGCATCATTGTTTATTTGTTTCAGTAGTAATTTGCCCTCTTCTTTTAATGGTCTATAATGATGCATGTTAAACAGTAAATGAAGATATTATTTATTAAATTAAGAGTAACAATCATGTTAAGTTGAATCAGGTCTATAATTTGCATCAATTTGTATCAATTCATATTTATATTTAATTTTTTAAATTTTCAATAAATACATTAAATAATTAACTTATTTTAAAATAATATCAAATTACGTCAATTTTGAGTTAATATATGCGTATCATGTCGAATTTATGTTTTCTTCCAATAATTACGAGACAAAAATGGAAGATAATGGTTCAAAAGGTCAGGGTACGGGTTGGGAAAGGTGATGGTTTAGAGTTCATGTTAATGTTAGGGTTAAGTTCCACTTCCACCTAAAAATAAGGTAAAGGTTGATAAAAATTATTTCTTGTATTAAATATTTGTTTTAGAAAATAATGATTAATGTAAAAATTAGGATTGTGGCTAGAGTTGGGCTTAATTAAAATATGTTTTTGTTTTAAAAATATATTTTAAATGATTAGGGATAGGTTTAGATTTAATCAAAAGAAGAGCTAAGGTTTTAAGGATACTTTTTCAAAACAGCACAATAAATTATAAGCAGATAATGAGTTTTAAGGGTAAGAAAAATCCATGGGAGCCAATCGACGTTTTGAGCTATCTTTAAAACAATACCGGTACTGTTTTAAAAAATATGATGATGTTGGCTCGTATGGTTGATTTGTATTATGTATCGATTGATATTTTTTATGGTAGTATGAAAACAGTACCGGTACTAAACAGTACCGGTACTGTTTTCAAAACAGCACAACGAATTATAAGCAGATAATGAGTTTTGAGCAAAAGAAATCCATGAGTCGATTAGCATTTTGAGCTATCTTTAAAACAGTACCAGTACTGTTTCAAAATTAGAAAAAATAAAGATACTTGGGAATGATGATCGATTTAAGTTATTCCCAAACAGTTTTGATTTTGTTCCAAAAATCGATTTTGCTTACTTTGTAAAGAAGATGGAAAATCGCGGAAGTTATAAGTAAAGTGTGTACTATTTTCGGATAAAATTGATAGTTTTGAAATATAGTGAAAAACGCGTGATGTCATTTTTTATCTTTTTGTTGCAAGTGTGACTTATTCACAAATAAGTTTTTTTGATATGACTAAAATCCTTATAAGTCCATAAATAGTGACCGGTATAAAAAACTCTAAAATTTTTAATTAAAGTAAAGTACAAAAAGTAATTAAAGTTGATAAATTTTGATGATTTTTTATGATGCCAAACATGCCTATAATGAAACTTGTATGGGAAAAGACATACATTTACTTTTCAAAACGCAATGGTTGCTCTAATCTTTAGAGTCTTAGAGACCCTATTTGTTGGCCAAGCTGTCAGATTGGACGACTAGTTGAATTTATTTTATTTTATTATCATTTTTTTTATCTACACCTGGATATGTTAATGTGTTTTCCTATATATATATATATATATTCTATATATTTATTTGGTCCTATCTCCAGCCACTTTAGAAAAATTTTATTCTTCCAATTTTGATAAGTGTAAGTGTGTATATATATATATAAGTTGAGCGCATTGGGATGTACATGTTTTGCGCGCGCGCGCACATATATATATATATATATATATATTTTAATTTTGATTCTATCCTCATCTGACTTTTTCAATCGGATTAGAAGTGGCACACTGTATAAGTTCGTTGAGCGAATTCAAATTCTCCAATAAAATTTTGAAATTTAAGGAAACCGCAATTTTATTCCACGTTGAGGTGATTAGCCTAAAACCGTCATCATCATTTTGCGGATTTAGCTTTATCCGAAATGTGTTATTTTCGCGTTACCAATATTTTGTTAATTAAAATTTTTTTGAACAGCATTTTTTTTTAATTTTTTACTATGACAACAGTAAAACAAAAAAAAAAAAAAAGAAAAGAAAATTCAATACTAGTTGGTTTAGCCAACACTAATCTTGTCTCCATGCTATCCAAAAATTTTCCACTTGTTAATTAACCCAGCTTCTTCATCTTGATCTTTAATTTTGTCATCTTATTATTTATCTACGATTAATTAGGAAGTTGAGAGACAAGATGATAAAAGTCTGGAATGGATTTCCATCTCCACTGTTTATATATAGGTCAGCCGGAGCATATGCGCGGGGCTTGTTCTCTTTTCATTATTAATTGTTATGGTTTTTTAAAATTTTTAAAATTTTAAAAATTTTATTAGACGTATATAATATATAAAATTTTTTAAAATTATTATAATTAGATGACACGTATCACAACATAAAATCTAACTAAGTATCACGTGACACAACAGCATTTCTCAACTTCATATGTTTTTAATATGATATGATATAATGAAATTATATTTTTAATTTGCATGTAAAAAGACATTCATCTATTCATCCACTTTCCCAGGCCTTATTTTATATACCTTGCTTTATATATATTTAATATAATATAATGAATTTATATTTTTAACTTGTATGTAAGAAGACATATATCTAATTTTCAAACGCAATAATTACCCTCACCTTTAGAGATCCTATTTATCGGTTGTTGGATTGGGAGATTAAGGTAATGGTTACATTTGGCACACAAAAAAGTGAGAAAAAATGAAATAAAATATACTTTAGGGAAATTTTTTGTGTTTGGTGCACACCGCTCAAACTGTGTTTTTTACTAGTAAAATTTCGTTCCAACAGATTAGATTTCCATTTGAACGGATTCAAAATTTTAGGTAATCATAACTTCTTTACACTACAATAAGTCCAAACGGAATGTAGAAACCGTTTGAACGAAAGTTGACCGTGCGATTCCGTCGAAACGGCTTTTACAATCCGTTGAGATGATTTAAAAAATGCCACAAAAAATAGTAAAAGTGGGTGTCATTTGGTAGCTTGGGAGTTCATGGTGAGAATGGCGAAAAAATTTTTGCTATTTGATTAACTAAATTCTAATTATCGACTTTTTTTTGGAAAGATATTGAATGTTTTTTGAATTTTAAGAAGACGGGAATGTGTAAAATTTTATAGAGATTTTCAGATATTTTCATCAAACTTTGGTGCACCAAACACACCCAATGTCTGGTTTGCTAAAAAGAATAAAATAAATAAAATAAAAAGTTAGTATAAAAATGATACATGATAAAATTTAATTAGAGAAAGTTAAAAAAAATTAAAAAATTATATATTTTTTTTGATAAGAAAGATAGATTTAAACACCCTCTAATTAGTTCAGTCAACACGAATCTTATCTCTACACTATCAAAAAAATTGATATGTACCAACATTTCTACAATATTTTTGAATCTTAAATTTATAATTAAGATAAGAAAATAAGTATATTTCAAATTAAATTATTTGATTGGATATTAGCAAGGAGAATAAGAATGAGTATATATATATATATATTTATGCAGCAAAATTACTTAATTTGTTTGATTACCATAAATTAATAATGCATACGCAAATTAACTGCATTCAAAAATTCATTTTCTTATTACCTGTAAAAATAAACATTGTCTATTAATTTTGAGGTGTGTACTTGAAGTGATATTCAACTACATTTTTTAGGATAGTTGGATGAATTTAATTTCCAATAAATTGGATTATTTTAATACAATGGTTGCGACATGTCGTGTGATTCCACCACATGAAAATAGACTGTAAAGACTTGGTTAAGATATGATTATGTATTTATTGTTGAGTTAATATAGTGTTTTTTATTATAATATAAAATAGTTGTGATGGGTATATAATTTAACGAAAGAATTTTCCCCTCACTTTCCTTCTCTTGATGCGATTAGTATAAACTGCTATATCACTAATTATTAATAATAAATAAAAAAAATTTAAAAAAGCCTATATTAATATGGTTTGACAAAACTCTTCTTTTAGTCAGTTTCTCCTCTCAATTTCTTCTTTTTCATGCATTTCACTGCTATGGTAACTTATTCAACATTTTTATACACTTGCGAATCCCACCAACATTAACATCGATCGATCACATAAAAAACTAACAATGATTTCATTTTAATTACTATCACTTTTCTATTCTCCGAATTAAACAAGTTCCATCAGCATACCAAAGGTGGGCTTGAACTTAGGTTTGTCAAGAAAAAATATGAAAAGGTGAAATGAAAAAAAATATAATTTTTTAATTAAAATTAATAATATACGGAGAAAATGAATATAGATATTAATAATACAAAAAATATTTTATTTATTTTTATTTATTTCACCATAATAGTGACAACAGCGATGCGACGTCGATGACATACTTGTAATCAAACCAACTCATTTAATTCAAACCAACTCAATTTTGTCTGGACTTGTACTGAAGATATGTTTCATATCCTCCTCGCAACCGACGTCGCTACTTTTGAAGGGACCTTTAATTTTGGAGTATATTGCATTAATCTCCTCTTGAGGTTTTTGAAAACGACGCAACACTTTTGACATGAAAAATTTTAAAGTTATTTGTTCAAGGTTATATATTTATGTGTGTGTTTGGAGTGATAAAAAGTGAAAAAAATAAGATAAAGTGAAAAAAGTTGTGAGTTCGTAATCCGTGCAATGAAATAAAAAAATTAATGTGATAAAATTTTTAGAAATTTTTAGAAATTTTTTTTTTTATTTTTTGAAAATGCCAAACGGTACCTATATAATATAATAATAATAAATATATAAAAAATAAAACTAAACACTAAATATTTATGTATTTAAATAGAATTTCAGATAACTTTTGTTTTAACTAGAATCAAATCGAATTCAATAATGGAATTTAATTATTGATCCCCTAAAAATTAATCATGTTTGAAACACTAACTTGGACAACAAAAAGGTTTAGAGTTAAGATTATCATTTTTCTAGAATTTTAGTCAATTTGAAATTTACGTAATTAATAAGAAATATGTTGAAGAATATTTATTGGTCTCTTTTAAAGACCAAATGTGAATTAGAGCCAAAAAAAAGCCAAAAGGTAAAATGATAATTTTTTATTTTAATTTCGTTTATCAGATAAGAAATATATTAAGTCATATCTTTTTATCATTTTAGAAAGTTTAAAATGCAAATTTAGACAAAAATAAGATCTACAAATAAAACAATAATTTTTTGTTTTAGTTCTTATCGAGCCAATATGCTTAGCTAATAAAATAATATCAAGGAATATTTTGGGAAGACTAAAATGCAAATGTGAGTAGAAAACATGCCCATGTTAAAACAATCTTTTTTGCTTGAGTTTAAATCGTGTCAAAATTTGTGTAAATAATAAGAAAAATGTCAAAAACTATTTTCGAGGCAAATTTTGGCTGAAAATGGACTTAGTAGTAAAAATTGTAATATATCAACTCAAGTTTGAATTGGTTTGAATTTGTTTAGTTGATAATAAACTTGTTGAAAATTATTTTTCAAATTTTTTAAGAGTTCCGTAATTTGAACTTTGGTAAAAAAGAAGAAAGGGGGGTTTACGAGTAAAATAAACAATTTTTTTAAAGAGCTTACTGGTTGTTAGAGAGCTAAAAGTGCACTGAATATTTTTTAATTCCTTTTACTGTAGTAATTTTTTACCCTTTTGGCTCGATACTGTCCAATATCAATATTTAATTTTTTATGAGAAAATTTTAACCCTTTAAATTTTTATAAATTAGACGAAATATGAGTAAAAAATGATTAAAAATTACAGTCATAAAACTTACCTATTTTTAATTTCATAGCAAACACACCATTAGAATTAGTTAAACAGTCACAAGCAAACAATGACATATTGAAAGACTAGACAGTGGGCCACATTTCTAAAATTTATTGTTACAAGTTGACATCATGATATGACATAATTTTGATAATGCATGGGATGATATTAATACAGCTAACTTTTCAAACATAATAATTTCCGTGACCCTCAACAATCTTAATTAATACAATACAATAACATATGAAAAAATAATTAAAATGCTAGAAGTCTAACCATTTGAAAAGTCTACAGCATGCAGTCAATCTCCACATAGAAGGCAACCGAAAGTTAAAACAATTTTGTACTTTTATTTGGGAGGAAAATTTATTTGTTCTTTGCTAATATTATACACACATAGATCCAAATGATACTTCCATGGAAACAAATTAGTTTTACACTCTTTTTCAACTATATATTTATTATCTTATCTGTGTATGACTATAGAATTATATAAAGACTGAAAGACTAATTGGCCTTACCAACAAATTTTGCATCTCATTTTCAATGATTTTACCTTACATCACGTAATTAGAAAATGGAATGAGAACAAGATTGAGAGTGTAAAATTTTGAAAAAAAATAAAAGAATGGGAATTGAACATAGAATAAATTTTTATTTTTTTATGTATTAATATGATATATATGATTATATTATTTTATACAAAAATTTTATACATAATTATTATATTTATCAATACGTCATTTTAAAATTATTTATAATTATTTAGTGTATTTTAGTTCTCTATCCTTCAAAAAGTAAATTTGTTAAAAATTGAGTGATTTTAAGTGCGTTATTAGATCTAATAGGACATTATAAGTTCTTATAATATTATATTACTAAAAATAGATTATTTTAATAAAATAATAATATAATCATTGGTTATTGTTTAATAATAACTAATTTTAATTTTAAGAAAATAAATTGTTGGAACAAAAAGTTATTATTTATTAAAATCTACTTAATTAAATATTTCAAATTAAATTATTTGATTGGATATTAGCTAGGAGAATAAGAATGAATATATATATATATATATATATTTATGCAGCAAAATTACTTAATTTGTTTGATTACCATAAATTAATAATGCATACACAAATTAACTGCATCCAAAAATTCATTTTCCTATTATCTGTAAAAATAAATAGTGTCTATTAATTTTGAG
The DNA here is from genome assembly GCA_019916065.1 of Vitellaria paradoxa. Taxonomy (NCBI): domain Eukaryota; kingdom Viridiplantae; phylum Streptophyta; class Magnoliopsida; order Ericales; family Sapotaceae; genus Vitellaria; species Vitellaria paradoxa. Next base: position 4,583,495 of record CM034234.1, read on the forward strand.
GTGTGTACTTGAAGTGATATTCAACTACATTTTTTGGGGTAGTTAGATGAATTTAATTTCCAACAAATTGGATTATTTTGATACGATGGTTGTGGCATGTCGTGTGATTCCACCACATAAAAATAGATTATATAGAACTGGGTTAAGACATGAGTATGTATTTATTGTTGAGCTAATGTAGTGTTTTTTTATTATAATATAAAATAGTTATGCTGGGTATATAATTTAACGGGTGAATTTTCCCCTCACTTCCTTCTCTTCATGCGATTAGTATAAACTGCTATATCACTAATTATTAATAATAATTAAAAAAATTAGAAAAACTTATATTAATATGATTTGACAAAACTCTTCTGTTAATCAGTTTCTCCTCTCAATTTCTTCTTTTTCATGCATTTCACTGCTATGATAGCTTATTCAACATTTTTATACGCTTGCGAATCCCACCAACATTAACATCGATCGATCACATAACAAAGTAAAAATGATTTCATTTTAATTACTATCACATTTCTTTTTTCCAAATTAAACAAGTTCCATCAATATACCAAAAGTTTGTTTGAACTTACGTGTGTCAAGAAAAATATGAAAAGGTAAAATGAAATAAAAATATTAAATTTATTTTTTATTAAAATTAGTAATATAAGGACAAAATGAATATGGATATTTTATTTATTTTTATTTATTTCACCATAACACTGATAACAGCGACGCGACGTCGACGACGTATTTCTATTCAAACCAACTCATTTAATTCAAACTAACTCAATTTTGTCTGAACTTGTATTGAAGATATGTTTCATATCCTCTCGCAACCCACGTCGCTACTTTTGAAGGGACCATAAATTTTAGAGTATATTGCATTAAACTACTTTTGAGGTTTTTGAAAACGACGCAACACTTTTGACATGAAAAATTTTAAAGTTATTTGTTCACGGTTATATATTTATATAATACAATAACAATAAATATATAAAAAATAAAACTAAACACTAAATATCTATATATTTAAATAGAATTTCAGTTAACTTTTGTTTTAACTAGAATCGAATCGAATTATTTTAATTAATTCAATTTTTGGTTTAATTTTAGATATTTTTAAAAAATTAAAAAATTTAGATAATTCAATTCTACTTGAATAAACATTTCTCTCGATAATATTTTAGCCCAAACACATTTAATAGTAGCCTTTTAAAGAAATTTAATTTTTGACGACTTTAAAATATTTATACTACAAATATATTGAATTTAATATAAATAATACTTTTTCTCACTTTATCTCAAGTAATGTGAAACATAAACGGTGCACTTGGTATGAGCGTTTGCTCACCTAACTTTATTTACATCAACCCACATTCTCATTTGATCATTGCCTAAAAAATGATAGTTTTTTTTATTTTTTTTCAATTTTCTTTTACCCAAATTCATGACCTATCAGTACGCATAAGGTGTGTTTGAAATTTTATCTTTGTAGAGAGAATAGATGGCAAAATAAAATAAAATAAAATAAAAATTTAAAATTATTAATACTATTGTTTTAGTAAAATAAGGAATATAAGAAGAAAACGTATAGATATTCTTAAAAAATTAATTTTTTACTTAATTAATCAAAAAACAATTACAAATAAACAATTTTATTTCTTTTTATTGTTATTTTTCTTTGTTCATTTCTTCAAATAAATTTTAGTTGTGATAAGCATGGTGCAGGATTGTCAGTTGATGGTGCTACGTCTGGCCTGCATTCGTCACAGAAGCTGTGGACAATTGATGGTGATTGATAGACCATGACCTTTCAGAGAAAGTTACTACAAGCTCCATGTTCATCGCGTGTACATGATAATACTGTGGACTCCTGAACTGAACAAAATAATTTAAAAGAGTAAGCTAAGTCGTAAATAATTTAAAGAAAAAATGAATTAAATTATAAAAATTTAAAATAGGTTAAACTTAAAAAATAATTTTTAAAATAATTTTTTTTTAACTAGCTAGACTACCGAACTATGAACCAAGACAGCTTTTAACGTCCGCCAACCAGTGATGCAACGTGGACGTCAACCAGTGCTTCTAAGACTGAGTCGACCTTTTCTCTTATATTAAACGAAGTTATTGTCAATTGAATTGGAATGGGTGAGCTGGCAGCTACTACTAGACAACGAGACCAATGACAAGAATTTCCCATGTCTGCATTCGGTAGATGAGAATTAATTTAGAAATAGACATAAACATTTATAACATGTGAACGTGTTCCGATTCATGTATCAATTTCTCGTCATCTTCAAGCATGTACGCATGTATATATATATGTATATATATTCATACATCTACTTTCCAAACGCAATGATTGCTCGAATCTTTAGAAACCATATTTGTCGGTACCAATATCGGATTGGATAACTACTTAGGTTATAGCCAGCATCAATCTCGTCTCCATGCTATCAAAAAAATTGATACCCAGCCTTTTTGCAATACTTTTGAATCTTCAATTTTTAATTAAGATAAGCAAAATAAGTATGTATTCAAAATTAAATTATTTGATTGGATATTAGCTAGAGAATAAAAATGAAAAAAAAATTTATACAACAGAATTTTTTAATTTGTTTGATTACCATACATAATAAATGCATACACAAATAGCTACTTTATTTATTTTTTCTTCATCATTTTCCTTTTACTTCAGAAAAAACTAAAAGTCAAAACATGCTACTATTTTTGTGCATTTCCCAGTAAACTAGTTTTACAAAGGAAATGAAATGTTTCCGTGAATTTCTATTTTAAACATCGCTCATTGCGGAAATGAGTCTTATATAAGACGTTTGAATCTCAAAATTTTGGAGAAAAAGGTTCATAAGTATAAAAAGTTAAATTATTTGGCTGATAGGAGAACAAGAACGGAAAAAAAAAAAAAAACCTAATGTAACAAATTAAAATATTTATTTTTCACAATATATTCAAAAGCTAACATATTATTTGTGTGAATTTTCTCATCATAAAATCACTTTGAAAAGGAAAATAAGTTATGTATTTATGAGGTTGTTGAAAAATGAGACAAAACTTTTGACATATGAAAAATTTCATGAAATATCATTGTTTTTATGTTTCAGCTGCAATTTGCTCTCTTCTTTTAATGGCCTATAATACTCCGTTTGAAAATGTTCTATTATTAAAATTGATTTCATTTTAAAATAAAGAATTAATTTGATTTGATAAATTAAATTTTGTATTTAAAACACATTTTGAATTTAAAAATCGAATTGATTTGGTTTAAGTGAAACAACAAATTTGGACCATGCAAATATGAAGTAATAAATATGATAAATATGATATAGAGAATAAATTTATTCATTTACTTAAATCACTTATAATAAATATGATAAATATGATATAGAGAATAAATTTATTCATTTACTTAAATTACTTAAGAAAATAATAAATTCTCATTAAATCCAATTATTTTGAATTAGATATTCAAATTTTATAGAAATCTCAAAATTTAAGCTATAAAATGAAATCAAATCAAACTTATAACATTTTATTTTAGCTTTAAACATAAGAATTGATAAGAATTCTTATCAAATAAAATCAAATCCTATCAAATAATTTTATAAAATCTCAAAATTTATGTTATGTAATGAAATTAAATCCAATTCATAAATTTTATTTTAGTTCCAAATATATGAATTGATGAAAATTCTCATCAAATGAAACTAAATCCTATCAAATCCATCATTTCAAACGAAGTGTAAAAATGTTAAACAATAACTGAAGATATCATTTATTAAATAAGCGGTAGCAATCATGCTAAGTTGTATCATGGCCTTGTTTGGCCGGCCAAAACTTACCAAAAGTTATCAAATTTTAACTACTTTTTGTACTTTCTTTCAATAAAATTTTAACACATATCACCTTTATGTCACATTTTTCTATTTTTACTATACTTTTTTTACCAACGTTTTTTCTTCCAAACAGTCCCCATATTTGGATTTGCAATTTGTGTTAAGTTGTATTATTTCTTGTATTAAATATTTGTTTTAGAAAATAATGATTAATGTAAAAATTAGCATTATGGCTACAGTTGGCTTAATTAAAAGAAGTGTTAGGGTTTTGGTTATTGAAAAAATATATATGCTTTTATTTTAAAAATATATTTTAAATGATTAGGGCTAAGTTTAGATTTAATTAAAAGAAGAATTGAGGTTAATAATCAAGTGGTAAAAATGTTGTTTATAACTTCAGTTAGAGTCATCCCAATACCAGCTTTGATAAGAGAAATCTAAGTAATTTTTCATATATATGTTAGGGTGGCTATGTCATTTTCAATAAATCTCAAAGGAAGTTAATATAATTTTTTTTTAAATAATATGTGATCAAATGAATATAATCCTTTAAAGTTTCAAAGTTACAGTGAAACAACTTAGGATGCGTACGTTTAGTATGGAATTAAAAATTATATAAGAGCGTAAATGTGAGGAAGTGACTGTTAAGAAAGTTAATTTTTAATTTTAATTATTTTTGGTTGATCAATAATGGAATTTAATTATTAATCTTCTAAAAATTAATTATGTTTGAAGCACTAATTTGGACAAAAAATAGACTTAAAGGTAAGATGATCATTTTTTCCGAATTTTAATCAATTTGAAATTTATTTGATTGATAAAAAATATGTTGAACAATATTTATTAGCCTTTTTTAAAACCTAAAGTGTGAATTAGAGCCAAAAACAAGTCAAAGGGTAAAAAAATAATTTTTAACCCGAGTTTAAATCAAGTTTAATTTTATTTAGTTGATAAGAAATATATTAAATAATATTTTTCATCATTTTAGAGAGTCTAAAATGTAATTGAGGCCAAAAAATAAAATTTACAAATAAAATAGTAATTTTTTTATTTAAGCTCTAATCGAGCCAATATGCTTAGCTAATAAAAAAAATATCAGGGAATATTTATCATTCTTTTGGGAATACTAAAATGTAAACGCGAGTAGGAACCATTTACATTTTTTTTAATGTCAATTTCTCCCCTGAATCTCCTTTTTTTCATGCATTTCACCGCAATGGTAGCTTATTCAATATTTTATACGCTTGCAAACCCCACCGATATTACCATTTATCGATTACATAAAAAATAACAATAATTTCACTATCACTTTTCTTTTCACCAAATTAAACATGTTCTATCCAAAGACGGAACTATGTAAGGAGGCTAACTACCTCAATCATGGCCATAATATATATATATATATATACTATAAATATATTATTTTTAAAATGACACCTCAACTCTTTTATTATGAGCCATAATTTTTTAGTTAAGCCATTAATAAATATAAGACTTAAATTCTTGAATTAAGTTATTAATAATCTAGTTTAATTAGTTAAATATTTGAGCCATAATTTCTGAGTTAGAACATTAATAAAATGTAGGACTTAAAATTTTGAGTTGGACCATTAATAATCTAACTTTATTAATTAAATAATTTTTAAGTTAGGCATTTGATTTGACTAATGCTATTTTCAAATGCGTCTGAATGATAAATTCTCATGATTGTTTTACTTACTAATAATTACATATCTAATTATTAATTTATACTACTTTTTAAAGACTAAAATTAAACTGTTTAATTATGATCTTGCACTTTTAATATTAAAGGAAAAATATCAAAATTTATAGAAATTAACTTTCTCTGTACTAAACTCTTGATCCCATTCCTATTTTATCAATAGACAAAGGTGTGCTTGAAATTAGGTTTGTTAAGGGAAAATATGAAAAAGTAAAATGAAATAAAAATATTAAATTTATTTTTTAGTAAAATTATGAATATAAGGAGAAAATGAATACAGATATTAATAATAAAAAATATTTTTACTTATTTTTGTTTATTTTCACCATAAATTTTAGTCAGGATGTGCGGGAATTGTCAAATGGACGGTTCTGCGGATAGCAGGCATGATACTGTTTACAGAAGCTAGGGACAAGTTTTTATTAAATTGAGGAAGGGGGCTTATAACCTTTTAGAAAGCAACAAACTTATACGTTATGTGGTGTTTCATTAGTAAAAATTTGGTTAGAAAGTATAGTAAAAAAATAAAAATTTAATGTAAAAATAATATGTGGTGAAATTTGATATGAAAAAATATAAAAAATTAATAAATTTTAATTCATTTTCACCGACCAAACACTCACTATATTCTTAGCACATACACGGTAACAGTGATGCAACGTCGATGACATAGGTGATATGGAGACCTTTATTTTCAAGTTGACTGTGATTGCGCCTCTGAAAGTTATCTAAAATTTTTATACGAAAAATTGTTTCCACTTTCAATTACATAAATTTTTATAAATCTCTATAATTCGTATAAATTCTAATAAAACTTTTATAAATTTCTAAAAAATTCTGCACATTGCCAAGATCCGTTCAAACAGAAATTCTTCTGCCAGAATTCGTTTAAACAGATTTTTACTATTCATCTTCATCTTTTCATAGTTTGTTATCTGTACTCTAAACATTAAAAAATATGTCAAATTACATTTTATCTCGACTTTTATAATTCCAAACGACCCCTATATATTACCTGGCATTTAGTTTGCATTTTTTTATTTTTTATTTTAGGTTTTATGTTTTAAGAATGCTGAAAATGCATTTATTTTGAAAATTTTTATTTTTCATGTTTTGAAATTCTTCTTATTTTGGGTAAAGCGATTCATAACGATTTTTGACTATTTTGTATTTTATGTATAAACCTATTTTTTTATTTTTTTAAACAAAATGTAAAAAATACAAATGATTAAATACATTTTAAATTATTTTTTTTTAAATGGTAATGCTGATGAAAAACTTGTCCTCTGCTACTATAGTCTAAAAGCATGCGTCTAAAAATAATACTTCCTGTAAGGAGTGACGGAGGGCCAAATTAATTCAAACCAACTTATTTTTGTTTGTACTTGTATTAATTACAAATATGTTCATATCCTCCTGGCCAGCTAGCTCGCCACTCTTGGAGTGACCATTAACTTTAGCGTAAATTACATTAACCTCCTATTATTGAAAACGACACAACACCTTTGAAGCATGAAAATTTTTAAAATTATTTGTTTAAGGTTATATATTTTATTTGTTTAAGGTTATATTTTTATCTAATATGATTTTACATGATATAATAATAATAAATTTGTACAAAAAAAATAAACCTTAGACATTTATATATTTGAATAGAATTTCTGCTAACTCTATTTTAACTGGAACCAAATTGAATTATTTTGGTAAACTCAGTTTTCGGTTCAATTTTGAATATTTTTTTAAAGAATTAAAAATTTTAGATAATTCAGTTCTATTTAAATAAACACTCTTGCTGGTAATACTCTCACCCAAACACGTTTAATCATGAATCTTCAAAGGAATTTAGTTTTTAATGGTTTTAAATTATTTTATACTATGAATATGCTGAATCTAACAAATAATACTTTTTTTTTAATTTATCCTAGATAACGTGAGATATGAATGATTCACTACGTGTGAGTGGTAGCTCACGTAGCTTTCTTTGCGTCCGCCCACATTACCATTTGATTATCGTCTAACTGCTTGTGTTTGCTTAATTACCTCACTCTCAAATGTAAATAAAAATGCAAATTCAGATTTCAAATGTGTTGAGTAAGGAAAATCAAGACAAACTCCCCCAAGTGCAAGGTTTCATTGTAGCACGATTAACTAGTAAGAACTAGGTCATATCCACAGGGATCTAGGGAGCAAAATCATGTTTGAATCAAATGGATTAAAGAGGCAAAACATGGCTCACATGAATGGTAAACAGAATTGAAAATCTGGTTTGGAATTTTTTGATGGTTTTGGAAATGGGTTTTGAAATGAAAACTAAACTTAACTAAAACTTGATATTAAAAAGATGGGCAAAACAATTCCAATGCCTATCCAAATCAATCTCAAAATACCAAGAGTGAATAGATCATCAATTCTAGTTGCTCTAATGTTTGGAGAAAATTAATTTCAAATGATATAAGTCATGGATCAAACAAGTGATGTGCATAATCTATCATGAAGACTATAGAAGATCCAATTCTAGCAACTCCCATACATATTTGCAATAAGAGTTCTGAATTCAGCAACTTCTATGAACTCATTGATAAAATATGTAAACAAGTGTTAATCGGACATTGAACCATTGATTTTGAGAGTAATTAGATACAACTAAGATTGATAACCAAAGAACTCAAAATTAATCCATGAAAAACGGCATCTTGGAAATCATTGGACAGGACATTGTCCTTGCCTTGGCCCAAGAAAAACTAGCCGATCATCTTAAGAAAATGAATAACAGAAATGAAGAACAGAGACATGACCTTCAAGCTGGAAATGGAAATTACTCTTTAATTCAAAATGAAATCTAATTACATGGATGGAATTGTAAAGTGTTGAAGAACTAAAATCTAATTACAGTAAACTGAAAATTAAAACTAGAATTGAAATCAAAATCTGCGGAATCAAAGAAAACAGAGAAACGAAGAAGAAGAAAGCTGGAAAGAAACTTGAAAAAACCCCAAAAAGAACTCCCCCTCTCTAAAACCCTCTCGCCCCCGTATATCCCCCACTCATTCTTCTCTCTCTACTCATTCTTTCTGAAATTCTTTATTCCGTTATGCCATTCGTCCCTGAATTACAGATTTGCCATCCTTGATCTCAGGATCATGTCACATGGGAAGTTACAATCACGTGGAATCTGTTACTGGGATATCACATGTCATTCGAATGCTGCAACATTGTATTCGAATACAACATTCCCTCTAGCACTCAATGCACTCTCTAAAAGCATTCGAATGGGTCAGATCCATTATCTGAATACAATTTCCTGCTTAAAAAATCTCAGAGCTGATGATTTGATCCCCTGGTGTTGATCTTAAGAAAAATTTTGAATCTTCAAAGGAGTTGTAAATCAGCTACTGTGTTGTGTTCAAGCTCATCCAATCTTTCGCTTTTTCATTACTTCTCCTTTGCAACTAATAGTGAACTCAATTTTCCTTCCATGTGATAAAAACTCAACACATGCTCTATTGGAGTGAGGGAGATAAAATCTGCATAATACAAGAGTTTTATATCATTTCTATGTCATAAAAAGGTGTAAATCAACTAGTCAATGTGTGACAATAGAGGTCCAATCACACCCCCCAACTACAACATTACTAGTCCCTAGTAATGCTTATAGTAAAAGATGTAAGAGAGCTACTTTATTAAAAATAAACAAAAACAAATCTACTCAATTTTCAAATAAATGATATTTCAGTGATTCAAGAAAATTAATCAGTACCATGAGCAAAAGTTTTCATAAGCAAAGGTCAAAGTTCAAAATTTTACATAAGATATGAGACTTGCCAAGTGTGTGAAGTGAGTGTGAATGAATAATAGCTTTTAACTCTATCAACCTAACATAAATCCTTTGAATTTCATTTATTTTTGAACTTTGCATTCTATTTCATTCCCAAGTTTTGACTTCAAATCTCACCTTGGAATTCACTCACAAGAAAATACAACACACAAGGTTTCACTCAAGATGCCCCCTTTTTAAGGAGTAAATATAAATCAAATTCTAGAAGGTGGCATCAACAAGTCAAGAATGATTTATTCAAGAAATAAAAAGACTTGGCATAACTCCATGAAAGAATGGTGTAGTAAAGTTACTTCAGAATTTTCACTTTGCTTTCCCAATTCCCAGCTTTCACAATTGAATGAAAATCCTCTCATGGATCTATTAGGACTTGCATTAGGTTGCAGTGGGGCTATTTGGGTGTAATGGGGTAATTTGAAGGAGGGTTATGGAGTTCAAAAAAAATGTTTTGGAACACTGAAATTATCATACCACTACCTTTCCACAGTTCTACCAAATCACACCCTTATTTCAATTTTTTTTTCATTTGTTTTTTTTTTTTTTTTTTTTGGAAATGAGAAACTGAGATTGAAAAACTAAAATTCATGCCCAAAGTGTTTTTCTTTGATTTTTCTACATCACCAAACTCTTCTTTTCTTCCATCTATTTTTTCTTTTCTTACTCCCACAATCCTGCAATTTTTTTCATTGCTCTTCCCCCTTTACTTTCAGTGTATTCCAAAATATATTAGGAAGGCTAAAGAGCATTCATTGTGGTTAAAGGAATAATGTGGTGAGAAGAAAGAAATATGAATGCTCTGTTAAGGCTCAACTTGGTTACAAAGGTGATGTTCATCAAAGAAGGGTACTACAAGCTCAAATATTAAAAAGATGGCCTAATGTCATTTCCATGGTCTCATTCCACTCAACCGTTACAGCTGAGAATCAAAATTCAAGTTCAATTCTTCTGTAATTTCATAAACACCCAAAAACAAAGTATGGCACTTGGAGTTATTGAAGAAACTGAAATGAAGAAATTTTTAAGCTTTTGAAAAGCTCTTAGAGTAAATGTAAATCTCTCATGAACAAGGCTTAAAGCTTAAAAAATCTCACTTCAGGTCTAAGTCTCCACTATAGCTGAAAATCCATAAAATGCAATGTCCATTCATAAATTCATTCGTCAAGATAAATGTTGAGCAAACCAGTTTCAAATTGTACTCATTAACAACCATTCAGCTTTAAAAACACAAGGCAAGTAGAACAAGTCTTTGAAATTTCAAAATTTAAGCTTAGCTTAATCCACTTTATGCAAATGACACTAACCAAAACCAAATCAACTGGCCTATCATTCATCCATTTTGCAAATTCCATCAAATTTTCAGTAAAGAGAAAAATTCAGCAAAACAAAAGTAAACAAAGTCAAACAAGTATCAAGCTACAATGTTAAATAGGAAGAATTGAAATTCCATCCATCTCAAAACATGAAAACTCATTTCAACAGGACAGATCAAAAACAGCACTTCAATTGCCTCAAACTTAGTTTCTAACCAAGTTCCATCACTTTCAAAATTATTTCCATCAGAAATTAAAATAAAAAAAAAACTAAAACAGAACTCAAAGCAAAGACCCTAGTCTTTGGTCAACAAAAACATGGCTTAAAAAAAAATATACATAGATTTTGGTTTGTGTTTCAAAAGAGAACCCCATACAATGATCACTGGGTAGGCTCAAAATCTCTTGGGGAAGCTGTCTCATACAGCCCGAGTCATATTCGAATACCCAATTCCATATCTGAATACAATGCATCAGCAATTCTGTACCTCAGTGTTTTACAAACCAAATTCTGTGATAGTCCTAAAAAAAAAAAAAAAAAACTTAAGCCATGTTCTGTGACTTTCTTTTTTTTTTTCACTAAATTTATTCCTAAAAACACTTAATCCTATAAATATTAAAATGCTAAAATTTTTTCAATTTTTCAAAAAATTTTTTTAACCAATTTTTGTAAGCTAAACAAGACAAACTCCAACACAAATCAATTCAGAAAATCAGCTCAAGCAAGCCTAATCACAATAAATCATCTCAATGCAACCAATGTCAATCAAAATAAAATCTCAGATTATGATCCTCCCCCCCAACTAAAAATGAGCATTGTCCCCAATGTAAGATCAAGTTAAGCAATAAAGTGCTGAGAGAGGAGGGTACCTGATAAGCTTAATTGAGCTTAATTAGTTGAGTTGAGTTGCTGAAAATTTAGAATGCTTCCAATGTAATTTCCCCCAACCTGGTTAGTGCAACATATTCTAAGAACAGCTCATTCGAATGCAAAGCAGTGTTACAGCAATTTAACTCAGTTCAAATCACTTAAGTCCCATGGAATGCACTTTAGAAAATTGAAATTTTTCTGCTCATGAATTGTACCAATTGGGTGGGCTGATCAAACCAACTTTGAACATACTTGCATTACAGAACAGTGAATGCTCCATCTCCTCAATAAGCTACTGCTTCCATATTTGAATGCTGCAACCAACTGTTAGACTTGCAAACTGAAATTTTTTTTTTTTTAATAATAGAAAAGAACTAAATGAAAAGAAGAACTAAACTACTATGGTACAAAACAGACTTCTCTCCTTAATCAACCACAATCCGAGGGATCTTCAAGATCCCAACTCTCAATTTCAGCAATGAAATTCTCATGATACTCCTTGAGTCTTTGTCCATTCACCCTGAAAACATTATTTGAAGTTGGATTCTCAATGTCAACAGCCCCATACTCAGTGATGTGCTTGATCACATATGGACCAGTCCATCTTGACTTGAGCTTTCCTGGAAATAAGTGCAGCCTAGAATCATATAATAAAACTTTTTGTCCCACAAACAATTCTCTTTTCTTGATATGTGCATCATGCCACTTCTTCACTCTATCCTTGGAAATTTTGGCATTGTCAAATGCATCATTCCTAATCTCTTCAAGTTCACTAAGCTGCAACTTTCTTTGAACCCCGGACTCATTAATGTTTTCATTGAAATGTTTCACAGCCCAAAAGGCCTTGTGCTCCAACTCCACCGGTAAGTGACAAGCTTTTCCATACACCAATCTATAAGGGGACATGCCTAGGATGGTCTTATATGCAGTCCTATAAGCCCAAAGTGCATCCACCAATTTCAAAGACCAATCTTTCCTTGTGGGGTTCACTGTTTTTTCAATGATTCTCTTGATCTCTCTATTGGCTAACTCGGCTTATCCACTTGTTTGGGGGTGGTAAGATGTTCCAACCTTATGCACAACCCCATACTTCCTCATCAAAAGGCCAACATATCTATTACAAAATGTGTTCCCCTATCACTTATCATGGCCTTTGGCATTCCAAATTTTGAGAACACATTCTCCTTCAAAAATTTTATCACCACCTTATGATCATTGGTCCTAGTTGGTATGGCCTCTACCCACTTTGAAACATAATCCACTGCCACTAAGATATATTCATTGCCAAATAAATTCACAAATGGTCCCATAAAATCCATACCCCAACAATCAAAGATATCAAGCACATAAATGGGGTGAAGTGGCATCATGTTCCTCCTAGTGAGCTTACCAAGTCTTTGACACTTATCACAGGCAACACAAAAGGTATGCACATCCCGAAACATGGTAAGCCAATACAATCCACTCTGCAAAATCTTTGCCACTGTCTTCCTAGTTGAAAAATGACCTCCACATGCGAGAGTATGACAAAAACTAATGACACTATGAGCTTCACTCTCGGGTATGCATCTCCTAATTACCTGATCTGAGTAATACTTAAACAGATATGGATCATCCCAGAAAAAGTTCCTCACATTCCTAAAAAACTTTCTCTTATCTAACATGGTCCAATGAGAGGGCACCACACCTGAAACCAAATAATTAACTATATCTGCAAACCATGGTGTCTCTGAGGAATCTATATGAAACAACTGCTCATCAGGGAATGTCTCATTAATAGGTGACTCAAAAGATGCTAAGTCCTGATGTGGGAGTCTAGAAAGATGATCAACAACTACATTTTCAACTCCCTTCTTATCTTTGATCTCTAAATCAAATTCTTGAAGCAAAAGAATCCACCTAATGAGTCTAGGCTTGGCATCAGGTTTGGTCAAAAGATACTTCAATGCTACATGGTCAGTAAATACAATGACATGAGATCCCACTAGGTATGATCTGAACTTATCCAATGCATATACTACTGCTAGCAACTCCTTCTCAGTAGTTGTGTAGTTCTTTTGTGCATCACTAAGGGATTTGCTAGCATAGTACAGCACATGTGACTTCCTCTCTTTCCTCTGACCTAGGACTGCACCAATGGCACTATCACTAGCGTCACACATGATCTCAAAGGGTAGAGTCCAATCTGGTGTCGGCATAATGGGAGCTGAAGTGAGCAAGTCCTTAAGTCTATCAAATGAAGCCTGACAATCTGATGTCCAATCAAAAGGAACATCCTGGCTTAGGAGATTGCACAAAGGTCTAGAAATGGCACTGAATGATGCAATGAACCTCCTATAGAAAGCTGCATGTCCTAAAAATGATCTGACATCCTTGACACATCTAGGGGTAGGAAGTTTTTAAATAATTTCAACTTTTGCTCTATCTACTTCTATCTCCCTAGAAGACACTATATGACCAAGAACTATTCCCTGAGTTACCATAAAATGGCATTTCTCCCAATTCAACACCAAATTTTTCTCTTCACATCTTGCTAAAACCTTCTCCAGATTGCCCAAGCACAAATCAAAGTCACTCCCATAAACTGAAAAGTCATCCATGAACACTTCAAGAAATTTCTCCACAAAGTCACTAAACAAACTGATCATACATCTTTGGAAGGTTGCAGGAGCATTGTAAAGACCAAAAGGCATGCGCCTATATGCAAATGTACCAAATGGACAAGTAAATGTGGTCTTCTCCTGATCATCTAATGCAATCTCAATTTGATTGTACCCAGAGTATCCATCCAAGAAACAGTAAAATGCCTGTCCTGCCACTCTTTCCAATACCTGATCTAGGAATGGAAGAGGGAAATGATCTTTCCTTGTGACTGCATTTAACTTTCTATAATCTATGCACATGCGCCATCCTGTTTGGATGCGCATTGGAACTAATTCATCTTGTTCATTCTTCACTACAGTCACTTCAGATTTCTTAGGCACTACCTGAGTTGGACTAACCCATTTAGAGTCTGAAATAGGGTACATAATTCCAGCATCCAATAGCTTGATTACTTCCCCCCTAACCACTTCTTTCATGTTTGGGTTTAGTCTCCTTTGCATTTGCCTAATGGGCTTCACATTCTCCTCCAAAAATATCCTATGAGTGCAAATCAGTGGGCTAATTCCCTGTAGGTCTGCTATGGTCCAGCCCAAGGCTCTTTTATGTTTTCTCAAGACCTCAACAAGTCTATTCTCTTGATCAGAATTCAGCTGAGAAGAAATAACAGCTGGATAGGACTCTCCCTCACCCAAAAACACATATTTCAAGTCACTAGGTAGAGGTTTTCTTTCAGGTATGGGTGGCTTTTCAAAAGATGGCTGAGACTTGACTATTGGCAGCTCTAAAGGCTCAAAAGTGGGCCTCCACTGATTCATTGACATCATTGATTTTTTCATTTCCTCAAATTCCTCTCCACCAAAATTTTTCAAGTCACAATCATCTAGGAAATCTACTTGATCACTGTTCACTAAAGCTCTTTCCAATGGGTCATCTAAGTACTCTCTATCAAAATGCTCTTGTGTGATGGTTTGAATCAAATCTACTTCCTTTATCTCCTCATGGTCACTTGGTTGTTTGGTCACACTAAAGATGTTCTTCTCAATGGTCATGTTACCAAAAGACAACTTAATGACTCCGGTTCTACAATTGATTAAGGCATTAGAAGTGGCCAAAAATGGTCTCCCTAGAATGACAGGGACAACTGGTTGTGATCCTTGAATGGGCTGAGTATCTAACACTATAAAGTCTACGAGAAACACAAAATGTTCCACTTGAATCAAGACATCTTCCACAATACCTCTAGGGACTTTGATTGACCTATCAGCTAATTGAAGTGTCACCCTCGTAGGTCTAAGCTCACCTAAACCCAGCTCTTGGTACACAGTAAAAGGTAGGAGATTGACACTTGCACCCAAATCTAACAAAGCTCGATCTACCCTCTTATCCCCAATGATGCATGCGATTGTAGGACACCCCGGATCTTTATATTTTGGAGGGGTTTTGAATTGCAAAATTGAGCTCAATTGTTCAGTTAAAAATGCTCTCTCTTTGACATTCATTCTCCTTTTGACAGTGCACAAATCTTTCAAAAACTTTTCATAAGATGGATTTTGTTTAATGGCATCAAGTAAAGGAATGTTTATTCTGACTTGTTTGAAAAATTCATAAATGTCAGAATTCAAATTCTCTTTCTTTCCTTTGTTCAACCTTTGAGGAAAAGGAATTTTTGGAATGAAATCAGAGCTGTCTAGCTGGTTTTCTTTTAAAATCTTCTCCTTTCCAGAAATTTTTTCACTCTTTTCAAACTGTTTTTCATCAAAACCTTTGGTTGTATTTTCAGAAAAATCATTTTTATTTTTAGAAATTACCTGTTCTTTCCTCTGAAATCTGTTTTTCTGCTCCTCGTTACTCGGCTGCTGTTTTTGTTCAGCTTCTAGTCTGCTGTGCAGATTTTGTTCTTGTTTCTGAAATTGTGCTTGTTCAATTTGCTGCTGTTCTGATTCTAAACTGCTGTCCAGCTTTTGTTTCTGCTGTTCTTCAATTTCTGGTCTGCTGTGCAGCTGCTGTTTTTGTTCTTCTAGTAGCTGCTTTTGCTGCAATTCAGCTTCTGTTTCTGTGAGCAGTTACTGTTCAAAAGCTTTGCTGCTGGTGTTGTGCTGGATTTCTTCCTCATCTTCCATCATATTTTGCTCATTTGCCTCTTCAATTGGAACATAATCTGGTTTCAAGATCTATTTTCCACTTCTCAATGTTGAAATAGCTTGCACATGTTCCAAATTCTCATTTGCACTTGAAGAAGATGATTCACTAAATGTACTTGACTTGAAGGATTCGGTTTTGGCTGAGATGGCAGCTTTCCCGTCTCCCTCAATGTTAGAGCTTGAGTGAGCTTTGACAATTGGCTGCGGATGTCTTCCATAGCTCTATTTGTTTGATCTTGGAACCTTAAATTTTGGTTGTTGGTTCCAATTTGTCCTTGCATGAATTGTTGCAAGGTGTCTTCCAATGATCTTTTGTGAGGTGGCTAATAATTGTTGGTGTTCTGTTGAGGTTGATAAAGTTGGGAATGAAATGGTTGAGGTGGAAAAGATTGTTGAGATTGCTGCTGCTGGTGGTGTTGTGCCTCAGCTCTCCAGGGTGTATTCGAATGGCCTCTATATCCAGCATTGTAAGTATTCGAATATGGCTGATTTCCTGAAGCAAAGTTGTTCACCCCCTGATTTGAGTTGTAATTTCTTGCAGCTGGTGGGGGATTTACTTGACCATAAAGAACTTATTTAAAAGCTGGGAGTGTGGGACAATCGTCCGTCTTGTGGTCCGAAGTTTCACACAACACACAGTTAACTTTATTTTCCTTCGATCCTTGCTTCTTTTGCTCCATCAACTCCACTTTCCTTGACAATGCAACCAAACGAGCACCAAGATCATCAGTGTCACTGAGATGAAACTTTCCTCTTGCACCTATGCTGTCAGAAAACTCAGAAAATGGAGAAACTACCTCCCATTGTTTAGTATTTTCAGCCAAGGAATCAAAAAAATGCAAAGCTTCTTCAGCGGTTTTATCATAAAATTCACCATTACACATTGTTGCAACCAACATTTTCAGATTTGGAGTTAATGCATTATGAAAGAAGTTAACAATTCTCCAAGACTCAAAACCATGATGTGGACAAGCTTGCAACAATTCTCTAAACCTATGCCATGCATGTGCAAATGTTTGATTAGGCTTACACACAAAATTCATGATTTGTTGTTGGAGAATCACTGTTCTATTAGCTAGAAAATACTTCTTCAAAAACTTTGTTTGCATGTCCCTCCAAGTTCCAATTGATCTAGGTTCCAATGAGTTCAACCACATCTTTTCTTTATCTTTCAATGAAAATGGAAACAACTTAAGCCTAACCATGTCCTCATTTGTATTCCTATCCATGCATGTTCCACAAATATCCTCAAATTCTTTCATATGTATGTAAGGATTTTCGGAATCCATGCCATGAAAAGTAGGCAAAAGTTGAATTGTTCCTGGTTTAAAATTAAAATTATGATGTCCAATGGGAAGTACAATGCATGATGGTGTTGTTTGCCTAGCTGGATGGAGATATTCACGGAGAGGTCTAAAAGGATTTTGATCGATTTGATCATTCCCTCCATGAACACTACCTTCCGGCAAAAGAGGTGGTGGTCCTCCCGGTAAAGCAGGTGGTGGTGGTGGATCCATGTGCACAGATGATTCAGATGATGTGTAAGATGTAGCAAGTTCAATTAGTTCAGCTAGAGATGATGGTGCACGCAACTCAGAATTATTTCCAACAAGTCTGCCAGATCTTAAGAACATGCACAGAAAATTCAGATTTGAATATACTCCAACCTAACCTCCAAACTTCACAACTAAATCACCAATTCACAAAGAAAAATAAGATCTCTTCCTCTAACAAATTGCAGCAGAATGTACAGCAACTCAATGCAAATTTTCAGTAAGCCAAACAAAAATTCAAAGATGAATTTCAGCAGATGAAATCAGATTTTTCAACTACTTCTCACAAAATTCTGAACAACTCTTCTGTTAATAGATTGCACACACACATAAACTCAGTAGATTTAATGCAATATGACAGCAAAACAGATCAGCAATTCAGAGGTAAACTCAGTCATTCGAATATCATATGCAGCAAATTCGAATATCATATGCAGCAGATTCGAATATCAAAATTTCCAGAAATCAAATTTCAACACAGAAAATCAACAACTCAGAAATTTAGATATCCAAAACAAAATACAGCACTAACTCAGATTTTTTTTTTTCAAAATCAGAAACTACAATTTAAACACTAAAACTAAAAACAAAAACCTATAAAAATGAAACTAGAGGTGGAAATAAGAATGGAACAAAATTACCCAATGCCTTGAGTAGCTTTGTTGTTGAAGATGGTGGTGAGTAATGTTGCCAATCCTTGCTCCAAGAGTTCAAAACACCATTGCTTTTCAAAGATCCCCGGCAACGGCGCCAAAATTGTGCTTGTGTTTGCTTAATTACCTCACTCTCAAATGTAAATAAAAATGCAAATTCAGATTTCAAAGGTGTTGAGTAAGGAAAATAAAGACAAACTCCCCCAAGTGCAAGGTTTCATTGTAGCACGATTAACT
This sequence comes from Vitellaria paradoxa, assembly GCA_019916065.1. Taxonomy (NCBI): domain Eukaryota; kingdom Viridiplantae; phylum Streptophyta; class Magnoliopsida; order Ericales; family Sapotaceae; genus Vitellaria; species Vitellaria paradoxa. The sequence continues at coordinate 4,602,255 of CM034234.1, forward strand.
GGTAAGAACCAAGGTCATATCCACAGGGATCTAGGGAGCAAAATCATGTTTGAATCAAATGGATTAAAGAGGCAAAACATGGCTCACATGAATGGTAAACAGAATTGAAAATCTGGTTTGAAATTTTTTGATGGTTTTGGAAATGGGTTTTGAAATGGGTTTTTAATAAATATCATAATTAAATTAAATTTAATTAATAATTAATTAAATTTAATTACTTTATTTAATATAAATTATATTTTATTAAATTATTTTTAATAAATATCGTAGTTAAATTATTTAAATTATTACGAAATATGTTTTATTCAATTATTTTTAGTAATTAATATAATTAAATATAATTAATATTTTTTATATTTATCGGAATTAAATGATAAAATATTTATATTTTATTCAATTTTTAATAAATAATATAATTAAATTAAATTAATATAAAATTTATTTATTAAATTCAATTAAATTTAAAAAAACTAGTAAAATTAAATATTTTATGAAAATAAAAAATTAATAATTGTAAATAAAATTGTATTTCTAAAGGTAATTTTAGTTTTTATTTAAAAAAAATGACAACAAAAAAAACAAAAAATATAAACATAAAAAATGTTAAAAAAAACGATAGCGTTATCAAATGGTTCTTAGATGTTTAAATTGCACAACCGAACATCTAGAAATACTCCAGAGTACCACTGATTACCCGATCAATGCATGCCAACGATATAATTAGCATTGTTGCGATCAGTAATACAATTTTGCTATTTTCTTTTTTCTTGTAGTTTTGTGAAACATATTAAATCATTTGCCATTAAAACAAGACTCCTTTTCAATTTCTTTCATTATAATGTGAAATTTTCAAAAGATATTTGATAAAATTGGTGCAACTTTTTTTCCATCTTATGTCATATTTTATTTAATTTTTTTTAATTCAAACCTTCTCAAAGCGGTTAGAGGTTTACTCAATTGTTAATTTTAAAACTCTAAACATTAGTTAAAGTATCACAAGGTGGTTTAGATAGCTTGAATTATAATAAATAAAAACTAAAATTCCCCTCTAAACTATATTTGTAGTTATTTTCACTTATTTTTTATTTGATAATTGTGGTTGAGAGCAACAATAAACTTTCAAATGGGTTGCTAAATTTTTGAATAGATATATATATATAAAATCAGCAAGTACATACTGATTAGGAAAACAAACACAACGCACGCATTTGCAATCCTGGATTGCAATATGCATGTTTACAAAGAGCTTATATTTATATATCCAAGTACAAAGACAAATAGACTTGATAATATAATAGCTGCAAATACATAATCTGGAAACGTGCCCAGAGGACATTTTTTATTGGTACAAACTCTTGTTCAAACTAGCAAGCCAAAAAAACAAAAAGCCATGAATAACTCAAACTGATAATAGGAACAGTTATCCAACGACATATTCATCATATATATGGCTGGTTCATCCAGTGTAACTAGTGATGAATTCTGTTGCCTGCATCGCAAAAGCAGCAAAGGCAACTAAGAAAGCTACAAATGCCCATGGATGAGCAGACCATTTCCGTTTCAGATGTTGGATAGTTATTGGCAACGCTGCCAACCAGGAGTGCTTGTTGTACTCAACAACCTTATTGCGAATTTTGGCGAAATGGAATCCTCCAAGAGCAACATCTTTGCAGAGATTGTTGAAGAGATCAGAAGCTTCCTTAGTGGTACCAAGACGGTTGCGTATTACTTCAGCCTCTTCGAGCACTTGAAAATCTTCCTCTGTGTTTATGAGTTCGTCCAAAAGGTAAGCATACGATGTGAAGTATCCGGAAACATGCGGGACACATTTCTCGAATGCAATGAAGTTTCTCAAGACCAGCTCGGTGGAGTCATCGATGTGCAAAGTTGGGATTGAAAAACGTGCTCTACGACACGTACACAACCGAGGCTCGAACTGGACCTCGAATTGTTTACTGTTACCTTCAAACTTGACACCAGAAGAGTCAAGGTGCGAAGCAAATGGCATGAATTTGATATTCTGACCACCAACTTTGGCAAGTTTAGGTAGTGGATCTGGAACGTAGTGGCTGTGTAGAAAGTGAAGAATGTGATCGTACCCTTCCAAACCTTCCAAATCAACCTGATGGTGATAATAAGGAGTTGAAAATTCTGTCTTTTTTGGGAGGCAATCGGTTGAATTCTTGTGTCCGATGTTCAGAATCCCATGAAAGTAATTGAGGATGTACTTACTGAGATGGAGATGACCCGGGAGACGGCCTAACGTGAGGCAGAACAGATTCTTAAGAACTAACAAGGGAAGCTGGTTTTCCAGCAGTAGCAAGTCGTGTTGAACAGCAACGCGTATCAGAGGGAAGCTAAAAATGGGATCCAGTCGCTTTTCGTGAATGTTCTTCTGGGACTGGCTGCTTTGGTTAGTACTGCTCTCTTCGTTTCTGCGGAGAAGTCTGGTTCGTAAGGAAGAAAAGCAATCAGAAATAGGATTGCACAACCTCCTTTCCTCCTCGGGCTCCTCCTCCACCACCATTATTTCTTCTGTAAACCTGCGGAGAAGTTCAAGGATGAAGCAGCCATCGATCAGCAACATCTTTGCATTAACTTTTTCTTCTGCGTAGAAATTCATGACCTCGGGTAGTAGTATGGACTTTTCCATTTCATCCAAACACTTCTTCATCACGAGAGGTACCCATACTCCTCCTACATTCGCTGCTGCTGCCGCACCATCCAGTTCGGAAACTCGAACAAAGAGGGAATTCATGTAAACAAATTTGACGTCCATCATTTGTGATTGCAGATGTGGGTCCTCACTGTGAAGAGGGCCAATTGAGACGAGGGATGGGGCATAGGCAATTTCCTTCACCTTACGAAGCTCCTGGGGCACCCGGTAAATACGAGCCCGAGACTTTGATTTTATCCTCTCTAGCCTCTGATCAATTTCAGCCCGTAAATCTTCCATTGGGTTTTTTTGGTTGTTTTCAGTCTTGCTTTTGTCTTCCATTTGGGCAGATCTATTTGTATCAGTATAGAAGAACTGAAGGATTCAGCAGGTAGAGATTATGGGTGAAAATGGAATATAAAATATAAGGATTAGCTGTGGGTTTGAGAAAGTTAAGATCCCTACTGGGCACTTAAATAGATATTGGCATTACCCCATGGTAAACTTTTAAATGTTGCATTTACAATTACTTACACAAATTTATTTCCCAGGATTTGTGAAGCCTGGTATGAATTCAAAAGATTTGCTTTTCAACCACTGGAGGTTTGTCATTTTCCATTTTTAAATTTACATTGACATAAACACTTAAGCTAATGTGAATCCATTGGGGTAATTTGATTTTCAACAACCAAAAGTTTGTCTTTTTTTCTAATATACATATATATAGCAACACGGGAAGCGGGTCCCTCTAACACTATCGAAAATATGGCATTGTTTGGAGTTAAAAAAAATATAAAATTTTATAAATTTTTACAAATACGAATTAAGAGATTATAAAATTTAAATTTTTTACTTATTATACAAATGACGAGACACTAATTTTTATAAATTTATATAAATTTATACAACTCTAAACACATCCTATATCTTTTTTCTAATATATATATATATATAGAGAGTTTTATACAGGTTGCAACAGGCAGAGGGCCCTCTTAGCACTAACGAGTAATATTAAAAAATGTCAAAAATAATATGCGAATTTGTGAGTTTATCATTTTAAATAGAAACATTTATTGATGTAATCGTGACAACATTATAATTAAAATATACTTTTGTAAATTTATTATCTGATATATTCACACAGGTATTTCTCATTATTATTATTATTATTATTATTATTATTATTATTGTCGTCGTCGGTAATTACATCATTATTATTGTTATTATCATTTCTTTTCATATATTTTCTGTGATCACATTGGCATTACTCAATCACATCTCGTACAGCAATTAAGTAAAAACCTACTAGTTTTTCATTTCACGTGAAACAGGTGGCTTATCAAGGTCCATAATCCCTACACAAAATATTTTCCCTTTGTTTTTATTTTTTAATAACTAATGTTGGAATCAAATCTACGCATCTACTAATTTTTTAAAATTTAATGTAAATAACTGGATAAATTTTCAACAATCCTAAAACGACTATGGCTGATAACCATTAAAAACAAACGCAAAGTGGGTCCAGAATTGCTTCCTCACGTCAGCCAGGTGGATTGGGAAATGGCGAGGTGGTGACGTAGCTGGTAGTCACTTGTACATGACGCAACATGTCTATAACTTTTGGAAGATACTTGTATGTGTGTATATATATATATATGTGTGTGTGTGTGTGTGTGTGATAGATCTTGCATCATATACACCAGCCTCTGTTCATTTAAATACCCGGCTGGGCTTGCCCTGATCACTACCCTTATCTCGCCTCGAGCCAATTAAATTAGCAAGTAAAAATGGATTATTCCATTGCTTGTTCTGACTCCAAGTCACTGTTCCTAATTCACTGCCGCCTCCTCCTAGTAATAATCCTGTTGATTCTTTTCCCGTCTACTATGGCAATTATTGTTGATCCTCAGTGTACCGGGGATTGTGGTAAGGATTCAACTAATCAATTTTCCCTATATATATATATATATATATCCGTTTTCACCTTCTTCTAGCTAGATGTCGAATGAGGACGGCGCAGTTGTGCTAATTTCACCTCCTTTTTTTTTTTCCTTTTTTGGTGGAAATTAATTTGAAGTCGGATCAATGATCACCATATGTGATCACGGATCGACTGTTTCGCTTAATTTTCAAACCCCTAAGCATGAAGCCTTTGATGGGCTATGGCGGCATATATTTCCCTATACGTACAACTTTAATTCAACAATTAATTGTTTTGCATTTTGTGCAGGTGGTACTACCGAAGACCAGTACGTGTCTGTATTTGAAAAAATCAAGAAACGTATGAAGTATTTTGTATTTTATTTTAATTTATTTTACTAATTTTTCAATTCAGATTAAGTTTGTTTAATTTCCAATTCATTTCCTATTCAGCGTTTTAAGGTTTCGATGGGCGTAGCGTTATTGATTCAGCAAATGTTTTCACTTTGTGTAGGTGATAACAAGCTGGAAGAGTCCATATCTATGGTTGAGGAAATTAAGAAAGGTATGAAGCACATATATATATATATATATATATATTCGAGGGTTAATTTTCTACGTACCTTTGATTTGAAGAGCGATTGTTAATTTCATATTCCGCAGGTGAAGGCACTGAGGAAGGGTTGTTGTCATGTGTGTTCGAAAAAACCAATAAATGTATGACTGTTTCCAAATTCTTCCTATCTATTAATTAATTTTGTTGGAGTTTATATACATATTATTCTCGCAAAACATAATCAATGATCGACATCTGCAGATGATGATGATCATGAGGCGAGTGGAAATAAGCATCATCCAGTGTCTGACCAGCACTGTAACTGTCCTCCGGTGCGGGAATGTCGGTTAACTTTAGAACCAAAAGCATCGGAGCAACTCAAGGAAAATCTAGCTCCAGTTATTCGACACTGCTTGAGTGATTTGCTGAAGAAAGCAATTACGGTTGAATCCGCAACCGAAGCAGCTCACACCATCGATCTTTTGAAGATCCTCAATGCGTCCAATTCCAAGCTCGATAGGATTCGCGACAATATATATGGAGCAGCTCAGACGCTTAAAAGTGCCCTGGCGGAAATTCCTGAGCACGTGTAGCAAATTAGTCCAATATATATATATCTATATAGTTATGCACGTGAATAATATGGTGTTAATTAGTACTGTTTCCTCAAAAATAATATTGTAGTTTTTGGATGGTCATTTTAAGAGATAATTATGGGGTAATGTAACATGCATTTTGAATATATAGAAAGGAAAATAAATTTGTTACCCACTGAAAATCTCTATGCATTCAATGATTGTAGTGTTGGGTTAATTAACATTGTTAGATTTTTTTTATATTAAGTATATATTAATTAATTTTATTTTTGTTAAAAAAAAGTGTTAGAACCAAATTAAAATTAGAGACGTATATGATAGAACTCTTTTCTTATTTTTAAGAATTTTTTAAAATATGTAAATAATATGCCTAAAATTTTACTAAAATTAAAGAGAAATTTTAATTCTTCTATTAAAAAAATTCATATCATACAAAAATTAAAAAAAAGAAAAAAACTAAATTCTGGTTTGTCCTTAGCTATATTATTGACTTACTTGTAAGGCTAGCTCGTTTGGATGAGATTTTAAATAACTAGATTTGAGATTAAATTAAATTAAAATATAAGTGAGATAGGTAGTTTATATAATTATTTATGAAATTTTTGATAATTATCCTAATAATTGCAACTAAAGTAGTGGAATTACCATCTCTAATGATTTAAAATAACTATTTTTATTTTTTAATGATAATTTCAAATTTATCATTTTAAACTACTTAAAATCACTCTAAAATCTCCATAAAAAATAAAAATATTAATTATTTAAATTTAAATAATTATCTTTACATAATTAACCCCAAATTCCTTTATTTTTCGATTTTATGAAAACAAATGCAATCTATACAGGAAAGAATTTCAATATATGCTTTGTGTAAGTGATCTCCATTCAAGAAGCTTTTGCCTTGCAATTATACATGAGATATCAATGTGGCTTGCCATGGAATTTTCTTTATTTTCATTTTTACTCCTCACGCCTCTCTCTCCCCCTTTGCTTAACAAATACCTATTATACTTTTAAATACAGTTCATTTTTGTATCTTTCTTTAATTAAAATTTTTATGAATTATTATTGTTTGAGGTGTAAATTTAATTAGGGAAATAATAAATGTACTCTTTCATTAATTTTTCTCACTTCACAATAGTTTTAATAAGTAAAAGTAATGTGGAGTGAAAAAAGTTAATGGAGTGCATTTGTCCCCACCTATTTAATTACTACCTATTTTGTTAGTCTTTTATGTTAATTAGATAATACCTTCCATACTACTATAGAGTGAGTATCGAGATTTGTGAAACTCTTATTATTATAAAGATAGTTTTGATAAAACTCTTATTCTCTAAATCAACAAAAATACCCCTAAAACTAAATACATGTACATTTGTTAATTTTAAAAGGTAAAGATATAATAATTATTTGACAACCTTTTCAAATTCAAAAATTTTAAATTTAAATTTAAATTTAAAAATTTAGTTATCATATTCAAATTTTAAAAACAATTAACGTATATTTTCTATTTAATAGTTATAATTATCCTTTTATTATTTTTATCCCTATGTGTATCTATCAAAAAATATATATATATATATATATCTATCAAAAAGTTAGGAAAAATTTTCACACGCCATGCATCCGCATCTAGTATGAATAATGGACTCGGGGGCTCTGAAGTTGACTTTTAACTTCATGTTCCTGAAGTTAAATTGCAGCTGTTCATCTAATTTAATTGTTCAATTTAAAAATAAAATACTTTATTATTTTAAAGGGTGTATTAGGTAAATGATTATCCACAACCCACGAGGAAAAACCAGTCACACGCATCCTTCCAGTAGCTTCTACTACCATGGACAACAAAGTTGAGAGCTTAAAGTTCCTCGACGCTACGCTTTTCACATAAACTATGAGCGTCGCCGATTGGCTCACGTTTTCTTATTTTATATTTTTTTCTTCTTCTCTAGCTTTGTTCTTTACTGGTCTGAATTGGGTATCGTAGGGCCTAGACCAAAGGCTCGTTTTCGTCACTTTTATTATTACTTATCTCGATTATTTTTTTATTTTTATTGTAATTAAAAAATAAAACAGAATAAATATTAAAAATTATAAATTTATTAAATAAATATATAATTTATAACCTAATTGTTAAGTTTATAATTACACTTTTTAAGTGTAATCAATTATCAAAATTTAATCTTTTTAAATATAATTTAAAATTAAATAACAAAAATGTCAAATCATTAAATTTAAATAATAAATTAAATTTATTAAAAATATATATATATATAAATTAAATTAAAACAAATTTCGGTCATTACAGTGAAAGAGGAACGTTTTATCACAATTACCCTCCGACAATGTGGAAAAGGAACATTTTATCATAATTAAGTAGTAGCTTGCTTAGCATTTAAGGCCAATCAATCACAATTCTTTTCAACAATTCTGTTACTTAAGTTATATGGAAACAGAATAGCTATATAATTAAGAAATTTAATATCTTGAAAATTTTGGTAAAAATAACCAAATTGACCTCAATTATGATATTTAAAAGAAAAAAGATATTGGGAAGAAAGATTTTACTTTTTAAGAAAAAGAAATGGGAATGGATGAAGGATAAGAAATGATATGTATTATAGTTTTTTATTTGTTTTCCTAAAATATAATTTTAATTATAACATAAGTCATTTAAATATGTAATTGTTGTATGTTAAACAATAAAATAGGCTAATAAAATAAATAATATTAATTATTAGTTATTTTTAATAGTAATTAATTTTAGTTTTGGTAAAATAACTTGTTATAATATTACAGTATTAAAAATAAATTATCTTAATAAAATAAATCATTTAGTCATTAATTATTGTTTTAAGTTTAAGAAAATAAGTTGTCGCAATAAAAAGCTATTATTTTTTAAATATTTTAAGAAAATATTTTAATAGAATAATTATTTTAGTGGAATGTAACCAAAATTAATAAACTGCTCTATTTAGGGTTAAATATGACATAATTTTTATGAAAGAAAGAAAAAGAAAATTTTCTGTATGTACATATTGTAAGGCTTGTTCATTTTTCTTTTCATTATTGTTTTGTTTTATAAATTTATTATTATTACACTTGTAGTGTGTGGGAAGTTAGATACATTTGCATGAATGTTTTTTACCCTCTCGGAATAATAAGAATGCGAATTTGGTTAGAAAACGGTCCGAAAAATAAAATATCTTTTCTTGTTTAAGTTTAGATTTGTGTCGAAATTTGTGTCGATAATAAAAAAAAACAAATCAAGAAATATTTTAAAAATCTTTTGATGGCTTAATATGCGAATTTGGGTTCAAAATATAGGTCTAGAGATGAAATTTAAAAAATTTCCAACTTAAGTTTGAGTTAGTTCAATTTGCTTAGTTATCAATAAGTTTGATGAGAAATATTTTTATTTTTTAGAAAGTCAAAATATAAATTCAATTGAAAATGAGTCCAGAGTAAATTTATAATATATTAAATTGAACTCGAATAGATTCAAATTTTATTTAGTTGATAATAAAATTGTTGAGAAATATTTTTTAATTTTTTTAAAAAATTTAATAATATTAATCACGGATGAAAACAGGTTTAAGAATAAAATAGATAATTTTTTAAAGAGTTAAGAAAATAAAATGTCTTTTAATTCTACAAATTTGTCACTCTTTTACTCGTACTCTCAAAATTTCACATTTAACCCATTAGTAGAGAGAAATTCTAACTATTTAAATTTTTATTGAGTGCATCAACAATAATTCAAAGAAAGTTATATAAAACTTATAAAATAACATTTACCGATTTTAATTTCATACTAAGCCTACCATAATGGTAAATTTTAAACAACCCTATATTCAATGGTTAATTTTAAAAGACTAACTAGTTGGCCACATGTCATGAATTGACCATGACGAAGATGACACCATGATAGGACATAGTTTTGACAAGATGTGTGATAATAATCATGATATTATGTAATTTTTTAAACATAATAATTTTTCTCTCGTCCACAGCCATAGGATCGACCATAAGTCGTCTAGAAATTTAATTTTTAACAATGTTTAATATTTTTTATCAAAAATTAATAAATTTATATTAAAAATTGATAAATTTATATTAAAAGCTAGTAAATTTATGTCGAAAATTAATAAATTTCTGATAATTTTTTTTGGCCACACGGTACCAATCAATACAATGACATGCAAATTAATTGAAAATGCCATTAGTCTAAGGTTTGATTTGGGAAATAAAAAAATTAAGTTTTTTATATTTGACTAGTAATTACCTACTACAAAATTAACTTTTTGTGTTTGGGAAGGAAAAATGTTAATTTTTTAGCAGTTAATTTTTAGAATTTTATTAATTTGATAATTTTACCTTTTAATGTTTAAAAGAAGTACATAATGTAAAAGAATAAATTTAATCATTTAAAAAATAAAAAAACTAAAAAGCTAATAACTGGTAGTTAAAACCACCAGGTAGCTTTCCCAAACGGTGCCTAAACGTTTGAAAAGTCCACCACATGGGGCAATGTTCAATAACCACGTAGAAGAAAGCCGAAAGTAACATAAATTTGTACTAATTTAGAGGAAAAACTTAATTGTACTTTGCTATTATATATAGAAGGAGGCTCATTGTGGGGTGTATTTTTAATTAATTTTAATTATTTTATTTCAAAAAGTTACAAAAATTATATCAAACAATAGATAATGAATATTTATTAGTTAAAGATATTTAAATAAATAATAAGTAATTAAAGGACCTTTAAGTAAAATAAAATATTATTAAGAGAAGTAGGTGGTTAAAGAACATTTCAGAAAAATAAAAAATAAAAAGATAAAATGACTTAAATGGTTTACAAAAATTAAAAAATTATTTATACATTACTTTTAAGTAGCGAGTGATTATTAGTGGCTAAAGGTTATTAATGAAAAAAAAAAAACTTCAAAAAAAATTCAGTTAATGAAATTTTAGATTTTATCACTACCCTTCCTATTTCTTTTAGTGTAATATAAAGATACATAGGTAGATAAACACACACATTGCCCAAAACATTGAATCCAAACGATACCTTCCTAGAAACCACGATTACACCTAACACATTTTTGTTCTTCTTGTATCGAACAAGCATAATATTTTCTAGTTTGCAGATGTATCTTGAAAAAGCCATCTATGGTTTCTAGTGGATATATATAATGAATTCAACACTCAAAATTATATCATAATATTATTGAAATTTTTTATACATTGAGCATACATTAATTAATTTTTATTTTGTTAAAGAATGGGTTAGAACTAAATTAAAGATGGGAACATGCCTGATAAGGCCCATTTTATTATGATTTATATTATTGGGCCTATGTACACCTAATAGGGATAATAAGGTTAGACGGTTAGTGTGGGCTAATTGTTAAATTTACTATAAGCCTTTTATGGGAAAGTCTAGTGAGATCAGGGTTTACCCTCTATATATTGACTAAGTCCATTTCTTCACAATATATAGACAGTTGTTCTTACTAATAACCGTCATATTAATTGTGATAGAAATGAAGATCAAGCCCTAGTAATTGAATCTTGATTTTCTAATGTTAGAATTAACGTAATCACAAATGAAGTAAGATCATGAAACAAACAGGTATGTGTCTTCTACATTAATTTATTTTGATATTCCTATATTCATATATACATAATATTTATTTTGCTTACATGTGGTATCATAGCATAATGTATGTGAATTAGGAATTTAATACGTAAACTTTTTTATTGTTTTGACATATAAAAAAGTTGTATAGATTTATCCGAAAGCTTGATTTCAATTTTGTCCGATTTTGTTATCGTTTGATCCTATTTTGATTCAGATCTAATATTCTACTTCATATATTATTTTTACTGAATTTAATTTTTTAAAAAAATTCTGAAATTTTTAGATTAGATTCAAAATATTTTAGAATTATTTTGTGTAATTTTTTTAACAAAAATTACACAAAATTAAATTTTTTTGTCTAATTTTGGACCTTGGCCGCAAGCATGATCATGCTATTAAGTTATTATCTATTATTTGCTTTCCAAAGCAAACCTAGCTGTGAAAAGGAAACTACTTAAAAAAAAATAAAAGAATCACCATTAATCCTTCAGGTTTGATTTTTGAACGTCCTGGACAGGCGTGTGAAGGTGTGGGGGACTTTTTTTTTTGTACTTCGAAAAGTTTTATTTTTAATTTTTTATTTTCTAGACTTTAAAAATATTTTATATAATTTTTGAACATTGTCTGGTATTTCTTTAAGCTTATTTTGTGCTTAATCTTACAATTTTTTTAAGAAATTGTGCATCCTTTTTTGGGGGAAATTTTACGAGTAATTAATTTTTTACTCTTTAAATTTGTTGGTGATGTATGTTCTCCTCAATTACACTCTTAAAAAAAATTATACTCTCGTCTACTGGCTCTTTTAGGAGCTTAAAATTATTATTTTATATTAGACACTGCAGTATTTTTTGCATGATTTTGATAATATATTTGAAATTACATGCATGATTTTGATAATATATTTGAAATTACAGAGTGCATTTTGTTACACACTTATAAAGATGTGGTCAACAACATATTAGTATGCTAGATATAACTGTAACACCTAATATTTAATTTTAGTCATTTATATGTTATTTTAAGCCAATAAAATATTTAAAATAAGATTGAGTAATTTATTTTATTTTTCTGTGAACCGGGTGTGGCCCAAAATCAATATTTGATTGGACAACTAGGCCGGACCCAACTTTTATTTTCCCTTCTTTTTCTTTCTTTTCTTTTCTTTTTCTCTTTGGCTTTTGGTTTCTTTTTTTTTTTTTTTTTTTGGGTTTGGCCCGTGGGGCTTTCCAGAGACGACGGGGAGAGAGAGAAGAAAGAGAGAGAGAGAGAAAAGGTAGAGAGAGAGGGCGATCCGAGAAGGAAGGAAGACCGACCCGGGTAGTTTTTGACGCTGTAAACGCTGTGGCGGTGTCCATTTTGCGTAAGTTCGCTCGAGGTGGGAGAAATCGATGCCGAAATGTTAGGTGCCTAAACTAAAATCTCTCAATTTTTCTTTTTATGCTTCAGATTTGAGGTAAATGAGACCTCTATTTATGTTCTAGGTGTCGCAAGGATCATTTTAGTATATTTATATGCTTAATTTGGTGGAGTTTCGTGAGATGTATATATATATTTACGCGGGTATGCATATATGCGTATATGCGTTGGATATTTCATACTTTTGAGCCATGATAATTATATAAATGAGATATAGAGATTTTTGGATAGATTTTTATATGTTTATTTTGTATAAAAGTGATTAAATTTAGACTAACAGTACGAAATCAATCCGAAAAATGGACGCTGACAGTGGAGGCGTTAACTGGAAGAAGAAACGAGAAAGGAAAAAGAAAAAGAAAAAGAAAAATAGTTAGAGATATTATCATTCGGACCCAAAACTTTTAGATAATCACAAATTGATTTTTAATGTTTTGGATAATAAAAAAATAGTCCCCAAAGTTTTAAATAATAACAAAGTGACCCCAAGAGTTTAAATAATTATAAAATGACTCCAGAGGTTTAAATAATTACAAAGTAACTCCTAAAGTTTAGGAAAATTTTGATTTTATCCCTAAAGAATTGGGAGAAGATCATAATGTTGCCTCTAGAGTTATGGAGGATTATAGTTGATGTTACAGAATTAGAAAGATGTTAGAAAAACTGTAAATTTTGAGATTTTAAGACATACTTTATTTTATGTTAATAATTGTGGAAAAGAATTACTATATATGATTAAATCAGACATAGTTGATGATGGAATTGTATGAAACATAATTGATGGCTTAACATAGCATGTCTTATTAATGTTATGAATTCTTGAAGAGAATTATTATATATGATTGAGCATATCATGTGCATTAGAGTTGGAGTAGTATCATCTAGTCTATGTTGAGGATATTGATTGGCTGAGAGTGCCACATTTATATTGTGACGTGTGGAGTCATGGGTTATATATGTAGATTGGATTCGCGATTTGAGAAAAATAAGGAAATGAGATTTTGAAAATATCAGATGATTCCCAGTCGATATATATATGACTAAAGATTAATTATTGGGAGTTGGGCATTAATAATTTTATCGCCGGAATTGCTGATCACGTCAACTGAAAATTTGCCCGTGAACCTATCGAATAAAGACAAGAGAAAGGTTACAGCCGGAGAAGAGGTATCTGGCCGGAAAACCCTCCGATACTTAAGTCAGCAACTCGTCTTTGGGAGAGAACTTTTACAGAGAAAAATGAGTAATCGGATGAGTTGGCAATAGTCAGCTTACCTTATTGTCGAGTCAGATCCCGTATTTATAGTAACGTAAAGTAATAAATAAAATAATACCTGGGATTTGATTGTATTCAGACCTCCAAGTACTTTCTCCATTTCCTTGCTTTAAATGCATTTCACTTCTCATTTAATACCACATACATTTCATTAAATGCTCTTGGTAAGGAAATACGGTTGAATAGTCGGAATCTAGTTGTCAAACTGTCTTTCTGTCACATCAGTCAACTACTCTTAACAAAACGAACTAACTTAGTTCCTTCCTCAGAGATAAATACTAAGTTCAATCATAACAATGGTATATTTATGGCTGTGAACCCTCATTAATGCTATGGGTCCCAGGCCTAACATTTATTAGCCGTCAATCGATGGACCGAACAAATTAACTACTAAGGTCTTCGGCTACTGCCACGTGACAACACATTATCTATAGATACTGAGAATTAGAGTATCCATTGGAATATTAATTCAAAGACGTGTGTCAATGTACAATACTCATGTGGAACCCTCATGTCATTAATTAACTGTTCGGCAGAACGTCACGTGTCACTTGTCAACGTGTTTGATCAATGACTACGTGACACATTCAAATATATTTGACATTGAATCACGTGACACATTGATTATACTGTTCGACACTTTACATATCAGAGTATTATTTTACCCAATAGAAGTTATTGTCAATTGAATTGGAATGGGTGAGCTGGTAGCTACTAATAGACAATGAGACCAATGACAAGGATTTCCCTTGTCTGCGGCCGGTAGATGAGAATTAACGTAAATAGACATAAACATTTATAACATGTGAACGTGATCCGATTCATGTATCAATTTCTCCTCATCTTCAAGCATGTATGCATGTATATATATATATATATATATTCATACATCTACTTTCCAAACGCAATGATTGCTCGAATCTTTAGAAATCATATTTGTCGGTACCAATATCGGATTGGAAATCGAGTTACGTTAACAATAATTTCACTATCACTTTAATTTCTTTTCACCAAATTAAACATGTTCAATCCACGGACGGAATTATGTACTGGCTGATTACCTCAATCATGGCCAAAATATATATATATATATAGTATAAATAAATTTATTTTTAAAATGACACCCAACTCTTTTATTTTGGACTATAATTTTTTAGTTAGTCCATTAATAAAATATAAAACTTAAATTTTTAAATTGAGTTATTAATAATCTAGTTTAATTAATTAAATATTTGAGCCATAATTTATAAGGTAGACCATTAATAAAATATATGACTTAAATTTTTGAGTTGGACCACTAATTATCTAGTATTATTAATTAAATAATTTTTTAAGTTATGCCTTTCATTTGATTGGTGCTATTTTCAAAGGTGTTTGAATGATAAATTTTCATGATTATTTTACCTACTAATAATTACGCATCCAATTATTGATTTATATTAATTGTTAAAAATTAAAATTAAACTGTTTAATTTTGATATTACATTTGTGAGGTTAGAGAAAAAATATCAAATTTTATATAAATTAGCCCTCCTCTACTAATTTTCTGATTTCATCCCTGATCTTATTAATAGACCAAAGGTGTGTTTGAAATCAGGTTTGTTAAGGGAAAGTATAAAAAGTAAAATAAAATAAAAATATTAAATTTATTTTTTAGTAAAATTATGAATATAAAGAGAAAATAAATATAGATATTAATAATAAAAAATATTTTTCTTTATTTTCAACATAAATTTTAGTCGAGATGGGCATGGTACGAGAATTGTCAAAGGGACGGTTCTGCGTATGGCAGGCATGATACTGTTTACAGAAGCAAGGGACAAGTTTTTATTAAATTGAGGAAGGGGACATATAACCTTTCAGAAAGCTACAAACTTATGCGTTATGTGGTGTTTTATTGATAAAAATTTGGTTAAAAAATATAATAAAAATATAAAAATTTAACGTAAAAGTGATATATATTAAAATTTGATTAAAAAAAATATAAAAAATTAATAAAAATTAATAAATTTTAGCTAATGTTCACCAACCAAACACCCACTATGTTCTACGCATGTACACGGTAACAGTGATGCAACGTCGAAAACGTAGGTGATACAGAGACTTTTATTTTCAAATTGACTATGCTCGGGCCTCCGAAAGTTATCTAAAATTTTTATACGGAAAATTGTTTCCACTTTCAATTATATAAATTTTTATAAAACTCTATAATTCGTACAAATTCTAATGAAACTTCTGTAAATTTTTTAAAAATTCTGCACGTTGCTAAGCCCTGTTCAAAGAGGAATTTTTTTTGTCAAAATTTGATTGAACAGATTTTCATTATTCATCTTTATGTTTTCGTGATTTGTTATCTGTACTCTAAACACTAAAAAATATGTCAAATCATATTTTATTTCAATTTTTATAATTCCAAACGATCCCTCTATATTACTTGGCATTTAATTTGTATTTTTTATTTTTTATTTTGAGTTTTATATTTTAAGAATATTTATCTTAACAATTTTTATTTTTCATGTTTTAGAATTCTTCTTATTTTGGGTAAAGAGATTTATAACCATTTTTGACCATTTTATATTTTATATATAAATTTATTTTTCTTTTTTTAAATAAATTTTAAAAATATAAATAATTAAATACATTTTAAACTATTTTTTCTATTTTTAAAAATGGTAATGTAGATGAAAAACTTGCCCTCTGCTACTATAGTTTTTTAGTAAACCAAACATTACCTTAATCTCCCAATCCAACAACCGATAAATAGGATCTCTAAAGATGAGGGCAATTACTGTGTTTGAAAATTAGATATACATATATGTCTTTTAAAATACAAGTTAAAAATATAATTTCATTATATTATATTAAATATATATAAAGCAAGGTATATAAAGTAAGGCCTGGGAAAGCAGATGAATATCTTTTTACAGGCAAATTAAAAACATATAATTTCATTATATCATATAATATTAAATATATATAAAATTGGGAAATATTATCATGTCACGTTATACTTAATTAGATTTTATACTGTGATGCGTGTCATCTAATGATAATAATTTTTAAAAATTTTATTTATTATATACATTTAATAAAATTTTAAAATTTTTAAAATTTTTAAAAAATCATAGCAATTAATAATGAAAAGAGAACAAGCCCTGCGCATATGCTCCGGCTAACCTATATATAAACAGTGGAGATGGAAATCCATTCCAAACTTTTATCATCTTGTCTCTCAATTTCCTAATTAATCCCAAATAAATAATTTATTTATGTGAAATTATTTATTTATTTTTTTGTTATTTGATTGATCGGATATAAAATAGGATAAAACATGTGATTTGAAATGAAATATAATAGAAAATAATTTTAAATTTTTGCGAAAAATAAATCTAGAGATAATAGATATGTACTACCACAATCCTCATAGTATTACTTATTTTTCAATTTAGAGTATAAGTAGTATATTGTGGAGTTTTAATACTATAAACTAAATATAAAATTAAAGTCAACTTGAAAAAAAAATAGTTAAATCCTCCAAAGCAATCCTGCAAACAAAGATAGAGTTGGTGTTTGAAGAACTTGTGATACTTGACGGAGATTTTTAGTGTTTGGAAAAATTAAAACATAAAAATTTAAGGAAAAAATTAATTTGACATTCCAAACAAACACTATATTTAGAAGGTAATTGGAAATTGTATTGAGACTTAGATATCACTTATTATTATTTCAAAGTTATTATATTTTGGTGGCTCATTGCCAGTAATTAATGTATAAAATTAACTGCGGGTTATATGTTGTAATTAAAGGAATTTTATCTCGTTTGGTTGTTCGAATGAGTAACTATTACACTAGACTGATTATGGCGGTCCATAACTTCCATAATCATATCTTAAAAATGATTATAAAAATAATTTGTTAGGTATTATTTTTATTTTACATTAATTATATTTTTTTATTTTTTTATTTTTTTTACCACTCCAAACACAAATATCACAGGAGAGTGATATCAGGGACTGTATCACAGGGGAGTGATATTAGGGACTGAAAAGCTACTTGCACGTCTTTCTGCCATTGGACTGAAAAGTATTTGGCACGTCTGCCTCTTCACATGGCTACTGAAAAGTTACTGGCACGTCTGCCTCTTCACATGACTACTTACACGTCTGTCTCTTCTCATGGCCATTGGACTGAAAAGCTACTAGCACGTCTGCCTCTTCATATGGCTACTTACACGTCTGCCTCTTCACAACTTACACGTCTGTCTCTTCACATGGCCATTGGACTGAAAAGTTACTGCCACGTCTGTCTCTTCACATGGCTACTTACACGTCTGCTTCTTAACATGACCATTGGACTGACAAGCTACTGGCACGTCTGC
This sequence comes from Vitellaria paradoxa, assembly GCA_019916065.1. Classification (NCBI taxonomy): domain Eukaryota; kingdom Viridiplantae; phylum Streptophyta; class Magnoliopsida; order Ericales; family Sapotaceae; genus Vitellaria; species Vitellaria paradoxa. The sequence goes on from CM034234.1 coordinate 4,620,697, forward strand.
CTCTTCACATGGCTAATCTACTGTGACTGCATGTCAGAAGATGATAGCTAGGTGGTGTTTATTCACACAGGCAAAGCTGACAAAGTTTGTATTTTAGGCTTTTAGCTAGGTGTTGTACTAATGATCAATGTAAATCTCAAATCAAAACGTACCAATTTAGTTGATTTGTGTTCCCGGCATCTTCTTTAAAAAATAAAAAATTTTACTTATTATTATAAACACAATCTTTCTGATTTTGTGAACATAAATATTTCAATAATTAGTAATGTTTAAATATAAAATTGACAAGAAATTAATGCATGAAATCACTCATGTGGAGAGTTGTAATTTCCTTTCATAAACTTAAGATCAAGCATTACATCCCGGGTTGTAATAGTTTTGTTTATTATTTATTTTATACTTACAAAAATATTTGAAAGCTGATAACTTGTAAATCAATTTTTATTTTTTTATTATTAAAAAACTAAAAATTATTTGAAAATAAAGGCCTAAAGTATTAAAAAAGAAAACAGAAATCACGTTTAACTCTCGTTTTTTTTTTCATTCAAAAACATTTTGTCATTTTTAACCTTAGAGAGATCAGTTTGTTAATTTTGTTAGATCATTTTACTAAAATATTTTATTAACGTTTTAATAAATAATAACTTTTTATTAAAATAATTTGTTTTTAATAATGTAATATTGTAACAACTTATTATACTAAAATTTAAATTAATTACTATTAAAAATAACTGATATTTAATATTATTTAATCTATTTTATTTTTTAATATATAATAATTACATATTTAAATTCTTATTTTATAATTAAAATTATCCTTTAGGAAAATAAAGAGAAAAACTACGATACATATCATTTTTGTCCTTCATGCATTCCCATTTTTTTTCTTAGAAAATAAAATCTTTCTTCCCACTATATTTATTTTTGTGAATATCATAATTGAGGTCAATTTGGTTTTTTTGTTAAAATTTTCAAGATATTAAATTTCATAATTATACTCCTATCAAAATTGGAAGGATAAAATTTTTCTTAAGTGGTTGAAGACAGGATCAAATAAATATATAGATATATATATATATATATATATATATATGTAGGAAAACACATTAACATATTCAGGTGTAGATAAAAAAAATATATATATATTCAATTAGTTTTTCAATCCGATGGCATGGCCACCAAACAGGACGCGGGAGCAGCAGTAGGCGAGTTGCTGCTGTCGCAGCAGTAGCAAAAAATGGGGATGTTTTACAAAAAAAAAAACGACACAGTTTTGATAAATAAAAAAAAACAAAAAAAAAAAAGTAAATGAAATGCAAAAAAAAAATTCTAGGACTGTAGAGTACCCAAAAAAAAAAAAATGGAGAGTGTGTTCGGTAATTAAAAATATTAATTTGTTTGTGTTTTATGTTTTAAAAATATCAAAACATGAAAATTAGAAAACACATTTAGTTTAATATTTTTTATTTTTCTCATTTTGAGATTTTTTCTATTTTACATTAAAAACACTCAAAATGACTTTTTGTCATTTTTCATTTTATGTGTAAATTCATTTTCTATTTTTTAAAACAAATTTTGAAAATACAAGTAACCAAATGCGTTTTAAACTGTTTTCCTTATTTAAAAAAAATACAAAATGCGTTTTAAAATGTTTTCTTTTTTTTTTTTTACTCTACAATCCTAGAATTTTTTTTTTTTTTTTTTTGCACTTTACACACTCTCCATTTGGTTACTTGTATTTTTAAAATCTGTTTTAGAAAATAAAAAACGAATTTACACCTAAAATAAAAAATGACAAAGAGTCATTTTAAACATTTTTAACACAAATAAGAAAAATCTCAAAATACGAAAAATAAAAAATATTAAATTAAATGTATTTTCTGTTTTTTATGTTTTGAATTTTTTAAAACATAAAACACAAAATAAAAAATTAACTTTTTACTGAATTTGTGAGTTTTTACAAAAAAAAAAAAATAATAATATTTTTAATTACCGAATACACTCTTGTTTTTTTTTTTTTTTTTTTTACATTTCACTGGTTATTTTTTTTATTTATCAAAATTATATTTTTTTTGATAAAACGCAGCCGTTTTTGATAAAACGCAGTTGTTTTTGACTACTGCTGCGGCAGCAGCACCTCGCCTAATGATATTGCCCCCGCGTTGCAACAAATAGGATATCTAAAGATTAGGGCAATCATTGCGGTTTGAAAAGTAAATGTATGTCTTTTCCCATACAAGTTTCATTATATATATATATATATATATACATACTTGTAGATGAGAACAAACTGATACATGAATTCGGTAAGAAAACACGTTCACATTTTTATATGTTTGTGTCTACTTATGAATTTTGTTAATTGTAATGTCATCCACCAATCACGAACAAGGAAAAAGTTCTTCTCATTGGTCTGATGGTCTATGTAGTAGCTACCAGTTCACTATTTCCAAAATCCAAACGCTACTTTTGATATATTTTTTTTTTTTGGTTTTTTTTTTTTTTTTTTCTAAGCTAATTTGCCGATAACATTGAAACAGAATTGGTCATGGTTGTGGTCCTAATATCTGGATCCGTCAATTTGACAATAACACGTATCTTTCAACGTAAGAGAAAATATAGGCTCGTCCCGAAAAGGATAGTCGAGTTGATTCGGATGATGGATTAAAGGACCTGAGATCAATAGGTTTCAGATTCGACTCGTCTTAGGGGCAGTCATTCCTCTAATTGTAGAGGGTCATCTAACAGCCTTCTCGGTTGAGCCGGTCAGCCAGGCTTGCTTAGGCTGGTTTACCTTCTCGTGATTCTTTGCCGGTTAGGACTACGGGACGAGTTTCACCCAGTACACATCCATTGATAGCGACTGCAGACTTTTCTCCGATCCCAAAAAAAGAGAAAATATAGGCTCAATTTTAGAACTCTTAATTTATATCACATACGTCGTCCACGTTGCACCATTACTATCAACTTATCAGGTACATGCGATGAATATGGAACCGTAGTAACTTTCTGAAAGGTCATGCATGGCCTTTTCTATTACTAGGTGCGGTAAAATAGGCAGATTGGATGGGTTAATGATGGATTTAAATGGGTTTGAGGTTAAATAGGTGTAACTTAAATTCACTCATTTAAAATACGGGTTAGATATAGGTGGGTAGAATACGGATTATTTTAAACTCATAAATCCATATCCAACCCATTTACTTATAACCCAACTTTAGAAAGCTACGAGCTACAATAATAAATTTGTACAAAAAAAATTAAACCTTAGATATTTATATATTTAAATGGAATTTCTCCTAACTCCATTTTAACTGGAACTGAATCGAATTATTTTGGTAAATTCTGTTTTCGGTTCAATTTTGAATATTTATTTAAAGAACTAAAAAATTTTGAATAATTCAATCCTATCTAAATAAACACTCTTATTAGTAATACTCTCATCTAAATATGTTTAATCATGAACTTTCAAAAGAATTTAGTTTTCAACGGTTTTAAAATATTTTATACTATGAATATGTTGAATTTAATAAATAATACTTTTTCTCAATTTAACCTAGATAATGTGAGATATGAATCATTTACAACGTGTGAGTGGTAACTCACGTAACTTTCTTTGCATCCACCCACATTATCATTTGATCATCGTAATGGCAATAATTTTATTTTATTTTAAATTTTCGTTTGCCCAGATTCATGTTCTATCAGTTCGTCTAAGATGTATTTGAAATTTATTTTTGTGGAGGGAATAGATGACAAAGTAAAATAAAATAATTTAAAATTATTAATATTATTTATTTATTAAAATTAGGATTACAAAAAGAAAATGAATAAGTATTATTAAAATTTAATTTTTTATTTAGTTAATCATAAGAATAAATACAATTCATTAATTTCATTTCATTTTTTTCCTTCAAAATAATTTTAGTTGCGAGGAGCGTGGTGCAGGAATTGTCAATTGATGGACCCGCATATGGCCTGCATTCGTTATAGAAGCTGTGGACAAATTTGTATTAAATTGATTGTGATGGAATAGTCCACGACCTTTTACTGCAGGCTCCATATTCATCGCGTGTACATGATAACAGTGGTGTTGCATCTTCATTTTTTAAAATCTTCTTTTTTTTTTTTTGAGAACGAAAAAAATAATACAACAGATTAATTAAAATCTTTATTTTTTCACACTAAATTCAAAAGCTAACATATTATTTGTGTGAATTTCCTCATCATAATATTATTTTAAAAAGAAAAATAAGTTTTGTATTCACGAGGTTATTGAAAAATGAGAACACTTTTGACATCTGAAAATTTTCATCAAGTATCATTGTTTATTTGTTTCAACCGTAACTTGCCCTCTTCTTTTAGTGGTCTATAATGACGCATGTTAAACAGTAACTGAAGATAACATTTATTAAATTAAGAGTAACAATTATGTTAAGTTGAATCGTAATTTGCGTCAACTTGTGTCAATTCATATTTATATTTAATTTTTAAAAATTTTAATAAATATATTAAATAATTAATTTATTTTAAAATAATATCAAATTACATCAATTTTGAGCCAATGTATGCGTATCATGTCGAATTTATGTTTTCTTCCCATAATTACAAGATAAAAATGGAAGATAATGGTTCAGAGGGTCAGCGTACAGGTTGGGAAAGGTGATGGTTTAGAGTTCATGTTAATGTTAGGGTTAAGTTCCACTTCCACCTAAAAATGAGGCAAAGGTTGATAAAAATTATTTCTTGTATTAAATATTTGTTTTAGAAAATAATGATTAATGTAAAAATTAAGATTGTGGTTAGAGTTAGGCTGAATTAAAAGAAATGTTAGGATTTTGGTTATTGAAAAAATATATGTAACACCCAGTATTGAAATTTGACAATTTATATATTATTTTGAGCTGATAAAATATTAAATTAAAAATAGAGTTTAATTATTTTATTTTTTTAAATTAAAAATAATCTTAAGTAGTGTTAAATTAGACAAACTGTACCTAAGGCCCGTTCTTTTTCTCTTATTTCTTTCTTTCGTTTGATTTAAAAAGAAATCTTTTTTTTTTTTGGCTTGGGGGGTCGTGAGTTTCCAGGGGAGACCACGGGGAGAGAGAAAAGAGAGAGAGAGGGAAAGAGAGGGAAGAGAGAGAGGGATCTGGAAAGGAAAGAAGATAGACCCGGATAGTTTTTGACGCCGTGAACGTTATAATGATGTCCGTTTCGTGTAATTTTGTTCGAGGTGGGAGAAATCGACGCCTAAAAGTTTGTTGACTAAACTAAAATCTCTTTATTTCTCATTTTCTCTTTAGATCTGAGGTAAATGGGACCTATATTTGTGTTCTAGACGTTGCAAAGATTATTTTGATATATTTATATGCTTAATTTGGTGAAATTTTGTGAGATATGTGTGTGTATATATGTTGAATTTTTCATACTTTTGAGTTATGATAATTATATAAATGATATATAGAGATTTTAGGATAAATTTTTATATGTTCATTTTGTATGGAAGTGATTAAATTTAGACTGACAATCGGAAGTGAGTCCGAAATTGGAAGCCATTTCGCTGGGCGTTCACCGGAGAAGAAACAGGAAAAAGAAAAAGAAAAGGAAAAAAAAAAAAGAAAAAGAAAAAAAAAAGAGAAAAGAATAGAGAAAATAGTTATAGATATTATAATTTGGGCTTAAAACTTTTAAATAATCACAAATTGACCTCTAAAGTTTTGGATAATTATAAAATAGTCCCCAAAGTTTTAGATAATTGTGAAGTGGACCCCAAGAGTTTGAATAATTACAAAGTGGACTCCAAAGGTTTAAATAATTACAAAATGGCTCCTAAAGTTTGGGAAAAATGTGATTTTACCCCTAAAGAATTGGGGAGGATCATAATGTTGCTCCTAGAGTTATGGAAAATTATAGTTGATGTTATAGAATTGGAAAGATGTTAGAAAAATTGTAAATTTTGAGATTTTAAGGCATACTTTGTTTTGTGTTAATAATTGTGGAAAAGAATTATTATATATGATTGAGAATATTATGTGCATTAGAGTTGGGGTAGCATCATCTGGTCTATGTTGAGGATATTGATTGGCTGAGAGTGCCACATTTATATTGTGACGTGTTGAGTCACAGGTTATATATGTAAACTGGGTTCGCGATTTGACAAATATATGAGATTTTGAAAATACTAGATGATTCCCAGTCGATATATATATGACTAAAGATTAATCATTTGGAGTTGGACAGAAATATTGAAGTGAGATATTATTGGATTTTCTCCGGATTGTAGCCGAACCTTGCTTGAGATGAGCGGATGCCTGCTTGAAATGAGCGGATGCCAGCTTCAGATAAGCAGATGCCTGACTCGGGGTGTAACATGGTTCCCTAGCAGATGAGCCAGGGGATGTAACACGGGTCCCCTGAGTCTTATACCAATGGGGGTGTAACACGATTCCCTATTTGGTTTATATATATATTGAGATAATGTGATTGTTACATTATTGATGAGATGTAGGGATGATTATATTGATCATGAGTTTGGTCATGACATAAGGGAAAAAAAAATATGAACTACGGTAACCTGATTCTCGATATGGGATACGTAGGCAGCTCAGGTAAGAGTAGCCTGAGTCCGGTCTTAACTTGGGATAAGGTTCGAGTAGATGGGAATTGGAGAATTACACTACCTTACATATGCATTTTTATATGATGTTTGCATTGTGTAACATGACATGTGCATTTTATATTATATTTAGTTGTTATTATTGTGAGTAATATTGTATGTTTGAGCATATTCATTAGAACACACTTGCATGGTTCTACCTAATGGGCTGGTCAACTTACTCTATCTATATTACGGGTGATTCGACAAGGCCAAGAAATAGCCAGCCGGAACTGAGTTGAGATCGATAGATTGATCTGTTATGGAATTTTACTTATATTGAGATATTTTATTCCTCTTTTTGTGTGTGCCATGGGAGTGTGGGTCCCAAAGTCAATTTATATATGAGATTGCATTGTTGTTGATGAGACTTATGCAGCTGTATCAGTCTTAAATTTAGTCACCAGAGTGTGGCCTTAAATTTACCATGATTGACGATGTTTATTTATTTTATATGGGAATGAGGAACATATTTACTTGTTCTGATGGTTGTTAGTGCATTAAAACTCGACATTGGCATAAATTTTTTTATTAAATTTATTTTGTTCTCATATTCTCATGCCGTCCGTCCCGGACACTTAAGTTAGGGGCGTGACAATATATATGTTTTTGTTTTAAAAATATATTTTAAATGATTAGGGATAGGTTTAGATTTAATCAAAGAAGAGCTGAGGTTAATAATCAAGGGGTAAATGTGAGGGACTGCGAGGGATCTACCTGTGAGGGACTCTGCTTGCGGGAGAGTGAAGCGGGAGGTGAAGCAGAGAAGCAATGCCTTCCATCCCACATCGCCTGGGTCGTGGAAGGAAGTGGCATATATGTAATATTCGATATCCATATAAGAACAACGCGTTTTAAAGCCGTGAGGGCACTGGGTTCAGTGGGAACTCCAAGGTTAAGTGTGCTCCAGTGGGAGCAGTACCAGGATGGGTGACCTCCTGAGAAGTAGCTTACCCAGCCCAAAGCAGACAATATTATTCTATATGGATACGAGTTGTTACAGTAAAAATGTTGTTTATAACTTCAGTTGGAGTCATCCTGTACCAACCCTGACAAGAGAAGTCAATGTAATTTCCCATATGTCAGAGTTGCTATCTCATTTTTTAATAAATCTCAAGGGAGGTTAATATGATTTTTCTATAGAATTTATAGTGAAATGAACATAATCCTTTCAAGTTTCAAAGTTACAGTGAAATAATTTAATTAGGCTGCATTTAATATGAAATTAAAAATTATATAAGAGTATAAATGTGAAGAAGTGATAGTTAAGAGGGCTAATTTTTAATTTTAATCATATTTGGTTGTTAAATAATAGAATTTAATTATTAATCTCTTAAAAATTAATCATGTCTGAAACATTAATTTGGACCCAAAAAAGGCTTAGAGGTAAGATATGATCATTTTTTTTTTGAAATTTTAACCAATTTGAAATTCACGTAGTTGGTAAGAAATACGCCAAAGAATATTTATTGATCTTTTTAAAGACTAAATGTGAATTAGAGCAAAAACCAAATCAAAGGGTAAAACAAATACATCTTTACCCGATTTCAAATGGGTTTAATTTCGTTTATCAGATAAGAAATATATTAAACAATATTTTTTTATCATTTAAGAAAGTTTAAAATGTAAATTTAAACAAAAATAAAATCTACAAATAAAACAATAATTTTCCAGTTTGAATTCTTATCGAGCTAATATGCTTAGCTAATAAAATAATATCAAGGGATATTTTGGGAAGACTAAAATGCAAATGTGAGTAGAAAATATTTTTTTTTAAAGGTAAAGTTTTTCTTTTATTTTTTTTATAAGGGGGAGGGGGGATGACTCAAACTCGAGTCATGAGCGGGTAAGAGAGACTTTTAACCACTTAAGTTATAGGCCACGCTCAAGTTTGAATTGGTTCGAATTTGTTCAATCGATAATATGCTTTTTGAAAAATATTTTCCAAAATTTTTAAGAATTCCGTAATTTAAACTTTGATTTAAAAAAAAAGAGGTTCACAAATAAAATAAGCAAATTTTTAAAAAATTCATCAATTGTTAGAAAGCTAAGAGTGTACTGAATATTTTTTAATTCCTTTTATTGTAGCAATTTTCTACCCTTTTTGCTTGATGCTATCAAATGCTAATATTTAATTTTTAAGAGAAAAATTTAACCTTTTAAAATTTATAAATTATACGAAATAAGAGTAAAAAATGATTAAAATTATATTAATAAAATTTACCTATTTTTAGTTTCATATTAAACATACCATTAGGATTAGTTAAACAGTCACATGCAAACAATTAATGACATAGGGGGTGTTTGGAAGTTCAAAAAAATTCAATTTGAGTGTTTTTTTTTTTGTACTTTTTTGTATGTTTGGTTGAACCAAGTGGAATTTTTAGTAACTTTTAGGTGTTTGGTAAATTTTTTTACTATAGCAAAGTAAAAAAATGGTAATTTTTGGGTGTTTGGTATATTTTTTACTGTAACAAATCAAAAAAGTTGTAATTATGGAGTGTACTTTTTACTGTAGCAAATAAAAAAAATAAAAAAATTTATGATTTTGTCAAATACACCAAAAATTACAAAATGTAACTTTTGATATTTTTTTAAGTTACCAAACGGTACCATATTGAAAGACTATAGCTAGTGGGCCGCATTTCATAAATTTATCGTTACAAAGTTGACACCATGATATGACATAATTTTGATAATGCATGCGATGATATTAATATATATAACTTTTCAAACATAATAATTTCCGTGAACCTCAACAATCTTAATTAATACAATAAAATAACATATGAAAAAAATAATTGAAATGCCACAAGTCTAACCATTTGAAAAGTCTACCGCATGAAATCAATCTCTACGTAGAAGGCAACCGAAAGTTAAACAATTTTGCCAACTTTAATTTGGAGGGAAAATTTATTTGTTTTTTGTTAATATTATACACACATACATCCAAATGATACTTTCATGGAAACAAATTAATTTTACACTCTTTTTCAACTATACATTTATTATTTCATCTCTGTATGACTATAGAATTATAGATAGATTGAAAGACTAATTGGCCTAGCCAACAAATTCCGTATCTCATTTTCATTGGTTTTACCTTACGTCACGTAATTAAAAAATGGAATGAGATTGAACAAGATTGAGAGTGTAAAATTTTGAAAAAAATAAAAATTGGGAGTTGAACATAAACTAAATTTTTATTTTTTCATGTATTAATATGACACAATTATATTATGTTATACAAAAAATTTTATACATAATTATTATATTTATCAATACGTTATCTTAAAATTATTTATAGTTATTTAGTGTATTTTGGTTCTCTATCTTTCAAAAAGTAAATTAATGGTAAATTTGTTAAAGATTAGGTGACTTTAAATGTGATATTATATCTAATAGGGCATTATAAGTTTTATAATATTATATTATTAATATGTTCATATAAGTTTTTATTTTTTAACTCAAAAAATAAAAACTTATATGAACATATTAATAATATAATATTATAAAAAATAAATAAATAAATAAATATTAGTTTACCAAACATATTTTTATTGTTAATTTTCAACTATTTGTAAGTATAAAATAAATAATAAATAAAAACATTACCAACCGGGATGTAATGCTTGATATTCAATTTATGGAAGGAAATTACATCTCTTTACTTGAGTGATTTCATGCATTTCTTGTAAAATTTAAATTTTTTATTTACTATATTAATTATGAGATTGCAATTTTTCAAATTTATATTAACTTTTACAATTGCAAACACTTCCTCACATCTCTTTAAATATCAGTATTGAAATGTTTGCGGTCACAAAATCAAATAGATAATAGTATAGGGTTTATGATAATAAGTAAAATTTTAATTTTTTTTTAAAGAAGATGTGAACATGAATCAACTAAATTGGTAGGTTCTGATTTGAGATTTACATTAATTATTAGTACAACTCCAAAAAGCCTAAAATACAAGCTTTGCATGAGTGTAGAATAAACACGACCTAGCAACTTTTGACATGCACTCACGGTAGACTTTCCACTTGTTAATTACCCCTGCTTCTTCATCTTGATGTTTTCGTCATCTTATCATTTATTTGTTTGGGATTAGGAAGTTGAGAAACAAGATGATAAAGTCTGGAATGGATGTCCATGATCCAGTGTTTATAGATTAGCTGGAGCATATGTTTAGAGGGCTTATTCTTTTCTCTTTTTGTCATTGTTTTGTTTTTAAAATTTATTATTATTACACTTGTAGCATGTGGGAAGTTAGATATGTTTGCATGACTAGTTTCGAGCCCTGTAAATAGGATTAGTAATTAAAGTGATGCTATTAATAAGTATTTTCCAGAGAATATAATATATACACAAACACACATATATATGATATATGATTAGTTTTAATAAGGTTGGGACTACACTTGCTTCTCCATCGAATTCTTTGCATGTCTTTGTTCAAGCTGTGTGTTCCAAACCGTTTATCTTCTGCCAAATTTGTATTCAGGGAACACGGGCTGGACAAAGAGTGGTTCGTGTATATTTCGACTTCAAAATGGTTTTGAGGTTCAAAATTGATTATTTGGTTCATCAAAGGAACTTGTGTCGAAATGTATGCATATACGAGCACACTTCTCATAATATAACATATTAGAAGGCTAGAAACGATGCGTGTACAGGCCCTCTAGTTATTTGATCAAAACAAAACTTTCAGTGTATTGTCTCCATACTCGAATATTTTAGTGGAAGCTATGGAGGGAAAGCGAATCATCTTTACTGTGGGATCAATTAGCCCAGCCAGTGCTCTAGGCCTTTTTCCATCCCATTGGCCCAATGACTGCTCTAGGCCCAACTCGGCCCAAAAAAATGATATCAAACTCCAAGGTCCAATAAATGGCCAAAATAAAATATCAAGTATAGACAAAATTGATAGCTGCCTCTTTATATTGTTTTTTTAATCTTAAATTTGTAGAGAAAAAGGAAATTAAAGACGTCTTCAAAAAGTAAAGTTATTTTAATTTATTCGATTGGATTAGGACATGAACAATTGTGTGAGAATACTTAGTATAATGAAATAAGAGCTGCTTGTGCTGATAAAGTAGTCATCAATAGCTGCTGTGTGGAATGGAATTAGCTGGATCGCTGGTGCTGTCTAGAGGAGTAGCTAATGAGAGGCGATTCTACAGACGGCATACAGCCTTGTTTGTGCTGATGACCTTTACACTGCTAGAGTAAATGCTGTTAAAGTGCATCATTTTGTTACATTACATTGGTAAAAACGTTGCCATAGGTGGAGTCTCAATTATCTTGGGCTGATTGTAACCTCATTGTGTTTTTGTATTGACATGTATAAGTCAATATGACCTTTTATCTAGCTCTTTCGCTCATTCTGAGAGATAAGATTCATATTCATATTATGGTTGAGGTATGTCCCATGATAGATAAGATTCATATATATTCTTTTTTCTTTTTTCGAGAAGAAAATAGAAAAAAAAAAAAAAGGAACAACAATACATTTTTCCTTTCATCATTTTCTTTTTACTTGAAAATTTGAAAGTCAAAATATAGTACTTTTTTGAGTGAATATACTCATAAACTAGCTTTAGAAAAGAAAATATGAAAAATTTCCCGTGAATTTCTATTTTAAACATCATTGTGAAAAATATAATACTTTTTTGAGTGAATATACCCGTAAACTAGTTTTAGAAAAGAAAATATATAAAATTTCCTGTAAATTTCTATTTTAAACATTGTTGTAGAAATTGCTTTTATATCAAAATAAAATAGGATTGTAGTCCGCCTGTGTAACTCTTTTTTTTTTTCAATGATATTAATGAGATTAAAAGAAAAAAATCATGTCCGGTTGAGATTAAGAGTAAAAGCCAACGTAGAGGAATCATAACATGAGAAAATAATTGAACCTAGAACCGTAGGCATTTGAAAGTTGAACATTTTGGACTAATTTGGAAGGGAAACTTGTGTTTTATTAGTATAGTTCAAAAACGTACCCTGATCCAAATTAAAATGTACTTCTTTAATATTTAATTAGATACAACGTACCTGAACAGAGTCAAATGTTACACTGAGACATACCCACCCAAAAAAAAAAAAAAAGAAGGAAAAAAATTGGGAGTACTCTCACCGGAAAGGGAAATAAGCTACTTATTAATTGCTAAACATATTGGACAGACATACGCTTGCATTTTATTCTCGAACAATTAGTTGACTGACTTGTTGATACATAATACTGTGATTGCTGGGAGTTTATTCATCCACTGAAACTGCGGACAAAATTTACGATTTGAATTCCGAAAGTGAGGAAGGCAAGACAGAAGGCAACGGTTGTCCATGGACTGGAAAAATATTTACGTCACAGTTCTGCCCTAAAATTTGGCCACGGGTGCCTTCTGTAGTCACGAACTTCGCCGCAGACTCCCTGAAAGAAGAAGGCCCCCAGAGAGACCTCGGTGCAGAGATTGTTGATAAGCTTTGAGGCCTCTTCATTGCAGCCTAAAAGGTTATGAATAACTTTAGCCTTCTGAAGCAGTTGCACATCCTTTTCAGTGTCGATGAGTCTATCCAAGAGGAATGCATAGGATGTGATGGGGTAAGGGATAGCAGGGGCAACTTGCTCAAAAGTAATTAAGTTTCTGAACAGCGTTTCGGTGGAACTGCATATCACCAAGGGTGGAATTTTAAAAGTAGCTCTTCGAAACCACCATTTAATAGGCCCAGGTTGTATGAATTGGCCTTCTTTCATGGTAAGGGTCATCAGCTTCAAACTTGACTCCTGCATGGTCCAGGTCGGATGCAGAATATAGGAATTCAATTTCAATGTTGTAAGGAGGATAATAGTATCTGTGCATAATCTGGAGGATGTGTTTATCTTCAACCACAGAGATGGTGTGTTGATTTTCGGATCCTTTGTTGTCTTCCATGTCAGCTAGATTTAGGAAGCCTCCCGGTCTTGCCAAAATAAAAAAGCATCCAATGATCAATCCTCTGAGCGGTGGGATGGCATTTCCTTCATATGCTTTCTGAATCTTTTTCAGGGTGCTGTCGAACAAATTCTGAAGAACAAAGAAAGGAAGCTGATTCTCAAGCAGCATCAAGTCAACTAGCAGGGTGCTGGTGTTCAGTCTGGAACCGAAAACTGGGTCTCCTTTAGCCACCTCATACGGGGCATTACTCCCTTGTAGAGGAATATCCCGTATGAGGTGGTAAAGCACGCAGAGAAATTCGAGTACGAAACAACCGTCGAGCACCAGCATCTCTTCATTCAGCTTGTCTCTGACAACGCTGTCGTAGCATTTCTTGGCATCATCTAATAAACATTTCATTTGGCGTAAACAATCATCCAGCGCATGAGATTTGCGATCTTTCTCCGGTATGTCCTGGTACACCGTCAATGTTGACATTCGATCAAGGAGGGAAAACAAGAAACTCTTTTTGATGGCCTGCATAGGTTGCAGATGGCTTTCGTGGCTGTGAAGGGGCCCAATAGATACGAGCTTAGGAATATGAGCACTTTCCCTCAGATTACGGATCGCCTCCGGCCCCCTGTACGTAGTCATGCAATGCACAGATCGTTTGAAATCATATGCATCTTCCCGTATATCGTCAAACAAATTTTTTTGAGGACTACTGGGGACGGATTGATTGGAAATGTTGTCGCTGGACGACATTGCTATTGCTAGCTAGTGCTTGCTTGCTTTTAATGGTGAATATTACGTGGTTTGGGATCTGCGGCCGGGTTTACTCTAATTTCGGCTTGGCATGTGAAGTCCCACCCCCAGCCATCATATTTATCCACAGCTGCACTCCTCCTAACTGGTGTGATTTAGCAAACAGTGGGCCCCAAGCACAATAATATCCATTGGCCCCTTTAATCCACCCAATAATAATAACAATAGCGTTAAACAAAAAAGGCTGATATAACTGTTGCTGCCACACTTTTGGATAATTAAATTAAAATTCAACGATTTTAATATATTTATATATTTTTCAATTACAAATATATAAATATATGTGAACCCAATTTAAAAAATGTGGTTTTATAGAATTAACATTAATCATATGTTGAACAGTACCCAAATCCTAATAATAACAATAATTAAATTTTGTCACTAACTCGTTGCCATCATCACTTGATTCACGATACAAATATAATAATTCATATACTTTAATGTGAGAATTATTAATAATTAAATATATCATGTACGTCAAAATTGCTTATTTTTCTAACAAAATTCATAACCAGACACAAACATATAAAATATGCGAACGTGTTCCCTTACCGAATTCATATATCAGTTTGTTCTCATCGATAAGTATGTATATATATATATATATAATGAAACTTGTATGGGAAAAGACATACATTTACTTTTCAAAACGCAATGGTTGCTCTAATCTTTAGAGACCCTATATGTTGGCAATACTATTGGATTGGCAGACTAGTTGAATTTATTTTATTTTATTTTATCAAAATTATTGGAATGACTTACTTTATACTGTTTTAACGAATTATTTTATTTATTTTTAGTTAGTCTTTCAAACATTAAAATGTGATTGGTATTTCTCAATTTTTTCAACTTTTGTCCACTTTTGACCATTCAAATCACCCCTAAATTAATTTTAAATAATTAAGAATAAATATGTTAAATAAACAAAAAATTAAATAATTAACTACTTTAAAATTTAAATTTTTTACTTTTCCAAACACATAAAAAAAAATTAACATTTTTACTTTCCAAACTCAACCCAAATCGAACCAAACCCATTTTCGTTTGTATTGTTTGGAGTATTAATTGCATCTCTTCGTGGCTAACTAGCTCAGTCCTCTGGAAGGGATTCATTATTTGCAATCTATAAATAATCTCTGACCATATTCTATTTTACTTTTTTATTAATTAAAATTACATCATTACTTATCTGCCTTTTCATATATATTTTGTATATCTATAATGTTGTGAAACTTTTTACACAAAAACTCAATAAAAACATAATTTTACCATCATAAGTATTTTTATTTTTTAATTTTTTTTAAATATATGCAAAAGGTAACTTATTAATTTTTTTTTTAGATATTTTTGATAAGTTTTTAGGTAATTACAATCTAATTGATGGGAGAAGCATGCATGCGAACAACGTTTGAATGTTTATGAATTTGGATCCGCGGGGCAGTTGTATTTTTTTAGCAGCCGCAGTATGGCTATAACATTACGACCCCGTCTAATTTAATGTAAAATACTTATTCGAAGATAAATTTATTTATATTTTATGAAATTATTTCTTAAGGTATTAATAAAAATATTTTATATTAAAACAAACTAAGTCTATAAAATTCTTTCCCATTCATACTTGTCCTAAAACTTTCAGAGCCCAAGATGTGATGTTCGTGAAGTTTTTTTTTTTTTTTTATATATATATAAAATTTTGTAATAAAAAAATAAGAGACACCATATAAATAAAAATAATATGATAAAAAAAATCATTAGTAGAACACTACTTTAAGAAGCAAAATTATTATTTTTAAATGTTATTTTGAAATTATATTTAATTTCTCAACATAAATACACAAAAAGTAAAAATAATTTCTGATTTTTATATTATATATATACATATATATATATATATATTGTAAGTAAAATTTATCGCATTTAGAGTTCTTAAACAAATATCTAAGTTTCCCTAGGTAAAAGATGACCCTCCTTGCAAGAGAACGAGTTTCATTCTCTTTTACGAAAAAAAAAAGATAAAAAAAATAAAAATAGGAAGAAATTTTATGATGGAATTATGTTGAAGTCAAGTAATTAGAAAAATAATTAAATATGATGATTTTAAAATTAATAAAAAATTATTATGTACTCATAAAATACCTTTTTAACACGCACATTTGACACTTCACCTAAGTGTATCTTATTTATTTTTCAAAATAAACACTTCTACTTTTTCATCTAATGCCCTACTTGAACTACACTAAACACATGCATATACTATTATCAAAATATTAGAGCGATATAGAAATTGTTCCTTGTTTTGCTTTAGTCCCAAAACATGACGTAAAAATTATATACTAACTGTAAAGAATTATTGATAAAAATCTTATAAAGAATTATAAATAGAAACCTAAATTATACCGAACACATGCATATATTTTTATCATAGTGTTGGAGCGTAATAGAACTTATCCCTTATTTTACTTTAGTCCCAAAAATGTGATGTAAGATTATATACTAATTGTAAAGAATTATTAATTGAAACTTATAAATTGCACAAAACACATGTATATATTTTTAATTATCCATATAATTACATATTGAAAGATATAATAATTTGACAAACACCGGTTTCCATGTTATCGACACAATTGAAATTGGTTCCTTGACTCATACATGTTTGGTAATATTTATCCTTTTCCATTTATATTTAAAATTTTTTTATTTTTTTTTATTTTGATTCAGTAATTAATGTAATTTTTTTAAATAAATTAATTTTATGTTAATAAAATATTTATTCCATATAATATTAATTTAATTTAATAAATATATTTAAGAAAAAAGATTGCGATTTTTACCGTTTGCAGGGAGAGGTGCAGCAATTAGGCAACTTAGGAGGTCGCCTAAGGCCCCAGGTAGATTCAAGGCCTCCCATTTAAAGCTCCAATTAATTATATATACATTACATACATACATATTAAATTACATCACACCTATACATGGGATCCAGGGAGTTACAGTGAAGATATCCACTGCAGCCCCTGTAGTGGATGAATACATGGCTGGGATTTGTTTGCATTTCAATGATACGTGACCATTGATATTTCACATTAATTGCACTCCAATCAAATTATTTTAATTTTAATTTTTATTTTGAAAATATTTTTAACTAAAATAAACTAGAACCATTAGATTAAGTGTAAATAAATCTCAACTGTTCATTTTTCACTGCAGCCCCTGCAATGGATATCTTCACTGGAGCCCCCTGGAACCCCATATACATACATATTAAAGGGTTCTAGGGGGCTGACTGCAGGGACTGTAGTGGCTCAATCAACGATCAGGATATAATTGTATCAAATCTAATAGTCTTAATTCTCCCACTGCATCTCTCTGAAACCCCATTTTAAATTATCCCAAGAATTCTAAACGACTTGAATGGAGGGAAAAAAACCATCATTTATTAGGTTTATCTCTTTTGTTACATACATTTACCATATTAAAGCCAGTCAATGGGGTAGTTTTTTTGGCTAAACTTGTAACTCTTTTATCCGTTTGATTTTAGCAATACTATTTTTTAAGTTCAAACAAATCAATAAAAAAAAAGAATTAAAAATGTATCTTTGAATATTGGGTTTCAAAATTTTAAGAATATTTTAATTAAATCATCTAAAAAATTATTCCTAATTTTGGTATTAAGTGTGACGTAAATAACATTTTTTTGGTTAAAATTCAAATGCTTAGTTTATATTTACTAAAAGTAAATTGCTTGATTTATATTTCATTATATTCTATATATTATTTTATTTATAATTTATTTAAAACTTTTAAATTTTCACATCAAAGTTTTTAAAAAAAAATTATTTTAATACTAATCTTCTTGAACTACATGAAACATAAACTGCACTTGAGGAAAATAATATATTTTTCTATTTTACATATAAAATTCTAATTCCTAATTTTACAATTCAAAAGGTACATGAACGAAATTTTTTAAGCCTAATTTTTTTTTTTTTTACGTAGACCTCCAAATAATTTGGTAGGGCCATGACCGTTTGTTCGGACGAACAAATCACGCACAATTCTTTTCAACAACTCCGTTACTTACATGGCATGAACAACTCAAACGTAAATGAACACCCGTTAAATAAAGGTTACCTTTTTCAGGACAAAAAATAAAACCAGAAATAAATAAGTGGATGTTACATTTTCCGTACATTTTAAAATTATAATTACATGGCTTATTGATGACTCACCTCACACGTTAAAAATCTAATTAGTGAATTGTATACACACCTTTTTCATATCAACCCTTTCTCTTTTTATATATCCTATTTCCTAAAATTCCAATTAAATGACTTAGCTTCTCCATATCCTCCATGGGTTTTAGGATACTGCAACGAATTTTACACTGCAGGATTTACAAGAAATAATTTAAGGGTCAGATTTAATCCCAAATGATATAATAAATATTGTAATAAATACTATTTGATAAAATCAATAAACTTTGATTTGGTATTTTTAATATAATATTTATTTATTGTATTCTAATTATGACATCATGTTTTAACAACAATTTTTATTTTTACACAACCAAAAATAGTTATATGATTCAAAAATTTATTATTTTTTAAATTTTCATGCATAAAAAAAATGTAGTAGCCCAAAATAAAAAAAAAAAAACATTAAATCTCCTATAGAGAAGAGAGGAGATCGTTAGAGAGAGAGAGAGAGAGAGGGGGAGAGAAGAAAAAGAGGGGTGTAATTCTTGATCTTAAATTTGTGGAAGGAAATGACATCTCTTTACTTTAGTGGCTTCATGCATTTCTTGTCAAGTTTACATGTAAACATCATTATTGAAATGTTTTTGGTTAAAAAATCAGATAGATAATACTATAGGGTTTATAGTAACCAGTAAAATTTTGATTTTGATTTTATTTTGTTTTGTATTTTTTATTTTTTTTAAAAAAGAAGATGACTGGAACATGAATCAACTAAATTGGTAGATTCTGATTTGAGATTTATACTAATTAATTACTAGTACAACGCCTAAGAGCCTAAAATACAATTAAGCTTTGCATGAGTGTAGAATAAATACCACCTGGCAACTTTTGACATGCACTTATAGTACGTAGACTTTCCACTTGTTAATTAACCCTGCTTCTTCATCTTGATGTTTAATTTCGTCATCTTATTATTTATTTGGGATTAGGAAGTTGAGAGACAAGATGATAAAAGTCTGGAATGGATTTCCATCTCCAGTGTTTATAGGTTAGCCGGAGCACATGCGTAGGGCTTGTTCGTTTTTCGTTTCACTATTGTCTTGATTTTTAAATTTATTATTATTACACTTGTAGCATGTGAGAAGTTAGAATTGTTTCGATGACTAGTTTCGAGCCCTGTAAAAAGGATTAGTAATTAAATTGGTGCCATTAAAAGTGTTTTTCAGAGAATATATATATATATATATATATATGCAAACACACATATATATGATGTATAATTTGTTTTCATAAGACTGGGACTACACCTGCTTTTCCAGCGAATTCTTTGCATATCCTTGTTTAAGCCGTGTGTTTCTTACCTTTTATCTTCCGCCAATTTTGTATTCAATGAGCACGGGACAAGAAGTAGTTCACATATATTTCGACTTCAATATGGTTTTGACGTTCAAAAAATTGATTATTTGGTTCATCAAAGGAACATGTGACTATATTGACATAGTCTCTCAAGGAGGTTGACATCTGGTCTAAATTTGATAGCATGCTGTGGACGAAATGTATGCATGCACGAGAATACCACTCATAATATAACATAGTAGAGGTCTAGAAGCGATGCTTGTACAGCCCCTCTGATTGATCAAACCAAAACTTTCGGTGTATTTTCTCTAGACTCAAATATTCTAGTGGAAGCTTTGGAGGGAAAGCGAATCATTTTTATTGTGGGATCAATTAGCCCCACAAGTGCTCTAGGCCTTGTGCCATACCATTGGCCCAACAAGCGCTGTAGGCCCAACTCGACTAAAAAAAAAAGAAATTAAACTTCAAGGTTCAAAATCACAACAAATGGCTAAAACAAAATGTCAAGTACAGACAAAATTGATAGCTGCCTCTTTATATCATTTTTTTTAATCTTAAATTTGTCAAGAAAAAGGAAAGAGGTATACAAAAGTGAAGTTATTTTAATTTATTTGATTGGATCAAGACAAAAACAATTTGTGTGAGAGTACTCAGTATCATGAAATAAGAGTTGCTTATACTGATGAAGTAATCATCAATGGTTGTTGTGTTGAATGGAATTAGCTGGGGTCGCGACTGCAGTCTAGAGGAGCAGTTTAACGAGAGGCATGTAATTTGAAAACCATGAATATTGATGAAATCAAGACTTATTTATATACAACGTACACATAGGTTATAATGAAACATACCCACATGAAAAAAAAAAAAAAAAATACACTAAAACACTGAAACAACATGTTGGGAGTTTTTCCGGGAAAGGAGAAGGGAAATAGGCTACTTAGTAATAGCTAACTATATTGAAACAGGACAAACACTTCTACATTTTATTCTTTAACAATTAACACAGCAAATATAGATGACTTGACTTAATTATTAGTTGATCCAGGCCATAGGCGGCAGTGGCATTATGATGGTAGGAATTAATTCATCGACTGAAACTGCGGACAAAATTTATGATTTGAATGCCGAAAGCAAGGAAGGCAAGAACGAAAGCCACGACGGTCCATGGAGTCGAAAAATATTTACGCTTCAGTTGTGCCCTAAAGTTTGGCCACCATTTATTCACGTAATTGTCAATGTTATCACATGCTTCCCGAAAATAGAAGTTCCGCAGAATGACCTCGGCGCACAGCTTGTTCACGATGTTAGAGACCTCTTCGTTGCTGCCTAAATAGTGACGAATAACTCCAGCCTTCTGAAGCACTTGCACATCCTCTTCAGTGTTGATGAGTTTATCTAAGAGGAATGCATAGGACGTGAAGTATTGGGGGACATCTGGGGTGCACTGCTCAAAAGCAATGAGGTTTCTGAACAATATCTGGGTGGAATCGTAAATCCACAAAGTTGGGATTCTAAAAGTAGCACTACAAAAGCACCATGGAATACACCCTTGAGGTTCGTTGAATAGGCCTTCTTTCGTGGGAAATTCAGTGATCTTGTCGCCCGTTACAAACTTGACTCCTGCATGGTCGAGGTCCAGTGCAG
The DNA here is from genome assembly GCA_019916065.1 of Vitellaria paradoxa. NCBI lineage: Eukaryota > Viridiplantae > Streptophyta > Magnoliopsida > Ericales > Sapotaceae > Vitellaria > Vitellaria paradoxa. The sequence goes on from CM034234.1 coordinate 4,642,299, forward strand.
AATATATGAATTCTATATGGTCTTTTCGTCCGAGATCATCATCTTTTTTGTCGGTTTCCCCATGAGGCTGATCATCTGTTTTTTTATAAGGAATATAGTGTCCATGCAGAAGCTGGAGGATGTGTTTATATTCACCTTTTTGGTCGGCGTCATCCGGAACAGAGACGATATGTTGATTTTCCCCTCCCTTGTTGCCTTCCCCTGCAGCTGGCGGCGTTGGATTGCCTTTCTTTTCAGGGCTCAGCAAATCACCAAAGCATTGAATGACCAATTCTCTGAGCGGTGGCGGTGTTGGATTGCCTTTCTTTTCAGGGCTCAGCAAATCACCAAAGCATTGAATGACCAATTCTCTGAGCGATGGAACGGGAAACCGTTCATTTTGGATCTTTTTCAGGGTGTTGTCGAACAGGATATCAAGAACATGGAAAGGGAGCTGATTCTCCAGCAGCAGCAAGTCAAGTACAACGGTGTCGCGGGTCCGACTGGAACGGAATATAGGGTCTATGCCGTCTTCGGTCTCCACCGGCAGCTTAATTTTCTCCTTGATGCAGTAATTCTTGTAGAGAAATTCGAGGATGAAACAGCCGTCGATCACCAGCACCGTTTCATCCAGTTTTTGTCTGAACTCCAAGCTATAGTGTTCCTTGGCGTCATTTAATTTAACTCTCATTTGTCTCAACCAATCATTTAGCGCTTTGCGATCACCCCCCTTCCCGAGGTACGGCGCCGTCTGCGACAATCGATGGAGGAGGCAATACACGTAGTACTTTTTGACGTCCTCCATAGGTTGCAGACGGCTATTGTCGCTGTGAAGTGGCCCAATTGATACGAGGCGAGGAGTATAAGCACTTTCTCTCAGTTTACGGACCGCCTCCGGCACCGTACTCATCTTCCCCGAGCATCCTTTGGCCGTACGTTTAACACGCATTATTTCCTCAAACAACCCTGTAGCTATTCGAGGACTTTTGGTGCCGGATTGACTGGAACTGTTGTCGACGGAAGACATTGCTATTGCTGGCTAGTGCTTGCTTTTCGATAATTGGTGAATATTTAAGGTTTAGGATCTGCAGCCGGTTTTTCCCTAATTTCGTCTAGGCATGCGAAATCCGAGTCCCATCTATTATCTTTATATAGGCCACTCCTCCTAGCTGGTGTGATTTAGCAAACAGTGGGCCCCGAGCTCAATAATATCCATGGGTCACTTCAATCAACTCATATCGACGATCAACAACACATTATTATTATTATTATTATTATTGTGAAATTAAACTTTTTCCGTCACATGACCCGTGACATAAATATATAATAATTCATTTACTCTAAAAAAATAGTTCAGTTTATTTATTATTTTGTTTAATGAAAGTTAAAAATTAAAATTTATATCCACTTAAATTGCATTTGAATTAATAATTTGTTACGAAAAAAAAAGTGATATAAATTTAAAGTTTCTCTTATTTAAAGTGTAATAAAAATGTAAAAAAAAAAAGCATAAACTTGAGAAAATAAAAATTAATTAAATTAAAAAATTAACATATTAATGAATATATTTGATTTTGTATATTTTTAAATTTATTTAAATAAGGATATATATTTAAGATTTTATTTTTTATTTTCTTATATTTTTTATTTATTTTTTACTTTTATTTTTTTTCTCATCAAAATTTTTACTCCAAATGCAATTTTAATAAATTTATATTTTTTCTCATACTCGTGCTTTACTCATACAATTTTTTACCTGTATACATATTTTTTAAAGTAGAAAGACTCCATTCTATTATGACCGATATCTTTAATCACCCATATCTCTTGAGGAAAAGTAGAAGAAATGGAGAAGAATCGAGAAAAAACTCTCGAACTCCAAATTTAATCACTGAAATCTTTAAGTTAAATCACGGTAAACCGACGCCGTCACAACAATCACGATGTCAAAAATATTCTGGTCGAACGATCTCTTAACATTCAGCCTTCACTCTATCTCTCTCCCCCTCATTCTCACGGTCAACTGTAGGTAGAAAAAGAAAAAAGGAAAAACAAGCAAGGAAGAAAAAGAAAGAAAAAGACGAAAATTACATTGTTTGTGCTTGTATTGTCGATATGTTCATATCCTCCTCGCTACCCAGCTCGCTACTCTTGAAGAGAACATTAATTTTAGAGTAAATTACATTAACCTCCTGTGAGGTTATTGAGATGCAACACTTTTTACATATAAAAATTTTTAAAGTTTCTTGTTTAAGGTTATATATTTATACAATACAATAATTGTAAATTTATAAAAAAATAAAATTAAACATTAGATATTTATATATTTAAATAGAATTTCGGTTGTGTAATATTTAATATTTATTTTTGCCCATTTATGTGTTATTTTGGACTAATAAAATATTTAAACAGAAATTACATTGGTTTATTTTATTTTTTCTAAACCAAATTTGACTGAATTAATATTGAGTTAGACAACTGAACTAATAACCCAGCCATTCTTTTCTCTTTCTTTTCTCTTTCTTTTCTTACTTTTCTCCCTTTTCTTTTCTTCTTTATTTTTCTTCCTTTCTTTTCCTGTAAATCTCGGCCACTTGCACAACAAAAGAGAGAGAGAGAGAGTGAGAGAAGAAGAGAGAGGAGAAAGAGTGGAGAGAGAAAGTGAGTTTTAGGAAGGAAGGGCGTCGACGAATTGAAATAGTATTCGACGTCATGAAGATCATAGTGATGTCTATTTTCCGTGATTTTGCTTAATGTGAGAGAAATCGACGTCGGAAGTTCAGAAGTCAAAATAAAAACCTTCTCATTTCTTTTTTTTCTTTTTTTTTTTCAAATTTAAAATAGGTGAGAATTATATTTATATTATAGACATTGCTAGAATAATTTTAACATATTATATGCTTGATTATACAACAAAATTTTTTAATTTGTTTGATTACCATTTTATTATATTAATTGAATCCAAAGTAATTTTCCTATTATCTGTAAAAATAGGGGTGGCAAAATGGCGGGTTCAGCGGGTTAGTAATGGGTTTAAACGGGTTAGAGATTAAATAGGTGCAACCCAAACCGACCCATTTAAAAGACGGGTTAGATATGAGCAGGTTAAATACGGATTATTACAAATCTATGAACCCATATCACAACCCATTTACTTATGACCTAACTTAATTTTAAAAAAATTAAAATTTTATTTCAATTAATGTGTATATATATAAATACATCAATATTTATTTTAATTAATATAATATTATACATATTATATAATAATATATATTATATTTACAATTTTCAGTTAATTTCGAATTTGTACAAATCGATTTATTTTTTATTCAATTTTAAATTAACAACTTTCTCTCTCTCTCTCTCTCTCTCTGTGGGTATGTGTAGGTGTGTGCGCGTGTGCGTGTGTGTGGGTGTGCGTGCGCGTGCTTGTGTGGGTGTGCGCGCGCGTGCTTGTGTGTGCACGCGTGTGTGTGCGCGCGCATGTGTGTGTAGGTGTGTGCGCGCGCTAGTGCACGTGTGTGGATGTGTTTGCGTGTGTGTGCGCGCTAGTGCGCGTGTGTGGGTGTGTTTGCATGTGTGCGCGCACGCATACATGTGTTTGTGCACATGTGGGTGCGCACACAAGGGTGTGTGGGGGCGCACATGCACACGCACACGCACATGCATGCATGTGCGTGTGCGTGTGCGTGCGCACACGCGTATGTGTGTACTCTTTCTCTCTAGAGAGAAAGTAATGTAAAGAAGGGGATTAAACTTATTTTTTTTTAATTTAAATGAGTGTTTTAACAGGTCTCTTTCACAACCCAATTGCACCCATTTATAAATGGGTATTTTATAAGTTATCCAATTACAACCTAATTAGTAAAATAATAAGACCTAAACCCATTTATTATAGATTTAATTGGGCAGGTTGATGAATTTGGGTCGATTTTTGATCGATTTTGCCACTCCTATGTAAAAATAATTGAATAAAGGGTATCCTAATTTTGAGTTGTGCACTTGGAGCAATGTTCAACTACATTACCCATCAAAAAATAAAAAATGTCCAACTACATTTTTTTTTTACGGATAATTAATTTCCAAACAGTTGGATTATTTTGATGCAATAGTTGTGACATGTGGTGTGATTCCACCAAATAAAAATAGACTAAAGAACATACAATTAATTAAGACATGATTATAATATAAGATAGTTATGTTGGGTATATAATTTACCAAATGAATGTTTCTCTCAATTTCCTCCTCTCTTCGTGCTATTAGTATAAACTGTTTTGTCACTAATTATTAATAAAAAAAATTTACAAAACTTTTTTATTAATATGATTTTACAAAACCTTTCTATTAATCAATTTCCCCCTCAGTTTTCTTTTTTCATGCATGTCATTATAATGTTAGTTCATTCAACATTTTTGTATGCTTACAAACCCCACCGGCATTACCATCGATTAATCACATAAAAAATAACAATAATTTCATTTTAATTACTATCACTTTTCTTTTTCTCAAATTAAACATCATCTATCGATATACTAAAAGTGTGTTTGAATTTAGATTTATCGTGGGAAAATATGAAAAAGTAAAATGAAATAAAAATATTAAATTTAATTTTTTTAAAGTAGAAAATGAATAAAGATAGTAATAATAAAAATTTTTTTATTTAATTAATTTTCCATAAAAATAAATATAAATAAATAATTATATTTATTATTTATTTCATCATAAATTTTAGTTGCGATGAGCATGGTGCAGGAATTGTCAAATGGATGGTCCTACGAATAGCCTGCATGATGTTGTTTACAGAAGCAACCGACAAATTTTTATTAAATTGATAGCAATGGAAGGGACCATAACCTTTTAGAAAGCTACAAACTTCTGTATTATAAAGGCTCCCTATTCTTCGCTGGTGCATGATAACGGTGGCGCAACCTCAATGACGTAAGTGATACGGAGTATCTTGAATGATGTTATTTGTGAACGCTGATAGGACGGATACAAGGTCTATCCGATTCGATTAGATTTTTTAAAAATTTATTAAAAAATACTTTAATAAAATTGAAATAAATTTGAAATGGTTTGGAATGCGTTTGGGATTTGATCGTAAAATACTTTGATACCCATTTATTATTATAAAATACCAAAAACTCGATATTTTTTATACCACCTGCATATTATTTTTTCATAATAAATTCAAAAGCCAATTAAAGGGGGCATTTTGTGCGACGACGAAATGTGATTTAGATAATTTTTTGACATTGAGTGCACTGTTATTAAACCACGTTTTCTAAAAATAAATAGTAAATTTTTTTAATTTTCACGTCAATTTTTTTAAGAGAAAAACCATCCGAATGGTTTTTTAGGTTCATCAAAACTATTTTATGTCAAATTTTATTAAAAAATGTGAAAAATTTTTGAGATTTGTAGAAAAATTATTAGAATTTGTAGAATGTTATTAGAGTTTGTAAAAAAATTTATTGATATTTGTAAAAAGTTGTCATGATATGTATATATATATATATATATAAATTTATAGTTGTTTCATGATATTTGAAGAGTGAAAAATGTGTTAGAAAATCTTAGTGGTTCATTTTCAGAGTTTTTAAGTGATTTTTATCGCATCAAACACCCCAAAAATCTTTATTTTCTAACAATAAATTCAAAAGCAAACGTATATTATTTATATGAATCTCCTCATCATAAAATTAGTTAGTTTGACAAGAAAAATAAGCTTTCTGTTTTCTCCTATTTTAAACATAATTGTAAGTGTCCATTGTCAAAATAAAACAGATATTATTTGAAGACATATGATTAATTGATAATTAATGGGATAAAAATAGGTAAATCAATTAAAATTTTAGGGTGAGATTTAAAAGTGACATTAGAACACCCAAGAGGCAGGCAAGTGAAAAATAATTGAGCCAACACTAAAGCTCCGTTTGACAAAAGTAAGTGATAATTGTGCTATTAGTTATTAATTTTTTAGTTTCTTTTAAATGATCAAATTTATTTTTTTATATTTCAATCTTTTTTTTAAACTTTTAAAGGGTAAAATTGTCAAATTAATAAAAAGTTAAAAAGTTAGTTATTAAAAAGTTAGTTTTTTTCCTTTTCAAACATAAAAAAAATTAATTTTTTGGTAATTAGTTAATTATAAAAAATTATTTTTTTTATTTCCCAAACCAAATTTAAATCATTTGACGAACTCTAGTTAATTATAAAAAATTAATTTTTTTACTTCCCAAACCAAATTTAAATCATTTGACGAACTCTACCCAGTTTGATTTTGAGAGTTATTTCAATCAGTAAAATTTTAAATTTATTTCTATTACTAGGAGCTCGTTTGGAGGCTCTAGAGCTCGTTTGGAGGCTCTAAAACTAGTAAAAAAGTATAAAAAATTACATTTTGTAATTTTTGATGTGTTTAGTAGAATCACAGATTTTCTTTCTTTTTTGATTTGCTAGAATAAAAAATAAACAAAAAGTTACCATTTTTTTATTTACTACAGTAAAAAACATACCAAACACCTAAAAATTACAAAAAATATACTTTATTTCACCAAACACAAAAAAAATGTAACTAAAAAAACACACAAACTTAAAAGTTTCACTTTTTTTCTTGTTTTGGAACCTCCAAACGGCTTCTAGTTTGAATCTTTACGTATAATATAATAGTCACTCAGGTACAAACAAAAATGAGTTTGGTTTGTACCTCCAAACGGCTTATAATACAATACTCATTTTTGTTTGAACCTCCAAACGGCTTATAATATAATAGTCACACAGGCGGGACCTACGAGACAATTGATTGAAGTTGAAGTTGCAATTTTGTACAAATTTAGATGAAAAACCTGTCCGGTACGAGTCAATGGATTGAAGTTGCAAATTTGGACAAATTTGGATGGAAAACTTGTACTTTGTTACCATTGTCTAAAAACATGCGTCCAAAAATGATACTTCCTGCAAAGAGATGACAGAGGGCCAAATTAATTCAAACCAAACTCATTTTTGTTTGTTTGTACCTGTATTGCATTCAAACCAAACTCATTTTTGTTTGTTTGTACCTGTATTGCATTCAAACCAAACTCATTTTTGTTTGTACCTGTATTGCATATATGTTCATATCCTTCTCGCCAGCTAGCTCGCTACTCTTGAAGGGACCATTTTAGAATAAATTACATTAACCTCCTACGAGGTTATTGAAGAGCGACACAACACTTTTGACATATTTTTGCAAAACTTTAAAGTAATTTGTTTAAGATTATATATTTTTATAATATGATTTTATATAATATAATAATATTATATTTATAAAAAAAATAAAATCAAACATTAGATATTTATATATTTAAATAAAATTTCTATCAACTCCGTTTTAACTGAAATCGGATCAAATTATTTTGATTCTCAATTCAATTTTAGTTGTTTAAAAACTAAAAAGAATTTGATAATTTGGTTCTACCTGAATATATGAGAATATTTCCACCTAAATATGTTTTATTATAGAGTTTTGAAGGAATTTAATTTTTGACGGTTTTAAAGTGCTTTATACTTTAGATATTTGAATTTAACATATATAACACTTTTTCTCACCTTATCACAGGTAATGTAAGGCATGAGTGATTCACCACATATTAGTCATGGTTCCCTTAAAAAAAAGTAAAATAATAATAATAATAATAATAAAACGAAACAAGAAACAAGAAAAAGTTAAAATTATTATTATATTTTTAATAAAATTAGGAATATAAGAAGAAAATGAGTGGATATTAATAAAACTTAATTTTTTATTTAATTAATTATAAAAATAAATATAAATAAATAATTTATTTCTTTCTATTTTTATTTTTCTTTTTTGTTTTCTCCAAATAAATTTTAGTTGTGCCAAGCACGGTGCAGAAACTGTCAAATGGGATGGTCATACGCATGGCCCGCATGATGTTCCTTAACAGAAGCTATGGACAATTTGTATTAAGGGTACGTATGGCACAATAAAAAAATTCTAAAAAATATTAAAATTTTTAAAAATTTCTAAAATTTTTTAACATATTTTACACTCTTAGTATTTCATGAAATTCTTATAAATTTATATATATTCATATATCTCAACAAATTTGTATAAATTTCAATAAATCTTTTACAAACCCTAATAACATTTCACAAATCCTAATAACTTTTCTATAAATTTCAAAAACTTTTTAACCACTTTTAATAAATTTTGACATAAAATCGTTTTGACGGAATAAAAAAACCGTTCGGATAATTTCTTTTTTCAAAAAACTAATGCAAAATTTAAAGGATTTTATAATTCATATCTGAAAAACGTGATTTAATAGCTACACACCAACATCACATTTTTTGCTAATTTTAATACGTCAAACGGACCCTAAATTGATATTAATAGAAAGGGCCATGACCTTTTAGAAAGTTACTACGGACTCCATAGTCATCACTTGTACATGATAGCAGTGATGCAACATGTGTGATATAAAGAGTTCCAAGATTGAGTCTATATTTTCTCTTACGTTGAAAGATGCATGTTATTGTCAAATTGACAGATCCAAATACTAGGGGCACAACCATGAGCATTTCTGTTTCAATATTATCAACAAAATTAGCTTTAAAATATATATATATATATATATATATATATATCAAAATTGATTATTTGAATTGGAATGGGTGAGCTAATAGCTACTAGATAGACACTGAGACCAATGAGAAGAATTTCCCTTCCTCATCATTGGTAGACGAGATTACAATTATCAAAGTTCATGACTAGACACCAACATTTTATAAAACATGTGAATGTGTTCCCCACGGGATTCATATAACAATTTTTCCTCATTCACAAACATGTACATATACATACTACTAGTTACATCCGCGTAACGCACGAATTTTTCGTATTATATCTTTGTATCTTTATCTTTTTCATGTCATAACTGAATAACAAAAATAACTAAAGTGAGAAAAAAAATTTAATTATAATAGATAATTAATACTAGAGAGTGAAAAGCTACCCAAAAAAAAAAAAAAAAAAAAATCATACAAATTACACATACTCTAATTATATTTAAACCTTAATCAAGAACTCTACGCAAAAACAAATATTGATTAGACCCCATCTTTCAAAAAATCAGTAAAGAAGGTAAATACTTTGATTTTGTAAGTTTTGATCACAAACAAAAGACATATTTAAAAAATTTACAATTTAATCCAACGTAAAATAAAAGCCTAGCCATGTAAAACACATAATCATGGCACCCATCATACACACGTATGCATCAATCACATATGGAGATTTTAAAACTAAAGATTTAGGTGCGTGTTGAACAAATTATAGAGACTTTGAAAAAAAAAATTACTAAAATAAAAATCTCAAAAAAATCTGAAATAGGAGAAGAATTAGTATCTATTTATAGATTTCAAAATTAATTGTCACGTCCTAGTTAAATTAAAAGATCATAAATAATTATTATTGTTTATGTATATATATATATTTAAGAAAACATTAGGAGAGTCATACCCACTATTACAATAATTGATAAAGATCACGCTAGGAAATTTATAAAGATCATGATTTTAGAAAAAGTGTGATAAAGATTTGTGAGTTAAACTTTTTATCTCAGTCTAATTAAAAAACTGAGATAAAAAGTTACTTTTAATATTTTTTATCTCACTTTTGTTGAAATTGTGATTGTATTTAAAACGAGATAAAAAATTAGTAGAAACTATCTCTACAAAAAACTGAGATAAAAGATCAGTAGAAACCATCTCTAGAAAAAAATCGAGATAAAAAATCAGTGGAAACATCTCTAGAAAAAACGGAGATCAAAAAGTGAGAAAAATCATATTTTAAAAAAGGTGAGATAATTAAAAGAATGAAAGATAATATTGTTATTTTTTCTCTATATCTCTCAAATAACTTTGTTTATCACTTTATATAATTTAAATTAGATTTCATAAATTTTATTATAACATTTATTTAATAATTTTAATTAATTGAATATGTTACAAAAACTACAATCATAGATCAATAAACAAAAATATTTTTAAATTAATGTTAAAACTGAATTTAAATAATGGTAAATGTATAATAATTATTTTTTCAGTAAATATATAGGAATAGTTTTCATAATTTGTTTGACTTATAACGAGGCGAATATTAAATATTTAATATCTAATAAATGTTTAGTGTATCTTTAATATTAATTATATTAAGGTGACATTATTTTATATTTTGTTGGAATTGATAAAAATTTAGAAATAATAATAAAAATTTTCATTTTTTTGTCTTTTTGGAACTAATTTTTGAATGTGATCATTGAAAATATTTTTGGTATTACAAATCAATTTTTAAAATAGTTTTCAAAAATTTTGTTTTGAACAATAATTTTCTAAAACTAAAACTAAATGCGACCTAATTAATTTTAAAAATATAATGCAGAATGAAAAAAAATATATTATAAGTAGTAAGTCATGATTAAATATATGCTATACAAAAAGATTAAAGGAAAATAAGAAAAATATTTAAGATCATTTTTAATTAAATATGATAGATATTCATAAATTATTTATTAAGTATTCGCATAGTTTTATATATTGGTTATGATTTTAAATTATTGTAAAAAGTAAAAATAATTAAATAAAAGTAAAATTTTTATCATTTTCTCGACCAATTGATCAGAAAAAGTGTAACTTTTATCTACTAATTGGTTGACAAAAGTCATAATGAATTATTGTAAGAAACTTAAAATAATTAAATTAAAATAATATAATTTTATTACTTTTACTAATCCCAAAAGTGAAAAATTTGTTTATATATATCAATATGTAAAATGTAGATGTAAGTAATAACTTGGACTAGCGGTTAACTACAATAACTTCCAGGAGAATTGCACGAGTTTGATTCTCAGTAGAAACAAAAAAATATTAAATATATAAGGTTGCTATAATTACGAGGCGCCAAACGGTGCTATGATGGTATGATAGCAGGCTGTCATGTGGTTTTTTTATTATTTTTAAAATTAATCTATTTTTTTAGCGTGATTATTTGTCTATATTTGATCACGTTTTTTCAAAAAAAGTGAGATCAAAATTCATAAAAGATCACGTTAGATTTCTTTTCATCTCAGTTTTTACCATAAAAGATCACACTTTTAGTGCGTGATTGTTGTAAGTTTTTTATCACAGTTATAAGTTGTGATTGAAAAGAGGTGACTTACAATCTCACCTGAATTAATCACACTTTTATGACTGAGATAGAAAGTGAAACATCACACCTAAAAGCTGTGATGTTTATATATTTTTGTAGTAGTGACCCCACTTATATTAAAACATTGCAAATAATTATAAATTAAATAATGTAAATGAATATAAAATCTAGTTATTTTGGAAAAATAAGTAATTTGAACGTACATGATATATTTGATTATTAATATAATTTTCATATTAAAAAGTTATCTAATGAATAAATTTTTTAGATTAATTAGAATAGAAATAAAATAAAACATTAAATGCAAGACTCATATAATATATAAAATTATTGGATTATTTTGAACGAAAAATAAAATAGACTTTCTTTATATAAAAAACTTATAAAAATAAATAGAATTTTTTAGTTAATTAAAATATTAGACTTATATAATAAATAAAATTATTTAAGATAATTATAATTAAATATTACGGTTACAACATAAAATCTCGTTATATTGCGTAGCACAATGAATTTTTCTAAACCTTACTTTGTATATATTTAATATAATATAATGAAATTATATTTTTAACTTATATGTAAAAAAAAAAACATACATCTATTTTTCAAACGTAATAAAAGAGATCCTATTCATCGCTTGTCCGATTGGAAGGCTAAAACTTCGTTTTGTACAATAACCTTTTATTTATTGTACAAATTACGAGATAACACTTTTACTCATTTTTTTGTTATTCCAAAAATGCCTTAAGGTAGTATTGGGTTTTATAAAAAAAAAAAAAGAAGAAAAAATTAGTATAAAAATGATACGTAAAGAAATTTCATTTAAGAAAGTTTGTAAAAGTTAAAAAAATAATTTTTTTTTTTAGATAAAATTGAGAGATCCAAACACTCTCTAATTGGTTTAGCCAACACGAGCCTTGTGCTATCAAAAAAATTGACACCGACCTTTTTGCATTACTTTTGAATCTTAGATTTGTAATTAAAATAAGAAAAATAAGTATATCTTTAAAATTAAATTATTTGATTGGATATTAGCCAGGAGAATAAGAAAGAATATATAGGAAAATAATACACATATTATATATATATATATATATATATTTATACACAGAATTATTTAATTTGTTTGATTACCATATATAATAATACATATACAAATTAACTGAATCCAAAAATTCATTTTCCTATTACCTGTAAAATTAAACAATGATCTATTTTTGAGGTGTGTACTTGGAGCAATGTTCAGCTACATTTTAGTGACAGTTGGATGAATTTAATTTCCAACCAGTTGGATTATTTTGCTACGATGGATGTGACATCTTGTGTGATTCCACCAAATAAAAATTGACTATGAAGAGCATGCTACTAAGAGATGATTATATACATATATATTGTTGAACTAATATAGGTAGCATTTGACAGCGTAATTTTTAGTTAAGAAAAATTAAATTTTACTCATTGAGTGTTTAGCAAAATACCGAATTTTAATTTTTTTTTCCTTTGTTACAATAACTTCTCGACTAAAAAGTTATTAAAAATTATTAAATATTGTCAAAAGTTGCTAAATATTACTAAAAATTGTCAAAAGTTGCCAAAAATTTTACCAAACACTCAAAAGTAGCAAAAGTTACTAAAAATTGCTATTTGATTGACCAACTATAACAAAAATTACAACTAGCAATTTTTAGTAAAAAATATCAAAAATTACTAAAAATTGTGTCTCCAAACGCCCTCACAATGCTTTTTATTATAATATAAAATAATTATGTTTGGGTATATAATTGTGTGGCCAAAAAATATCTTACCCAACCACAATAGTATTGCTTTCTTGACCATAAATTACATCCTCCAACCAGATGCTATATTCTAATTAAATTGAGACTAAATAGTTTGATAGTTACATCGTCTAATTATTTCATTTATTATACTCAAGTGTATCAGGAGACAAAATCTGTAGAATATATACAACAAAGTCACTTCCTCATAAATCCCAAGGCTTACATTACTTGACATTTAATACTACTATCTTGTAGTCAAATCAATATAAAAAATGTTAGATTCTCACTTTATAAATAAGTAAAACATATTCAAGATAAGGGTTCCTTCTTTTTTTCTCTCCTCTCATTCTATCTCTATTTCTCTCTTTTTATATATGGTATTATTATTAAGACTTGCAACTAAATTAAATATCAGAGAATCTTTGATCGGGATCACCTCCAACCGTTTTATTTCACTATTTTCTTACGTACAGATCTGTATCGAAGTAAAAATCTACAGGAATATAGGAGAGGAGGTCTAAAAAAAAGGGTTAAAAATTTTTTCACAATAATTTAACGAGTGAGTTTTCCCCTCACTTTCCTCCGCTTCATGCTATTGGTGTAAACTGTTATGTCGCTAATTAGTAATAAAAAAAAAATGCATTAGAAAAGCCTATGTTAATATATATGGTATGACAAAAATTTCGTGTTAATCAATTTCACCCCTCAATTTCCTCTTTTCCATGCATTCCACTGCAGCAGTAGCTTATTTAGTGTTTTTATACATTTTTATACGTCTGCAAACCCCATCAACATTACCATCGACCGATCACATAAAAAATAATAGTAATTTGATTTTAATTATTATCACTTTTCTTTTCCTTGAACTAAACATGTTTTGTCAGTAGACTAAAGGTGTGTTTGAACTTAGGTTTGTCAAGGAAAAATATGAAAAAGTAAAATGAAATAAAAATATTAAATTTATTTTTTAGTAAAATAGGAGAAAATGAATGTAAATATTATTTTTTTATTTCACCATAAAATTTCGGGAGCGTTTGGAGCTCCAAAGGTTAATAAAAAATGTGCTTTGGATAACTTTTTGGCGTTTGAAGGTCAATCAACAAATCGTGTTTTTTTAGAGATAAATAACTCCGTTCAAATAGATTTTCACACGTTCAAAAGGATTTCAACAAAAAGTTTTTAACTTTTGTATTGTAACTTTTTGAAAATTATAAAAATTTTATTGAGATTTATAAAACTATTATTAGAATTTGTAGAAACTATGTTGATATTTCCAAAAATTTGTTGATACTTGTATATCACTATATCTATATAAATTTATAAAAATTTATATAAATTTACATAGTTTGAAGTGATAAAAAGAAAAAAAAAACTTGCCGTGGAGCTTTTCACAGTTTTTAAATTTTGTTTTTTTATCTTTTTTAATATTCCAAACAGGCTTTCTCAGTCGGGGTGAGCTTGGGGCGAGAATTATCAAATGGATGGTCCTACGTATGACCCCTACGCATGGCATCCATGCCTGATGTTATTTACACAAGCTAGCAACAAATTTTTATGGGACACATGACCTCGTAGAAAGCTACAAACTTTTTTATTGTACAGGCAACGACGATGATAACAAATTTCGCGTGTGCATGATAACAGTGACGCAACCACGATGACGTACTTGTATTTAAACCAACGAATTTATTAATTCAAACCAACTCATTTTTGTTTGTATTTGAATTGCAGATATGTTCATATCCTCCTCGCTGCACTCATCGCTACTTTTGAAAGGGACCATTAATTTTAGAGTTAAATTACATTACATTAACCTCCTATGAGGTTATTGAAAACGACGCAACACTTTTGACATATGAAAAATTTTAAAGTTATTTGTTTGAGCTCATATATTTATATAATAAAATAATAATAAATTTATAAAAAATAAAATAAAATATTAAATATTTTATATTTAACAAGAATTTTGGCTAATTCTATTATAGCTGGAAATGAATTGAATTATTTTGGTTAAGTTAGGAGTCATTTGGTTTATTTTTCTATTTTCTGTTCTCTGTTTTTCTTTTTTATTTTTTATTTTGAGATTATTTTTCATTTTGTACTTTAGAAAATAAGAAAAATAGTTCAAAATTCATTTGATTACTTGTATTTTTAAGATTTATTTTCGAAAATTGAAAATGAGTTTACACATGAAATAAAAATAGTAAAAAGTTATTTTGAGAGTTTGTAACAAAAAACAAGAAAAATCTCAAAACAAGAGAAATAGAGTATTTTCTATTTTCTCGTTTTAAAATTTTTAACACATAAAACAAAAATAAGAAATAGAAAATATAAAAGTAAACCAAATGTCACTTTTGTTTTTGGTTCAATTTGGATATTTTTCAAAAACATTAAAAAAATTTTGAATAATTCAATTTTATTTGAATAAACACAATAATAATACTCTCACCCAAATAGGTTTAATAATGAATTTTCAAAAAAATTTAGTTTTCGACAACTTTAAGATGTTTTATATTATGAATATGTTGATTCTAGCAAAAATAATATTTTTTTTATTTTATCTCGAATAGTAAAAGACATGAACAGTACATTACGCGTGAGTGATAACTCACCTAACTTTCTTTACCTCCGCTCACATTATCATTTGATCATCGCCTCAATAATAAAATATCATTATGTCTAAGGTGGGCTTGAAATTTATCTTTGTGGAGGGAATAGATGGCAAACTAATCATCCATTTCTTGTCAATTTTCTCTTTAAGCATCATTGTTGAAATGTTTATTGGCACAAAATCAGAAAGATAAGGTAATAAGTAAAATCTTACAATTTTTTTTTTAAAGATGATATTAGTATAAAAATGAATAAACTAATTAAAGTGGTAAGTTCTGATTTGAGATTGCACATTAATTAGTATCACACTGGAGAGCCCTAGCAGGGGCATTCTAACCGAGAAAACAACAAACTATATATATGATAAGAGAATAAGCACCAATTCATTTCGAAAGTTCTAACTACCACACAGAGCAATGTTTATTTATAAGAATTGATGAAACCCAAATTAAATCAGATCAAAGTCAGTTTGTTCAAATTTACCAAACCATGCCATAGCGAAATGAATATGATTTACGGTACAAATGGCTGTCCCTTGTCACTATCCATTTAGATTTAGAATTATTATTTTTAATTAATATGAATTTAGCACATGAATATGAATATGATCTTTCAAAATTCAATATTAAGTACAAATTGCGAGGTTTTTTTTCCTAGTATTTTCAAGTTTATGACACATTGGAAGTGTTGTTAGTAGAGGGTACGTATATGATTAAAATCAAATCATTCAAAATTTGTTTTTAACTGGTAATTAATTTAATGGGATAAAAGTAGGCAAATCAATTAAAATTTTCGGTTGAGTTTTGAAAGTGACATTGGTACACCTAAAAGTGGAAGGCACGTGAAAATAATTGAATCAGCACCACCTAAAAAGACCATCAATCCAAGTTGCAATTTTATACTAATTTGGATAGAGGACTTGTCCTTCGTTACCATAGTCAAGCAACGTGCATCCAAAAATGATACTTCCGGTAAAGAGACGATAGAAGGGCAAATTAAATCATACCAAACTCATTTTTGTTTGTACTGTATTGCATATCTTCCTAGCCAGCCAGCTGGCTTGCTACCCTTGAGGGGATCCATCATTTTAAAATAAATTATAAGTGAGTCTATTTGTCTTGCACTTTATATAGTTTATTTTTTTATTAATTAAAATTAAATAATTATTTATTTATCTTTACATATCTTTTATAGACTCATAATGTCATAAAAATTTTTATACAAAAACTCAATAAAAAAATATAATTATAATACCATAAATATTTTTATTTTTTAATAAAAATTACAATTTTTTTAAATATATACAGAAAATAACTTACCAATTTTTTTTAGATATTTTGGTAAGTGTTCAAATAATAACAATATAATTTTTTTAAAAATTTACTTATATATATGAATTACCTTATTATAATAAAAATTTTTATTTTCAGATATTTTAAAAAAAATTGTTATTATAATAAATTCAAATTAAGTTTTCAAAAGAAAGACACTTATACTTTATTTGACGAATCTACCTGTATAGTTAAAAGTGAATTTTTTAATTCATTGATATTTCTAGTTAAATATATTTTTTGGTAATTTTATTTTTTTGTTATAGTGGAATGATAAGAAAAAAAAAATGATTCTATTTTGGATTTAAAATAAAGCCACACCTCCTAGCTCATTATTACGAAGGTAAAAAGTTACCAGCGTATGTATTGTGCCCTTCTACCCCTGTTTGAAATCGTAGAATAACGGCTAATCGCGATATCATTTGTCTGAATTAATAAATAAATAAATTAATACTTCTTTTATCTTTATGTTACAATATTGCTATGCACATATGAAAAGTTATTTTATAATAGATATTATCAAATCATAACTTATTCTATTAAAATATTTGGCCAGGATTAAAATTAATTATTATTATTATACATTATTAAAATAGATACATGTTTTATTAAGATAAAAAATAAAATTATTTATTAAAATATATAAAAAAATATACGTTAATTGCAGCTGTTATTCCAAATGAAATTAAATTATACAAACAAATTGTTACATCAAGTTCAAATACAATGTATTTGTTATAAGTATACATTACCAACACAACTATAAATCCGACAAAACTTAGTTGTAAGTATCATTCTTTTTATTAATTATGTCTAATAATTATTAAAATTTATACAGTACCATTCTTTTAATACCTATCTTTCAGGTTTTATATACTTAAATTCTTTCACTGCTGCTTGATACTTATCTTTTATGGTTGATATAATTAGATCGTTTTACTGCTCTAATATTTCCCGAGTTTGAACAAAACAAGTTTTTTTTTTTTAATTTAAATTTATACAACATAGAATTAAAATTTTTGAATCAATATTGTTCATAATAACTCTATGTTATTTATTTATTTTATTTTTAGGCGAGAATTGTTATTGTTATAATTAACTAGATACCTATGCATATGCCATGCTTGTGAATTTTTTTATCTTAATAATCAATAAAATATTCTTTTAGTTTTGTAAATTATAAATATTTACTTAATTCTTCTATTAATTTTTTATCAATCTATTAAAACTATGTGTGTGAATTTTTATTTTCATTTTATTTTACTTAACTTTATGCCGGTACACACGTAATGCATGTGAATTTTTATTAATTAAAGGTATTTAAGTAGATAGTAAATAATTAAAGGGCATTTAGATAAAATAAAAGAATATTGTAAGAGTAGTTGGTAGTTAAAGGGTATTTAAAAAAAACAAAAAAATAAAATGATAAAATTACTTAAATAACTTACAAAAATTAAAAAATTATTTACACACCACTTTCAAATTGTAAATAGTTATTAGTAATTAAGGGTTATTAATGGAAAAAATAAAATATAAGAGTTTCACCAAAAAAAGGGGTGCACCAAAAAAAAAAAAAAAGTATCACCAAGTTCTAGTGTTTACCCTATAATAGTATAGATTAAGCAATTCAACTTTCAATTTATGGAAGTTATGATAACTTATAATGGACATATTTTATGTAAAATTGTATACCAATATTTATGGATCACTAACCGGTTAAATATTATGGGGTGTTTACCTACCAAAATATATCAAAAAAGATTTTAATTTTTACCAAATTTTTTAACTTCCTTTAATCAAATTTTGTTACGTATCACTTTATTTAAACTTTTCATAAAAATTAGTCATTCAAACACCATCATATATACTAACTTTGAATATTGACATATGTGTACATTTTTCCTTTCATTTTTTATACTTATTGTAACTTTTTTAATTAGTATAATAGATTTTTTTTTTTTTTTTTAAAAGCTGTGGCATACCCTGATCGCACGGGTTATATATATATATATAATGGAACCAACACAGTCATTTGAGGGTCTAGCACAGCTGATGGAGCCACATGTGGTCCCCACATAAAAGCTAATTGAAAGTTACATCTTATAGTAATGTTGGAGAGAGAAGCTGTTCTTTTCAATAAAAAAATTATCCAAATGGTATCATCTGTAAAAAAAAAAAAAAAAAGAATGAAAGAAAAATATAAACTATGTAAGAAAATAATTGAGTCAAGATTAGGTGGAGCTAACATTGTTTAAATTAATGTTTGAGCGATCTAAAAATTATTATTTAGCTCTAAGTTCACCAAGTTGATGTAAAATTTTATACTAATTGTCAAAAATTATTGATAGAAACTCATATTGCATCAAATACATGAATACATACATAATGGAGCCAACAAAATCATGGAGCGACATTTGGTCCCCACATAAAAGCTAATTGAAAGTTACATTTTATAGTAATGTTGGAGAAAGAAGCTGCTCTTTTCAATAAAAAAAATTATCCAAATGGTATCATCTGTAAAAAAAAAATGAAAAAAAATATAAACCATGTAAAACAATAATTGAGTTAATATTAGGTAGAGCTAACATTGTTGAAACTAATGTTGGAGCGATCCAAAATTTGTTATCTAGCTTCGAAAAAAAAAAAGAAAAACTTATAAACTATGCAGAAGAATAATCGAGTCAAGTTTGGTGGAGTTAGCATTTTTTAAACTAATGTTAAACGACCTAGAAATTATCCTTTATTCAGCTCTAGTTTTAAAAAGTTGACGTAAGGTTATATACTAATTATCAAAAACTAATGATAGAAACTCATATTACATCAAACACATGGATATATTCTTATTATAACGTTGGAATGGTCTAAAACTTATCTAGCTCTTGTGTTGGTTTAACTCCAAAAACATGATGTAAAATTATATACTAAACTATAAAGAGTTATTGATAAGAAACTTTATAAAAAAATTATTGATAAAAGCTAAATTACACCAAACACATGCATATATTATTATCAGAATCTAGAACTTATACTTTGTTTTACTTTTAGTTCCAGAAATGTAATGTAAAAATTATATACAAATTGTAAAGAATTATTGATTGAAACGCTCCAAAAAGTTATTGATGGAAACCCAAATTACACCAAGCACATGCATATATTTTTATCATAATGTGGAAGCAAGCTAGAACTTGTCCCTTGTTTTATTTTGTGCCCAAAAACGTGGTATATATAAAATATACTAATTGTAAAGATTATTGATAGAAATCCAAATTAATTACACCAAACACATGAATATATTTTTATCATAACGAAGCTTCTAGTTAATAATTAAATAATGATGGAAAACAAAACCTAACGCGTTCATTTTACGTTTGTTATCTTTTCTTAACCCAACCGGATAAGGACATTTATATGTTAGGTAATATATTTTCTTTTTTTTTTTTCTTTTTTTCATTCAGTTTCTTGCTTAAAAATTGCATAACGAGTATTCTTATAGGCGTGTTGGAGTTCTTAAAAAAAAAGGAGCTATAAATATTTACAAAATTTTTATGTAATTTAAATTTTCTACTGACTGTACGAATTACGAGACTTTAATTTTTATAAATTTATATTAACTTTTTCAATTCCAAACATTCTCTATAAGTTACATCTTTCAAAGATTATTTTAGATGAGATTCGATAATGATTTTTTTTTTTTTTTGTAACTCAGAATGTTCGATCTAACTTACGTGTATCTCGATTAATTTCTGAAACTCTAAAATTTATGACTAAATAAACCCTCCAATAACCTTAACGACACCTTTGAGAATGCATTATAAAGAAAAATCATAAAATACCAAAATATATATATGGTAGCACAAGGTCGTTTGGTCTCACCCAAAAAAAAAAAAAAAAGTGTAATTCTGTATTTTTTTTGACATGCGGCACTTTAATTGTTAGTAGGTTGTTTGTATTGGTAAAAATTAGTAAGAGTTAGAGAGAATTGAAGAAAGATGAATAAAATTGATAAAAACTGAAAAAAAAAAAAGTAGAAATTAGTTTTGCATTTGGTGGAAAAATTTGAAAAAAGTTAAAAAGAATTGGTAAAATATAATTATTTATTTTTGGGATGAGCCAAATGGCCGTTAGGTGATGGCGCAATGTTTGATCACCACGTTTAAAAACTAAAAAGTTGCTTTTTCTACTGATCTTGAAGAGAGAACCTGTCCTTTCCAATTAAGAAAACAACCCAAATGATCATACTATCTGTAAAGAAAATTATAAACTATGCATGAAAATAATTGAACACCCACCGTAACACTTACGAGTTAGTTCTAGCACATTGAGATAGATAACAATGCTTAAATTAAACTTTATGTAAATGGTTTCTTTTATTTTACTAAAAACAATTAGCAAAGTGATGATTGAAATCATTATTGCCTTTTAAAAGGAAAAACAATAAAAATGAAAATCTACCTCTCTTGAGGAGTTGATTAATTCTTTTAATTCTTTGGGTATACTGAAAATGAAGAATAGTACTCTACTATCGCTGCTGCAGGTTGAATGGATCGCGAATGGAAAACTTTTAGTTGGGTGAATTTTCACACAAATTGTGTTTAAATCAAAGATTTATTAAATAAAAAAAATAGATAGAAATTTAGAATTACTACTCAAATTTGATTTGTGAAGGAAAACAATGAGATTTCAAAAATTTTGAAATAATTAAAGTAAAAAAAATTAATTTATTAGTAAATGCTTTTATTTTTTATTTAATTTACTTAAATAAAATAATGTATTTAGAATTTTTATTTTTTTCTATTTTTATCACCATTTTCTTTTCTTTCACCAAATCTTACCCTAAGTACGCCCATAGAATTATTCCCAAACGGAAAAAGAAAATTTCTCACTCAATTTCTTCGGCACAAAAGTGACAAAACAATGTTGAAACATGCCTTTATTTATTTTTTAACAAAATAAGATATAGTAAAATGGCATGTAAGTAATAATGTTATACTGGTGAAGATATGGAAGCAGCTTTGTTTAACTAATTTGGGCTTCGGCCTGTTAATGTATTTCACTATTAAAAGCCCTTTATTTCAACCAAAATAAAAGATTCTTTGGGCTTCTAAAATTATTTTTTGAGGCCGGTCACTATTTATGGACTTATAAGGATTTAAATCATACCCAAAAAATTTGTCTGTAAATAAGTCACACTTGAAACAAAAAGACAAAAAATGACATCACGTATTTTTCACCACATTTCAAAACTGTTAGTTTTATCCAAAAATAGTGCACACTTCACTCATAACTTCCGTGATTTTCCATCTTCTTTACAAAGTAAGCAAAACCGATTTTTGGAAACAAAATCAAAACTGTTTGAGTAAAAATATAATTCTGCGACTTTCCATCGTCTTTACAAAGCAAGCAAAATCGATTTTTGGAAACACAATCAAAACTGTTTCGGAAAAACCTAATTCCATGACTTTCCATCTTCTTTAGAAAGCAAGCAAAACTGATTTTTGGAAACAAAATCAAAACTGTTTGGGAAAAACCTAAATCGATCATCATTCCTAAGTATATTTATTTTTTCTGATTTTGAAACAGTACCGCTACTGTTTTGAAGATAGCTCAAAATACTAATCAACTCCATGGATTTCTCTCGCCCAAAACTCGTCATCTGCTTATAATTCATGGTGCTGTTTTGAAAACAGTACCGATAAAACAGTACCAGTACTATTTTGGATCGGTACTGTTTTCATACTGCCTAAAAAATATCAATCGATACATAACACAAACCAATGATACGAGCCAACATCATCATATTTTTTGAAATAGTACCGGTACTGTTTTGAAGATAGCTCAAAACGCCAATCGACCCCATGGATTTCTCTTGCCCTTAAAACTCGTCATCTGCTTATAATTCAAGGAGCTATTTTGAAAACAGTACCGGTACTATTTTGGACCGGTACTGTTTTCATACTGCCTAAAAAACATCAATCGATACATAACACAAACCAACGATACGAGCCAACATCATTATATTTTTTGAAACAGTACCAGTACTATTTTGAAGATAGCTCAAAACGCTGATCGGCCCCATGGATTTCTCTTGCCCTTAAAACTCATCATCAGCTTAAAATTCATGGTGCTATTTTGAAAACAGTACCGATAAAACAGTATCGGTATTGTTTTGGACCGATACTGTTTTCATACTGCTTAAAAAACATCAATCGATACATAACACAAACCAACCATATGAGCCAATATCATCATATTTTTTGAAATAGTACCTGTACTGTTTTGAAGATAGCTCAAAACGCCAATCGGCAAAATCAATTCATGAAGAAGATAAGCCAAATAAGTTCTATTTTCTTCATATCTTCACGACTAAAACTGTAAGTAATGAAACTGAAAACAAGGAAGGAAAAAAAATAAACGGAAGAAGCGTGATTCTCGGTAAACCATATCTTCACGTGATTCCCGAAATTTTCGGAAATAACTTGTGTAACTTAGTTGTAGAAATAAAAAATATTATCGGTATATTAGAAACTGTATTTAAAACAAACTCGTGGGACCCACTCAAAAGTGTGATTTAAACACAAAACTTGCTACATTAATGTGACTTAAAAGCAATACTTTTTTTTTTTGGTATGACTGATAGTCTTAAAAGATTATAAAGTATGACTTAAATATAATTTTTCAAAAATTTTACTCTTTCTTTCAGGTGAGTTCTTTTAAAAACTAGTCCTAATATGACAAGGAGATGAAACTAAATAAGACATCACAACAATGTTTATTATATGGTTGGGCTGCAAAAATCAGGTAATCAGTAGTACTCCGGAGTATTTCTAGATGTTTAAATTAATTATTAATTTAGTATGCTGGATTAATTAATTAACTATTAATATAATCGATTTAATATAATTAATTACGTTAAAATTAACTGAATTTTATATTTTATTAAATAATAATATTATTTATTAAAAATAATTTAGTTTAATAAAATATTTGAATAAAATAATTAATTTGAATATGATGCCATAAAAATTGATAAAATGTTAAAATTAACAAAATGTTTATAATTGAAAATGAACAAGAATGAAAATAAATATATATATATATATATATTTTTACGTCTTCTTAATAAAAAATTACAATTACAATAATACCACGACGACAGAGCATGTAATTAAAGCGTATTTATGTAATAGTCCCTCATTTTTTATTTTTCTATTTTTATGTTAATTTGTTTTGTAAATGTAAGAACCTTTTCTTGTTTGATATTTCCTAAAGCCTCAGTCTATGTAATGAGTTTCATTACAAGACGATATGGATGTACAAATCATCTTTGCCAGAGCGGAAACAAGTTTGCTGTATTAAATGATAGGTCTCATTTTTTTCCCGAAAAATCTAAGCCTCCTTGCATTTTTTGCTTCTACAGAAGGTAACTGCAAAACAAGTGGATTGGGAAAGTTATTTTGATGCCAAGGATATGAAGAAGTATGAAGTAACAGCACTGGCAATTCAGAAATCACGGTGCCTTCACAGTTCACAAAACATAATTAATATTGATCACGTACCAATGAATATTATTGCTACAAATTATACAAACTACTTTGCTTTTGAAGGTTTCCAACCATTGCAAGGAAATGGAACTTTTGGTTTAAATTAAGAAGGCTCTTCCCACTCGGAGGTCTTCCATTTTGGGAGACAACTACGACTAGCAAAATATACAAGACAATCCGTCAAACCTCTGGTGACACGTACCCCTCAAGCCTAATAGCCGTGAGGTCATCGTGTGTGTGTTTGGATTGATAAAAAAATGAGTTAAAATTAGATAAAGTGAGATAATTTGTGAATTCGTAATTCGTGTAGTAAAATAAAAAGTGAATAACTTTTAAAAGTTTTCAGAGATATTAAAAAATTTTCAACTAGTTTTAGTAAACCAAATGCACTCACAAGGTCAAGATGAGCACCATCTAGAATTGTCAATACATTATGATAAACCTCTTAGATATCACCCCATAATCATATTTTTTGAGCTGTAAATTTTTTTACACTTAACGAGCGCATGTGCACCGACCGTTAGTATGTATATAAACTAAGTAGGCAAAATATTTTATTTTTCCCAAAAATATGACTCCCACCAAAAAATCCGAAGGAAGTTTCAATTATAAAGCTGTGGACGTATAGGGCGGGAACAGCATGAAGAAAAACCATGCGATTTAATATAAAAACTCTTGCGATTTTTTTATTAGCTAGATAATACAAACATACAAGCTTCATAAGAACCATGTTCTATGTGCATAAACATAACATTGCTTTGAAGTCTTTTGTGAGAGTAGAAAGAACTTCTGGGAGAAAATGTTTTGATTTTTCCCCCGTTAATTTTTCCAAGACGACGCCTGTTTTCTCCGCCATTTCATTTGCTGCAATTTCCTAGTCCTTGTGTTCAACGACGGCTTAATCTCTAATCTTTCCTTGCTTTGCTGTTGGGACTAATTCAAGTTATCATGCAACAAAGTCTAAGAAAGCGATGCAGCGTTTGAAATCAATTTTTATACATATATATAGATGATGATGATCCATTTTCGTCCGTACACCGTAAACTCCATTACCAAGGTATTATTCGTTTTGTGTTTTACGTAGAGACACTTGAGTCTTACCCCTACCCTTATAGTTTTGTCCCTCCCCCATGAGAAAAGGGCACCTTGGCCGGAAGAGAGGCCAAGGTCCTTATATGGTGCCTTAGTCTCCGACTTCCAATCGATGTGGGACGTAGTGGTATCATTAGAGCCCCCAGCCGGTGACCGAGGGACTTAGGAACACCCACTCGTGACGGCAGAGCGCGTGACTCTCGTTCCCACAGATTGTGCCCGCTGATGATGATCCATTTTCGTCTGTGCACCGTAAATCCCACTGCCAAGGTATTATTCGCTTTGTGTCTTACGCAGAGGCACTTGGGTCTTACCCCTGTCCTTACAGTTTTGTCCCTCCTCCATGGGAAAAGGGCGCCTTGGCAGGAAGAGAGGCTAATATGGTGTCTCAGTCTCCAACTCTCAATCGATGTGAGACGTAGTGGTATCATCAGAGCCCCCAGCCGGTGACTGAGGGACTTAAGAACGCCCGCTCATGACGGTAGAGCACATGACTTTCATTCTCACAAACGGCGCCAGCTGATGATGATTCATTTTCATCCGCGCACTGTAAACCCAACTGCCAAGATATTGTCCGCTTTGGGACTTACATAAAGCCACTTAGGTCTTACCTTTTCCCTCACGGTTTTGTCCCTCCCTCATGGAAAAAGCGTGCTTTGGCAGGAAGAGAGGCTAAGGTCTTTAAATAGTGCCTCAGTCTCCGACTCCCAATCGATGTGGGACGTAGTGGTATCATCAATAGATATTGACTTAACATGTAGTGAAGAAGTCTAAGTCATTTGGTTCCACCATCATATATATGTCACAGTAGCAGAAAGGATTGCTAGGTTTAGGAGGAAAGTTGCCGGAGTTTGATATATTAAGGCAACTAATTAACACCACAATTTCATATCCGAGTTCAAGAGTTCCTCAATTGTGAATGCCAGGGCCAGTTCTCCATGACAGGGACATCCAAGGACATTCAGCAGAAGAGAATTTCGAAGCTCCCCCTCATGGATGCTTGATGATTCTTTCCAGAATTATGGACTCAGAATGTGGGTTGAGGTTATTGAAGCCACTAGTTGATCGTGGGTACAGCGTTCTAGCTGTCGCACCAAACTTTCTTTTCAGTTCAGTAACTCCCCGTCTCCAGCTTGGTTTGATGACATAAAGCGCGGGAACAAAGACCCTGGTACTAATTTAATTAAATTAATTAATTAAATTGATATGAAATATATTTTATTAACTTATTTTGAATCAACTACATAATTAATTTAATTTAATTTATAAATTAATCATTTTAATTATATTTATTAATTAAATTTTATGAAATATATTTTATTAATTTATTTTTAATAGGTAATATAATTAAAGTAATTAATTTAATTTAATTTTTAATAAGTGATATAATTAAAAATATTTTCACTCTTATTTTTTTCCTTATGTTATAAATATTTTATCATTCTAACACTTTCAATAAATAATATAATTAGATTTAAATGATTATATGAAATATATTTTATTAACTTATTTGAATAAGTAACATAACTATATTATACTTCATGTAATATTAGTTATTAAAATTAGTTGATAAAATAAATTTCATATAATTATTTAAATTTAATTATATTATTATTTATATTTTTCTGTTTAAGTTCTTATTTTTTTTTAAAAACAGAAATATAAAAACATGTTTAAGAAATATATTTTTTTTGGCTATTAATTTTCAAAAATTTATAAATATAAATAAAAAATAGTAGATATAAATATTATCAAACGTATTGGTGTCCAAGATTGATCAAAAAAAATTTGAAAATCTTCTGAGTTTAACCTCACAATTTTGCCATCAAGGGCAATTTATCCAGTTGATTTGACTAGGATTGCTAGGTATTTAGAGGGCCGAATAACCTAGTGATCCAATTAACATGGATGGAAGCAGAACTTTTTCAGCTAAGCAGGCAAGCTTATGGGGTGCGTCAACGGAACATGAGGAAAATGGAAAATTGAGAATTGAAAATGGAAGCATATTGGAAAGATTAATATCAGAGCACTATATCATAGGTGAATCACATGCATAATTATTGAAGAAAAGTAGGCTCTTCACTTATTGTACAGGCACAAACTAAATGATGAATAAGATTCTAATTGAGGACTTACAATTGGAGAGTCCAATAAAGAAGATTGTTTACTATCTAGGTCTCAAGCAAGTGACAAAGTGTTCTTGATATTCATATAAAGTTGAAAGTCCCAAATCTCACACAATAGTATCCAGATTAAAACACCCACAACAGAAATTAACAAGATAAACAAAAAAGACACATGGATTTGTTAACTAGGGTAAAAACTCCTTTGAACTCAAAGGAGAAAACAATTCCGGATCCTTAAGTAAATCAGACTAAACATTCTTCACTATAAAATAAGAGGTTACAAAATATATAGAAATTGATTATAAGTTTTCCCAACCAACTACCCGTTAATCTACTTGCCTAAAGACCCATTATAACCTTATTTATTAGACATCCCGCAATACACGTCAGTTCATATACATGAACAAGTTCACCCGATTTGATGCACACCTACAGATTTGAACTGGTTGATGATGAATATTTACCAAAGATGGCTGCTGATGTCAAGAATCAAGCAAACTAAGCACCATAGTCATCTTATTTTGGTTTTTTTCTCAAATAGGTTAAGTGTGTGTCATGCACTGCCTAAAAGGTTAGGGTTAAAAAGAGAAAATTTTCTTTTTATATCAAAAGAGAGGGTTAAAAAAGTCATTTGGATAGATCTTAAAAAATCTAGACGTCGTCATAGGCGATTCGTGGGCACAAGCTGCACATGAATTACTCACAATACTCTTTTACATACTGGACAAAAATTTTCAGATGTCACGGGCATCTCATGGGCAAGAACTTCTCACGAACTGCTTGTGAGACATTCCAACTTTCTAGACAGTAACATTTAAGTCCAAATGGGATGTAATGAGCTGCTGAACCAGTAACCACTTCTCTTTCAAAATCAATATTTTTCTTAACCATCAACAAGGATATGCTTAAACACTATTTGGCGTATGCCTAAGCATCTAAAAACCTAATTTGTGACATTCTACAAAATCTAAAATGAACAAATACAATCAAAGTGTTGTCTCGGATATTGCCAACACAAAAGTTAGTCTAAATGACACTTACAGTCTCCCCCTTTAACAATTCCGAGACAAAACACCCCAAAATCCCCAAGTTACAACCAAATGAAAATTGTCACAAGTTCTTAATCAGCAACCACAACTGTAATCTGTAAACCTAAACAATAATTCAACAATAAGAAGTAATAGGAATCAGAGTAACAGTAAGAATAAGAAGTAACATCAGACAACATCAGACATTCAAATGTTCTCCCCCTTTAACAAAAATTAACAAAAATCACTCCCCCTTAATCCCAAACGCTCTCCCCCTTTTTGTTCGGAATTGACAAAGTAACATGCAGGAAAATTGCAATAAAATTCAGGTTTACAAGTAGTAATAGAAGACAAGTAGTAACAAGCATTTCTCATCAAAAATAGTAAACAATTTGATTGAGTCTGTACATGAATTCATCATGAGAATACAAATGAAGCCCAACAGTGAAGACTGATAGTTAATCAAAATATCCAAAAGTAAGAAAGAACAATAACAAATACAGGAACAAGGAAAACATGCAATTAAGAACGATTGTGTCTATGTCGAGAGTAGGTGACCGACCCTGAAATGTGTTCGAGTTCTACCTCTCAAGTGCAAGAGGGCAGTCGTAGTTTTAACTCGGTGAGTCCAAGGTCGAATTCATAGGGAGTCTATGTTATTCAGTTTCTAGGTTATGAGTGAATTCAAAACTTAAATATAAACAATGTCTGATATTCAATTGAAACTAAATCATAAGGTTTTTCAAAATTAAAATTCAAACTTAAAGTTAAATCAACACTACTTAAAGGATTTAACAGTTTAAATCTCTGTTTTAAGTTCTAAATGAATTAAATGTCAATTCAAGAAATTCGATGAACTTTTAAAATTCAACAATTGAACTAATCTAAATTTTAAAGTAAATTAAATATCATGGAAATTTAAATTGAATGACAAATTCAATATTAAAGAGGTTCTTGATTCAACTTTCAAGTTCAGGTAGTTCACTACTTCATTATAGGATATGTGGGTTCAAATCCGAATTAAGAGTTTGTTCAAAAGTATTGAGAATATTTTAGATCCAAAAGTTAGTACCAGTGATTTCAAATGAATATGGTTAAAAACTTTTATTTTTGAAAGTCTTTTCAAACAAACTAAATCAGAATTGAACTTGAATCCTACTTTTAATTTGTTCAAAAGTATTAATTAATGATAATTGAAAACCAACACCAGTGATTTCAGCGAATATGGTTAGAGGTTTTCGTTCTCGAATGTTTTTGAAACAAGTTAAAAGAGGTTTGAAAACAGTAGATCCCTACGCATGAGGTTTCACAACCCATGCGAAGGGTCTACGCACATCCCATAGTGTTTCATGAACTACCCTTCCTTGATTCGTTGAATCAAGAATTAGGGTTTTTACACTAGCATCATTTTAAATGAATCAAAAACAATAAACATGCATATAATCAATCAATCTATTAATTGAAAAAAACAAAACATATTATTAAGTAACGAAACGAAATCAAACTTACACGAAAAATTGTTCTGAAAGAAAATAATGAATAACTACTGCAACAATGAGTAATCCAGCATCGAACATCTCCATAAACAACGCAAGTAATTGAAAACTCCCTAAAAATCTATTCTAAAACTCTCAAAGTATCTAAGAAATATGAAAAAGAAGTTCTGCCGTTCAGCCGTGTACAAGGCTTCTTAAAAAGGTTTGAAAGAAACCCTAAAAAGAGAGAATCAATCCCGCGCATGCTCGAACATTGTGGTCCGGACCATTTTGTAGGGGGTCCGGACCACAGGGGTCCGGACCATAGAATGGTCATCTCCCCAATATTAATCCAGACAAGCTCACTGTGGTCCAGACCACAGAATAGTGGTTACTCTGCTTCTTTTTCTCCTTCATGCTGAGTCTTTGGGCTGGTTTGAACCATCCAAGATGAAGTCTAAACTACGACTTTTCCTCCATCATCTAAGCCATTTTCACAGCTATAAACTTCGATCTCCCTGCCCTTTTCTCCACAATTAGAAGATTGAAATATAAGTAACAAAATAACATCAAGACTTCGAATTTAACTATGCAAATGCATTAATAAGTATCACAATATGGAGTTTGTAATTACACTTTTCAATCATTTATTTTGTAATATTTTTTTAAATATATACAAAAGGTAACTTATTAATTTTTTTAGATATTTTTGATAAGTTTTCAAGTAATTGCAATCTAAAGTTTTTAAAAAAGTCCACTTATGCGTGAGAATTACCTTACGATAGAAATTTCTAATTTCAGATTTTTTTAAAAATATTTATTATTACAAAAAATTCAAATTAAGTTTTCAAAAAAAATATACTTACGCTTTGCTTAATAAATTTTTTGTATACTTAAAAGTTAATTTTTTCAGTTCACCAATTTTCAAAGTTCGATGTTTTTTGATAATTTTATTTATTTTTTCTTGTAGATGAATGGTGAAGAAAAAAAAATCAAAAATTCTATTTTTAATTTAGGATTAGTGAGAAAAGTTAGTTAAAATAAAGAATAATTAAAAATTTAAATTTACAAGTACTTACTTTTATATTTGTAAGTTTTAGTTAAGAAATAAATATTTTAAAAGATTAAAATAAATTTTTGTTTTCTTTTATCTATCTAAACTCAAACCTCTACAAATACCACCGTTAATTTTTTTATGATATTGATGGGAGAAGCATGCATGCGAACAACGTTTGAATTAGGGGTGATGCTGGTCCGGTTTGGTTCGATTTTGGGGTTATTTATAGGACCGGACCGGATTTTCAATTTGAAAATTTTTAAAATCGGAATCAGTTAATATAATTCGGTTTCGGTTCAATCGGTTTTGGTCTGATTTCCATTTGGTTTCGGTTTCAATCCGATTTCCATTGTAGGCTACAATTTTGAGCCAAGCCCAATATAAAAAAATTCAATTTGGCCCAATAGATTAAAAAACTTATAAAAATTACATTAATGTGGCTTTTAAGCCTATTACAAACTCAAAAAACATTTTCACCTCTAGCTTAATTTCCAGTCATGGCCCAGTTTTCTCAACTGTGGCATTGTAAGCAATTGGTGGGTGTTACCCAGTAGTAAAGTCATCACTTGAAAATTTTGAGATCTTGAGTTTGAGTCCCAACCACTACATTTTGCTACACACTTGTATTATAACCGGTTCGGTCCGGTCCAATTCGGTTTTAAAGCCCTCAAAACCGGAAACTAAACCAGTTTTCAAAAAATTAAAATTTTTTAAAGCGAAACTAAACCAAATTTTAAAAAATCGATTTACAAAATCTGATTCGGTCCGATTTTTTCAGTCGGTCCGGTTTTTCAGTTTTTTATAACACCCCTAGTTTGAATGTTTAAGAATTTGGATCCGCGGGGCAGTTGTTTTTTTTTAGCAGCCGCAGCATGGCTATAACATTACGACCCCGTCTAATTTAATGTGAAATACTTATTCGAAGATAAATTTATTTATATTTTATGAAATTATTTTTTAAGGTATTATAAAAATATTTATAAAAAATATTTTATATTAAAACAAACTAAGTCTATAAAATTCTTTCCCATTCATAGTTGTCCTAAAACTTTCAGAGCCTAAGATGTGATGTTCGTGAAGATTTTTTTTATATAAAATTTTGTAATAAAAAAATAATAGACACTATATAAATAAAAATAATATGATAAAAAAATCATTAGTAGAACACTACTCTGAGAAGCAAAATTGTTATTTTTAAATGTTAATTTTGAAATTATATTTTATTTCTCAACATAAATATACAAAAAGTAAAAATAATTTCTGATTTTTATATTATATAAACATATATATATTGTAAGTAAAATTTATCGCATTTAGAGTTCTTAAACAAATATCTAAGGTGGCATTTGGTTTGTTTTTCTATTTTCTATTTTCATTTTATGTTTTAAAAATTTCAAAATAAAGAAACACAAAATGCTCTATTTTCATTATTTTGAAATTTTCTTTATTTTGGAATTAAAAACACTCAAAATAACTTTTTATCATTTTTCATTTTATATGTAAGCCAATTTTCTATTTTCGAAAACAAAATTTGAAAACACGAGTAACCAAATACGTTTTGAGTTTTTTTTCTTATTTTCAAAAGCGTAAAATGAAAAATGAGTTCAAAACAGAAAATAAAAAATTAAAACAAAAAATAAAAAAACAAACCAAATAAACCCTAAGCTTCCCTAGGTGAAAGATGACCTTCCTTGCAAGAGAACGAGCTTCATTCTCTTTTACGAAAAAAAAGAGATAAAAAAATAAAAATAAGAAGGAATTTTATGATGGAATTATGTTGAAGTCAAGTAATTAAAAAAATAATTAAATATGATGATTTTAAAATTAATAAAGAATTGTTATGTACTCAATCATTAATTTGAGTGGTCAAGCAGCTGATGGAGTAATATTTGATCACCACGTAAAAGCTAATTATTGAATGTTACGTTTTTTACTAATCTTGGAGAGGGAATAATTGAGCCAAGTTTACGCGGAGCTAGCATTGTTTAAACTAATGTTGGAGCGATCTAGAAATTGTCTGACATTTTGCTTTAGTTTCAAAAACATGATGTAAAGTTATATACACTAAACACATGCGTATATTATTATCAAAATATTAGAACGATTCAGAAATTGTTCCTTGTTTTGATTTAGTCCCAAAAACATGATGCAAAAACTATATACTAACTGTAAAGAATTATTGACAAAAATCTTATAAAGAATTATAAATAGAAACCTAAATTATACCAAACACATGCAAATATTTTTATGATAATGTTGAAGCGAACAAGAACTTGTCCCTTGCCTTACTTTAGTCCCAAAAATGTGATGTAAGATTATATACTAATTGTAAAGAATTATTAATTGAAACTTAAAAATTGCACATAAAAAAATGTTTATATTTTTAATTATCCATATAATTACATATTGAAAGACATAATAATTTAACAAACACTGGTTTCCATGTTATGGACACAATTGAAATTGATTCCGTTTGATTTTAGCAATACTATTTTTTAAGTTCAAACAAATCAATAAAAAACAAAGAATTAAAAATATATCTTTGAATATTGGATTTCAAAATTTTAAAAATATTTTAACTAAATCATCTAAAAAATCATTTCTAATTTTGGTATTAAGTGTGACGTAAATAGCATTTTTTCGGTTAAAATTCAAATGCTTAATTTATATTTCATTAAAAGTAAATTGCTTGATTTATATTTCATTATATTCTATATATTATTTTATTTATAATTTATTTTAAATTTTTAAATTTTCACATCAAAGTTTTTTAAAAAATATTTATTTTAATACTAATCTTCTTGAATTACATGAAACATAAACAGTACTTGAAGAAAATTTTGTATTTTTATATTTTACATATAAAATTTTGATTTGTAATTTTACGATTCAAAAGGTACATGAATGAAATTTTTTTAAATCCAATTTTTTTTTTTTTTTTACGTAGACCTTCAAATAATTTGGTAGGGCCATGACCGTTTGTTCGGACGAACCAATCACGCACAATTCTTTTCAACAACTCCGTTACTTACATGGCATGAACAACTCAAACGTAAATGAACACCCGTTAAATAAAGGTTACCTTTTTCAGGACAAAAAAATTAAACCAGAAATAAATAAGTGGATATAATACATTTTCTGTACATTTTAAAATTATAATTAAATGGCTTATTGATGACTCACCTCACACGTTAAAAATCTAATTAGTGAATTGTATATACACCTTTTTCATATCAATCCTTTCTCTTTCTATATATCCTGTCTCCTAAAATTTCAATTAAATGACTTAGCTTCTCCATATGCTCCATGGGTTTTAGGATCCTGCAATAAATTTTACACTGCAAGGCCTACAAAGAACAATTTAAGGGTCAGATTTAATTTCAAATGATTTAATAAATACTGTAATAAATACTATTTGATAAAATCAATAAACTTTGATTTGGTACTTTTAATATAATATTTATTTATTGTATTCTAATTATGACATCATGTTTTAACAACAATTTTTATTTTTACACAACCAAAAATAGTTATATGATTCAAAAATTTATTATTTTTTAAATTTTCATAAAAAAAATGTAGAAGCCCAAAATAAAAAAAAATATTAAATCTCCTACAGAGAAGAGAGGAGATCGTTAAAGAGAGAGAGAGAGAGAGAGAGAGGGGGTGTAATTCTTGATCTTAAATTTGTGGAAGGAAATTACATCTCTTTACTTTAGTGGTTTCATGCATTTCTTGTCAATTTTACATTTAAACATCATTATTGAAATGTTTTTGGTCATAAAATCAGATAGATAATACTATAGGGTTTATAGTAACCGGTAAAATTTTGATTTTGATTTTGATTTTATTTTGTTTTGTATTTTTTTATTTTCTTTTTTAAAAGAAGATGTCTGGAACATGAATCAACTAAATTGGTAGGTTCTGATTTGAGATTTACTCTAATTAATTATTAGTACAACGCCTAAAAGCCTAAAATACAATTAAGCTTTGCATGAGTGTAGAATAAATACCACCTGGCAACATTTGACATGCACTTATAGTGCGTAGACTTTCCACTTGTTAATTAACCCTGCTTCTTCATCTTGATGTTTAATTTCGTCATCTTATTATTTATTTGGGATTAGAAAGTTGAGAGACAAGATGATAAAAGTCTGGAATGGATTTCCATCTCCAGTGTTTATAGGTTAGCTGGAGCACATGCGTAGGGCTTGTTCGTTTTTCTTTTCACTATTGTCTTGATTTTTAAATTTATTATTATTACACTTGTAGCATGTGGGAAGTTAGAACTGTTTCGATGACTAGTTTCGAGCCCTATAAAAAGGATTAGTAATTAAATTGATGCCATTAGAAGTGTTTTCCAGAGAATATATATATATATATATATACACAAACACACATATATATGATGTATGATTTGTTTTCATAAGGCTGGGACTACACCTGCTTTTTCAGCGAATTCTTTGCATATCCTTGTTTAAGTCGTGTGTTTCTTACCTTTTATCTTCCGCCAATTTTGTATTCAATGAACACGGGACAAGAAGTGGTTCACGTATATTTTGACTTCAATATGGTTTTGACGTTCAAAAAATTGATTATTTGGTTCATCAAAGGAACTTGTGATTGCATTGACATAGTCTCTCAAGGAGGTTGACATCTGGTTTAAATTTGATAGCATGCTGTGGACGAAATGTATGCATGCACGAGAATACCACTCATAATATAACATAGTAGAGGGCTAGAAGCGATGCTTGTACAGCCCCTCTGATTGATCAAACCAAAACTTTCGGTGTATTTTCTCTAGACTCAAATATTCTAGTGGAAGCTTTGGAGGGAAAGCGAATCATTTTTATTGTGGGATCAATTAGCCCCACAAGTGCTCTAGGCCTTGTGCCATACCATTGGCCCAACAAGCGCTGTAGGCCCAACTCGACTAAAAAAAAAAGAAATTAAACTTCAAGGTTCAAAATCACAACAAATGGATAAAACAAAATGTTAAGTACAGACAAAATTGATAGCTGCCTCTTTATATCATTTTTTTTAATCTTAAATTTGTCGAGAAAAAGGAAAGAGGTATACAAAAGTGAAGTTACTTTAATTTATTTGATTGGGTCAAGACAAAAACAATTTGTGTGAGAGTACTCGGTATCATGAAATAAGAGTTGCTTATACTGATGAAGTAATCATCAATAGTTGTTGTGTTGAATGGAATTAGCTGGGGTCGCGACTGCAGTCTAGAGGAGCAGTTTAACGAGAGGCATGTAATTTGAAAACCATGAATATTGATGAAATCAAGACTTATTTATATACAACGTACACATAGGTTATAATGAAACATACCCACATAAAAAAAAAAAAAAAAAAAAAATACACTAAAACACTGAAACAACATGTTGGGAGTTTTTCCGGGAAAGGAGAAGGGAAATAGGCTACTTAGTAATAGCTAACTATATTGAAACAGGACAAACACTTCTACATTTTATTCTTTAACAATTAACACAGCAAATATAGATGACTTGACTTAATTATTAGTTGATCCAGGCCATGGGCGACAGTGGCATTATGATGGTAGGAATTAATTCATCGACTGAAACTGCGGACAAAATTTATGATTTGAATGCCGAAAGCAAGGAAGGCAAGAACGAAAGCCACGACGGTCCATGGAGTCGAAAAATATTTACGCTTCAGTTGTGCCCTAAAGTTTGGCCACCATTTATTCACGTAATTGTCAATGTTATCACATGCTTCCCGAAAATAGAAGTTCCGCAGAATGACCTCGGCGCACAGCTTGTTCACGATGTTAGAGACCTCTTCGTTGCTGCCTAAATAGTGACGAATAACTCCAGCCTTCTGAAGCACTTGCACATCCTCTTTAGTGTTGATGAGTTTATCTAAGAGGAATGCATAGGACGTGAAGTATTGGGGGACATCTGGAGTGCACTGCTCAAAAGCAATGAGGTTTCTGAACAATATCTGGGTGGAATCGTAAATCCACAAAGTTGGGATTCTAAAAGTAGCACTACAAAAGCACCATGGAATACACCCTTGAGGTTCGTTGAATAGGTCTTCTTTCGTGGGAAATTCAGTGATCTTGTCGCCCGTTTCAAACTTGACTCCTGCATGGTCGAGGTCCAATGCAGAATATATGAATTCTATCTGGTCTTTTCCTCCGGGATCATCATCTTTTTTGTCGGTTTCCTCATGAGGCTGATCATCTGTTTTTTTAAAAGGAATATAGTGTCCATGCAGAAGCTGGAGAATGTGTTTATATTCACCTTTTTGGTCGGCGTCATCCGGAACAGGGACGATATGTTGATTTTCCCCTCCCTTGTTGCCTTCCCCTGCAGCTGGCGGTGTTGGATTGCCTTTCTTTTCAGGGCTCAGCAAATCACCAAAGCATTGAATGACCAATTCTCTGAGCGGGGGCGGTGTTGGATTGCCTTTCTTTTCAGGGCTCAGCAAATCACCAAAGCATTGAATGACCAATTCTCTGAGCGATGGAACGGGAAACCGTTCATTTTGGATCTTTTTCAGGGTGTTTTCGAACAGGATATCAAGAACATGGAAGGGGAGCTGATTCTCCAGCAGCAGCAAGTCAAGTACAACGGTGTCGCGGGTCCGACTGGAACGGAATATAGGGTCTATGCCGTCTTCGGTCTCCACCGGCAGCTTAATTTTCTCCTTGATGCAGTAATTCTTGTAGAGAAATTCGAGGATGAAACAGCCGTCGATCACCAGCACCGTTTCATCCAGTTTTTGTCTGAACTCCAAGCTATAGTGTTCCTTGGCGTCATTTAATTTAACTCTCATTTGTTTCAACCAATCATTTAGCGCTTTGCGATCACCCCCCTTCCCGAGGTACGGCGCCGTCTGCGACAATCGATGGAGGAGGCAATACACGTAGTACTTTTTGACGTCCTCCATAGGTTGCAGACGGCTATTGTCGCTGTGAAGTGGCCCAATTGATACGAGGCGAGGAGTGTAAGCACTTTCCCTCAGTTTACGGATCGCCTCCGGCACCGTACTCATCTTTCCCAAGCAACCTTTGGTCGTACGTTTAATTTGCATTATTTCCTCAAACAACCCTGTAGCTATTAGAGGACTTTTGGTGCCGGATTGACTGGAACTGTTGCCGACGGAAGACATTGCCATTGCTGGCTAGGGCTTGCTTTTCTATAATTGGAATTTTTAAGGTTTAGGATCTGCGGCCGGTTTTTCTCTAATTTCGGCTTGGCATGCGAAATCCGAGTCCCATCTATTATCTTTATATAGGCCACTCCTCCTAGCTGGTGTGATTTAGCAAACAGTGGGCCCGGAGCTCAACAATATCCATGGGTCACTTCAATCAACTCATCATCGACGATCATCAAATCACTATTGTTATTAATATTATTATTCTTATTATTATTGTGAAATTAAACTTTTTGCCGTCACATAATAATTCATCTACTCTAAAAAAATAGTTCAGTTTAATTATTATTTTGTTTAATGAAAGTTAAAAATTTAAATTTATCTCCACTTAAACTGCATTTGAATTAATAATTTGTTACAAAAAAAATGAGATATAAATTTGAAATTTCTCTTGTTTAAAGTGTAATAAAAATGTAAAGAAAAAAAAGCATAAACTTGAGAAAACAAAAATTAATTAAATTAAAAAATTAACATATTAATGAAAATATTTAATTTTGTATATTTTTAAATTTATTTAAATAAGGATATATGTTTGAGATTTTATTTTTTATTTTCTTGTATTATTTATTTATTTTTTACTTTTATTTTTTTCTCATCAAAATTTTTACTCCAAATGCAATTTTAATAAATTTATATTTTTCTCTTGATGTTCGTGCTTTACCCTTACAATCTTTTACTTGTATACATATTTTTTAAAGTAGAAAGACTCCATTCTACGATGACCGACATA
Source organism: Vitellaria paradoxa (assembly GCA_019916065.1). Taxonomy (NCBI): domain Eukaryota; kingdom Viridiplantae; phylum Streptophyta; class Magnoliopsida; order Ericales; family Sapotaceae; genus Vitellaria; species Vitellaria paradoxa. The sequence continues at coordinate 4,681,455 of CM034234.1, forward strand.
TTTAACCACCCATATCTCCTGAAGAAAAGTAGAAGAAATGGAGAAGAATCGAGAAGAAACTCTCGAACTCCAAATTTATAATCACCGGTATCTTTAAGTTAAATCACGTTAAATCGATGCCGTCACAACAATCACAATGTCAAAAACATTCAGATCCAACGATCTCCAACATTCAGCCTTCACTCTATCTCTCTCCCCCTCATTCTCACGGTCAACTATAGGTAAAAAAAGAAAAAAAGAAAAAGAAGCAAGGAAGAAAAAGAAAGGAAACGACGAAAATTACATTGTTTGTACTTGTATTGTCGACATGTTCATATCCTCCTCGCTACCCAGCTCGCTACTCTTGAAGGGAACATTAATTTTAGAGTAAATTACATTAACCTCCTGTGAGGTTATTGAAAACGATGAAACACTTTTGACATATAAAAAATTTTAAAGTTTTTTTGTTTAAGGTTATATATTTATACAATACAATAATTGTAAATTTATAAAAAAATAAAATTAAACATTAGATATTTATATATTTAAATAGAATTTCGGTTATGTAATATTTAGTATTTATTTTTATCCATTTATGTGTTATTTTTTACTAATAAAATATTTAAACGGAGATTACATTGGTTTATTTTATTTTTTCTGAATCGAATTTGACCGAATTAATATTAAGTTGGATAACTGAACCAATGACCGAGTCATTCTTTTCTCTTTCTTTTTTTCTTTATTTTTCTTCCTTTATTTTCCTGTAAGTCTCGACCACTTGCACAACGAGAGAGAGAGAGAAAGTTTTAGGAAGGAAGGTCGACAGATTGGAATAGCATTCGACGCCGTGAACATTATAGTGGTGTCTATTTTTCATAATTTTGTTCAAGGTAAGAGAAATTGACATTAAAACTTCAGAAGTCAAAATCAAAACCTTCTCATTTCTTCGTTTTTTTTTTTTCAAATTCGAAGTAAGTGAAACTTATATTTGTATTATAGACATTGCCACGATAATTTTAACATATTATATGCTTGATTATAGAACAGAAATTTTTGATTTGTTTGATTACCATTTTGTTATATTAATTGAATCCACAGAAGTAATTTTCCTATTTTCTGTAAAAATAATTGAATAAAGGGTATCCTAATTTTGAGTTGTGTACTTGGAGCAATGATCAACTACATTACCCATAAAAAAAATAAAAAAATAAAAAATGTCCAACTACATTTTGTTTTTTTGCGGATAATTTAATTTTCAAACAGTTGGATTATTTTGATGCAATAGTTGTGACATGTGGTGTGATTCCACCAAATAAAAATAGACTAAAGAACATACAATTAATTAAGACATGATTATAATATAAGATAGTTATGTTGGGCTTATAATTTACCACATGAATTTTTCTTTCAATTTCCTCCTCTCTTCGTGCTATTAGTATAAACTGTTTTGTCACTAATTATTAATAAAAAAAAATTTACATAACTTTTTTGTTAATATGGTTTTACAAAACCTTTCTATTAATCAATTTCTCCCTCAGTTTTCTTTTTTCATGCATGTCATTATAATGTTAGCTCATTCAACATTTTTGTATGCTTACAAACCCCACCGGCATTACCATCGATTAATCGCATAAAAAATAACAATAATTTCATTTTAATTACTATCACTTTTCTTTTTCTCAAATTAAACATCTTCTATCGATATACTAAAAGTGTGTTGGAATTTAGATTTGTCGTGAGAAAATACGAAAAAGTAAAATGAAATAAAAATATTAAATTTAATTTTTTTAAAAAAATTAGGAACATAAGGAGAAAATGAATAAAGATAGTAATAATAAAAAATTATTTTTATTTAATTAATTTTCCATAAAAATAAATATAAATAAATAATTATATTTATTATTTATTTCATCATAAATTTCAGTTGCAATGAGCATGGTGCAGGAATTGTCAAATGGATGGCCCTACGTATAGCCTGCATGATGTTGTTTACAGAAGCAACCGACAAATTTTTATTAAATTGATAGCAATGGAAGGGACCATAACCTTTTAGAAAGCTATAAACTTCTGTATTATAAAGGCTCCATATTCTTCGCTGGTGCATGATAACAGTGGCGCAACCTCAATGACGTAAGTGATATGGAGTATCTTGAATGGTGTTATTTGTGAACGTTGATAGGACGGATACAAGGTTTATCCGATTCGATTAGATTTTTTTAAAAATTTATTAAAAAATGCTTTAATAAAATTGAAATGAATTTGAAATGGTTTGGAATGAGTTTGAGATTTGATCGTAAAATACTTAATACCCATTTATTATTATAAAATACTCAAAATTCGATATTTTTTATACCGCTTGCATATTATTTTTTCATAATAAATTCAAAAGCCCATTAAAGGAGGCGTTTTGTGCGACAACGAAAAATGTGATTTAGATAATTTTTTGACATTTAGTGTACAGTCACTAAACCACGTTTTCTAGAAATGAATAGTAAAATTTTTTAATTTTCACGTCAATTTTTTGAAGAGAAAAATCATCCAAATGATTTTTTGGGTCCTTCAAAACTATTTTAAGTCAAATTTTATTAAAAGATGTGAAAAATTTTTGAGATTTGTAGAAAAATTATTGAGATTTGTAGAATGTTATTAGAGTTTGTAAAAAAAATTATTGATATTTGTAAAAAGTTATTATGATATGTATATATATATATATAAATTTATAATTATTTCATGATGTTCGAAAAGTAAAAAATGTGCTAGAAAATCTTAAGTAAAAAAATATAGTTGTTACACAGGTACAAACAAAAATGAGTTTGGTTTGTACCTCCAAACGGCTTATAATATAATACTCATTTTTGTTTGAACCTCCAAACGGCTTATAATATAATACTCACACAGGCGGGACCTACGAGACAATTGATTGAAGTTGAAGTTGCAATTTTGCACAAATTTAGATGAAAAAGGTCTCCGCTACGAGTCAATGGATTGAAGTTGCAAATTTGGACAAATTTGGATGGAAAACTTGTACTTTGTTACCATTGTCTAAAAACATGCGTCCAAAAATGATACTTCCTGCAAAGAGATGACGGAGGGCCAAATTAATTCAAACCAAACTCATTTTTGTTTGTACCTGTATTGCATTCAAACCAAACTCATTTTTGTTTGTTTGTACCTGTATTGCATTCAAACCAAACTCATTTTTGTTTGTTTGTACCTGTATTGCATTCAAACCAAACTCATTTTTGTTTGTACCTGTATTGCATATATGTTCATATCCTTCTCGCCAGCTAGCTCGCTACTCTTGAAGGGACCATTTTAGAATAAATTACATTAACCTCCTACGAGGTTATTGAAGAGCGACACAACACTTTTGACATATACTTCTGACATATATTTGCAAAACTTTAAAGTAATTTGTTTAAGATTATATATTTATATAATATGATTTTATATATAATATAATAATATTATATTTATAAAAAAAATAAAATCAAACATTTAATATTTATATATTTAAATAAAATTTCTATCAACTCCATTTTAACTGAAATCGGATCAAATTATTTTAATTCTTGATTCAATTTTGGTTGTTTAAAAACTAAAAAGAATTTGATAATTTGGTTCTACCTGAATATACGGGGATATTCCCACCTAAATATGTTTTACTATACAATTTTGAAGGAATTTAATTTTCGACGATTTTAAAGTACTTTATACTTTTGATATTTAAATTTAACATATGTAACACTTTTTTTTTCTCACCTTATCACAGGTAATGTAAGGCATGAGTGATTCACTACATATTAGTCATGGTTCGCCTAAAAAAAAGTAAAATTATTATTATTATAATAATAAAAAACGAAATAAGAAACAAGAAAAAGTTAAAATTATTATTATATTTTTAATAAAATTAGGAATATAAGAAGAAAATGAGTGGATATTAATAAAAATTAATTTTTTATTTAATTAAATATAAAAATAAATATAAATAAATAATTTTATTTCTTTCTATTTTTATTTTTCTTTTTTATTTTCTCCAAATAAATTTTAGTTGTGCTAAGCAGGGTGCAGAAACTGTCAAATGGGATGGTCATACGCATGGTCCGCATGATGTTCCTTAACAGAAGCTATGGACAATTTGTATTATGGGTACGTATGGCACAATAAAAAAATTCTAAAAAATTAAAACTTTTAAAAATTTTTAAAATTTTCTAACATATTTTGCACTCTTCGTACTTCATGAAATTTCTATAAATTTGTATATATCCATATATCTTAACAAATTTTTACAAATTTCAATAAATCTTTTACAAACCCTAATAATATTTCACAAACCCCAATAACTTTTTTATAAATTTCAAAAATTTTTTAACCAGTTTAAATAAATTCTGACATAAAATCGTTTTGACGGAATAAAAAAAACCGTTCGGATAATTTCTTTTTTCAAAAAACTGATGCAAAAGTTAAAAGATTTTACAATTCATCTCTAAAAAATGTGATTTAATAGATGTACACCAAAATCACATTTTTTGCTGTTCTTCACTGCGTCAAACGGACCTTAAATTGATATTAATAGAAAGGGCCATGACCTTTTAGAAAGTTACTACGGACTCCATATTCATCACTTGTACATGATAGCGATGACGCAACATGTGTGATATAAAGAGTTCCAAGATTGACTCCTTCGGGGGTGGCCGAGTGGAAGTCGGGCTCGCCTTAGAGCTTGGACCCTCGAGGTTCCGAGTTCGACTCCCTCACGGGGGTGGGTTACCGCTGTAATGGCGGGTGCCTAATGGCCTCCTCTCGGTCGTGCCAGTCAGCCAGAACTTGCCTAGGCTGGTTAACTCTCCAGGGGCTTTTGCCGGCTAAGATCCTGGAGCGTGCTTCGCCCTGTGCGCACCCCAGTACGGGATAACGGCTGCGGACTTCCACGTACCAGAAGAGTTCCAAGATTGAGTCTATATTTTCTCTTACATTGAAAGATGCATGTTATTGTCAAATTGACAGATCCAAGTACTAGGGGCACAACCATGAGCATTTCTGTTTCAATATTATCAACAAAATTAGCTTTAATATATATATATATATATCAAAATTGATTATTTGAATTGTAATGGGTGAGCTAATAGCTACTAGATAGACACTGAGACCAATGAGAAGAATTTCCCTTCCTCATCATTGGTAGACGAGATTACAATTATCAAAGTTCATGACTAGACACCAACATTTTATAAAACATGTGAATGTGTTCCCCACGGGATTCATATAACAATTTTTCCTCATTGACAAATATGTACATATACATACTATTAGTTACATCCGCGTAACGCACGAATTTTTCGTATTATATCTTTGTATCTTTATCTTTTTCATGTCATAACTGAATAACAAAAAATCACATAACTAAAGTGAGAAAAAAAATTAATTATAATAGATAATTAATAGTAGAGTGTGAAAAGCTACCCCAAAAAAAAAAAATCATACAAATCATACATACTCTAATTATATTTAAACCTTCATCAAGAACTCTTCGCAAAAACAAATATTGATTAGACCCCATCTTTCAAAAAATCAGTAAAGAAGGCAAATACTTTGATTTTGTAAGTTTTGATCACAAACAAAAGACATATTTAAAAAATTTACAATTTAATCTAACGTAAAATAAAAGCCTAGCCATGTAAAACACATAATCATGGCACCAATCATACACACGTATACATCAATCACATATGGAGATTTTAAAACTAAAGATTTAGGTGCGCGTTGAACAAATTATAGAGACTTTGAAAAAAAAATTACTAAAATAAAAATTTCAAATCTGAACTAGGAGAAGAATTAGTATCTATTTATAGATTTCAAAATTAATTGTCATATCCCAGTTAAATTAAAAGATCATGAATAATTATTATTGTTTTTATATATATATATATATATAAACACTAGGAGAGTCATACCCCACTTATATTAAAACACTACAAATAATTATAAATTAAATAATGTAAATGAATATAAAATATAATTATTTTAGAAAAATAAGTAATTTGGACGTACATGATATATTTGATTATTAATATAATTTTTATATTAAAAAGTTATATAATGAATAAAGTTTTTAGATTAATTAGAATAGAAATAAAATAAAATATTAAATGCAAGACTCATATAATATATAAAATTATTGGATTATTTTGAACGAAAAATAAAATAGACTTTTTTTATATAAAAAACTTATAAAAATAAATAGAATTTTTTAGTTAATTAAAATATTAGATTTATATAATAAATAAAATTATTTAAGATAATTTTAATTAAATATCACGATTACAACATAAAATCTCGTTATATTGCGTAGCGCAACGGATTTTTCCAAACCTTACTTTATATATATTTAATATTATATAATGAAATTATATTTTTAACTTGTATGTAAAAAAAAAACATACATCTATTTTTCAAACGTAATAAAAGAGATCCTATTCATCGCTTGTCCGATTGGAAGGCTAAAACTTCGTTTTGTACAATAACCTTTTATTTATTGTACAAATTACGAGATAACACTTTTATTAATTTTTTTGCTACTCCAAACATACCTTAATGTAGTATTGGGTTTTATAAAAAAAAGAAAAAAAGAAAAGAAAAAATTAGTATAAAAATGATACATAATAAAATTTCATTCGAAAAAGTTAATAAAAGTTAAAAAAATAATTTTTTTTTTAGATAAAATTGAGAGATCCAAACACTCTCGAATTGGTTTAGCCAACACGAGCCTTGTCTCCGTGCTATCAAAAAAATTGACACCGGCCTTTTTGCATTACATTTGAATCTTAGGTTTGTAATTAAAATAAGAAAAATAAGTATATCTTTAAAATTAAATTATTTGATTGGATATTAGCTAGGAGAATAAGAAAGAATATATATATAGGAAAATAATACGCATATTATATATATATATATATATACACAATTATTTAATTTGTTTGATTACCATATATAATAATGCATACACAAATTAATTGAGTCCAAAAATTCATTTTCCTATTACTTGTAAAAATAAACAGTGATCTATATTTGAGGTGTGTACTTGGAGCAATGTCCAACTACATTTTTGTGACAGTTGGATGAATTTAATTTCCCACAAGTTGGATTGTTTTGATACGATCTGTTAAAAGACAAAAAAAAGAGGACAAAAAATAGTAGAATTAGAGAAAGAAATAATATAATATTTATATCTTGTCGTATAAATCATAAAGATAAAGAAAATACTTTTATATGAAAGTATAAAAGATATGTATAATGAAAGATATATATAGTAATAACTTACATACCAAAATAAACCTAACTACTTACTCTAATATCGACAATATTCTAATATTGACAATATATATAAAGAATATACCATATCTAATGTAGAACATTCTAGTACCCTTTCTCAAATTCAAGATGGTAAACCAACTTGAGTTTGGAAATAAGAGCATTCTAAAAACAGTTGAACTAGATAGTGGAAAAAGTCGTGAGTGTAGAATCTAAAATTGTGTAGCTGTTGGCGGCCAAGAAGTTTTAACGGTGAGTTCCTAATGAAATTTCATTGCCACTGATATTATTATTTTTGAGATTGGTGATCAAAAAAAATAACCAAACAAAATATACAATATAAAATATACAGTATGCGAAGATGGAACAAGAAAGATAAAATTGAAAAACGTCAAAAGAAAACAGTAGTATTTTAATCTCCAGAATTTACAACCAATAAAAAAGACTAACATCTGTTGGCATATTATAGTTAATTTCCTCAGGAAATAGTACTGTGAATAGGATGAACGATATAATGTTGAAAGATCATCCTAAATAAAAAAAAATATAGCAAGAAGGTGAAATATGAAGAAACAAAGATTAGAATCGAAATAAAAATGGTCAAAAATTCTACGAACCGATTCAGGCAGCGAAAGAAAAAGAATTTTGTGGTGGTTGTGGTGGTATTAGAGTAGAGTAAGACTCTGAAAAGAAAAAACACAAGAGAAAAAATATAATTCAAAAAAAATACTTTGTTGTGATTCAGAATGCAGACTATGCAAGATCAAAAACTATAAGCTCTGATACCATATTAAAAGATAAAAAATAAGAGACAAGAAATAATAGAATTAAGGAGAGAGATAGTATAAGGTTTATATCTTGTCATATATATCATAAAGGTAAAGAAGATGATTTTATATAGATTTATAATGAGAGATATGTATGGTAATGATTTACATATTAAAATAACCCTAACTACTAACTAAAAAATAAGATATAGAATACTCTAAAATCGACAATATATATAAAGAATATCTCATATCTAGTATAGAACATTATAATATTTTTCAAAATACCAAATTTTAATATTTTTCTCCTCTGTTACAATGACTTCTCAATTAAAAAGTTATCAAAAATTATTAAACATTGTCAAAAGTTGCTAAATATTACTAAAAATTGTCAAAAGTTGTCAAAAATTTTACCAAACACTCAAAAGTAGCAAAAGTTACTAAAAATTATTTGATTTACCAAATATAACAAAAATTACAACTAGCAATTTTTGATAAAAAATTTCAAAAATTACTAAATATTGTGTCTCCCAACACCCCCCACAATGCTTTTTATTATAATATAAAATAATTATGTTTGGGTATATAATTGTGTGGTCAAAAAATATCTTGCCCAACCACAATAATATTGCTTTCTTGACCATAAATTACACCCTCCAACTAGAGGTTATATTCTAATTAAATTGAGACTAAATAGTTTGATAGTCACAACGTCTAATTATTTCATTTACTACATTCAAGTGTATCAGGAGATAAAATCTACAGAACATATACAACAAAGTCACTTTCTTATAAATCCCAAGGCCTGCATCATCTGACATTTAATACTACTATCTTGTAGTCAAATCAATACAAAGAATATTGGATTCTCACTTTATAAATAACTAAAATATATTCAAGATAAGGGCTCCTTCTTCTTTTCTCTCCTCTCATTCTATCTCGATATCTCTATATCTCTCTTTTTATATATGTTATTATTATTAAGACCCCGTGACTAAATTGAGTGTCGGAGAATCTTTGATCGGAATCACCTTCAACCGCTTTATTTCACTATTTCTTACGTACAAATCTACATCGAAGTAAAAATCTACAGGAATATAGGAGAGGGGGTCTAAAAAAAAATGGTTAAAAATTTTCCCACATAATAATTTAACGAGTGAGTTTTCCCCTCACTTTCCTCCGCTTCATGCTATTAGTGTAAACTGTTATGCCACTAATTAGTAATAAAAAAAAATGCATAGAAAAGCCTATGTTAATATATATGGTATGACAAAAATTTTGTGTTAATCAATTTCACCCCTCAATTTCCTCTTTTCCATGCATTTCACTGCAGCAGTAGCTTATTCAGTATTTTTATACATTTTTATACGCCTGCAAACCCCATCAACATTACCATCGACCGATCACATAAAAAATAATAGTAATTTGATTTTAATTATTATCACTTTTCTTTTCCTTGAACTAAACATGTTCTGTCAGTAGACTAAAGGTGTGTTTGAACTTAGGGTTGTCAAGGAAAAATATGGAAAAGTAAAATGAAATAAAAATATTAAATTTATTTTTTAGTAAAATAGGAGAAAATGAATGTAAATATTATTTTTTTATTCCATCATAAAATTTAGGGGGCGTTTGGAGCTCCAAAAGTTAATAAAAAACGTGGTTTGGATAATTCTTTAGCATTTGAAGGCCAATCAACAAACCATATTTTTAGAGATAAATAACTCCGTTCGAACGGATTTTCACACGTTCAAAAGGATTTCAACAAAAATTTTTTAACTTTTGTATCATAACTTTTTGAAAATTATAAAAATTTTATTGATATTTAAAAAAATATTATTAAAATATGTAGCAACTGTATTGATATTTCCAAAAATTTGTTGATACTTGTATATCACTATATTTATATAAATTTATAGAAATTTATATAAATTTACATATTTTGAAGTAATAAAAAGAAAAAAAAAACTTGCCGTGGAGCTTTTCACAGTTTTTAAATTTTTTTTTTTATCTTTTTTAATATTCCAAACAAGCTTTCTTAGTCGGGGTGAGCATAGGGTGAGAATTATCAAATGGATGGTCCTACGTACGGAAGCCCCGGGGGGGGCTAACATTGGGGGGTGATGTTAGCCCGCTGTCAGTAAATCGTGGCCGCACGATTCACCCTCTTCTTTTTTTTTTTTGTTTCTTGGGTTAGGTTATGTTCCGCACATGTGTTTGAATTTCGGAAGGAAGACTGAATTAGTCCAAACCGGCTGGGAAGGATGAATTTCGGAAGGAAAAAAATTAATTTTTAGACTTTGTTTGGTAACGTTTTTATTTTTATTTTTCTATTTATGTTTTTAAAATTTTGTAAAACTGACAATAAAAACATGTTTGTTAAATTTGTTTACGTTTTTTCGTTTCTAAAAAGATAAAAACTAAAACAGAAAAACGTAAACAAAAAAATGTATTTTTACTCTATTTTTTTCTATTGTAAACATTTTGTTAATTCGAATACTTTGTTAATTTTTGTTACATCATATTAAAATAAATTATTTTATTCAAATATTTTATTAAACTAAAATTATTTTGAATAAATAAAATAATTAAATATTAAATTAATTAAATTAATATGTAATACATATTATTAATTTTTTCCAATAAATAGTTAAATTAAATTAGTTAATTTATGTAATAGGAAATATATATTATTAAATTATTTTTAATAAATAATAAAATAATTTAATTTAATTTAATAAATAATTTAATTAATATAAATATATTTTATGAAATTACTTTTCATAAATATTATAATTAAATTATTAAATTAAATTTAATTATTAACTAAACTAATATTAAATATATTTTTAAATATAATAATTGACTAAGTATTAATTTAAATATAATTTAAAATTAATTTTTTAACATGTAAGATGATAAATTTGGTCATTTTAAAAAAATAAAAAAACTAATAGCTGATAGCCGAGCTATCAGTTTTTTTCCAAAACACAGTTCCCAATGTCAGTCAACCAACAATTTTAATTTTTTTGTGAGAACGTGATTCAAATATTAAAAATATTTTTGAGTTATTGGATAATACATTAATTATATTAAATATTAAATATTTAAAAATAAAATTTTTTGATATAAATAAAAATACTATAATAAAAATTTAGTTAGCAATATAATTTTAAAATATTTCTAAATGAATATTTTTAAGATATTTAAAAATAAAATTTATCAATATAATTTAAAATAATTTATTAATATAATTTAAATTTATCAATATAATTTAAATTTATCAATATAATGTAAAAATCAGAGCATTCACATGTGTCTTATTAAACTCTTATAAAAAATATTTTATATAATAAAAAATAAATTATACTAATAAATTACTTTTCTAAATTTTTTTTATAATTGTTACTTGAATTATTATAAAAAAATTAGATAATTAATATGATAAATATATATAAATAATATGATAATTAAATAAATATTTTTAAAATATTTAAAAATATAATTTATAAAAATAATTTAAAATATTATAATAAAAATTCATTCAGGTGACAATGTTTGTTTGTTTGCTAAAATATTTAAAAAAATAATTTATTGTTACAATTTAATTTTTATAATAAAATATATTTTCACAGTTATCTAAATTTTTTATAATAATTTAAGTTGTAATTGTTAAAAAATTAGAAAAATAGTTCATTAGTATAATTTATTTTTTACAACAAAAAATACTTTTTATATGAGTATAAGACATATGTAGATATTCTAATTTTTATTATAATATTTTAATTTATATTAATAAGTTTTATTTTTAAATATTTTAAAAATATTCATTTAAAATATTTTAAAATTATAGTGCTAACTAAATTTCTATTATAGTATTGTAAATTATATTGATAAAATTTTTTTTAAATATTTTAAAAATATTCATTCAAAAATATTTTAAAATTATATTGCTAACTAAATTTTTATTATAGTATTTTATTGATATTAAAAAGTTTATTTTTAAATATTTAATATTCAATATAATTAATATATTATTCAATAATTTAAAAATATTTTTATTATTTGAACCTCTTTCTTACAAAAAAGTAAAATTGTTAGTTTGACTAACATTGGGGGATGTGTTTTGGAAAAAAAACTTGGTAGCTCGGCTACTAGTTATTAGTTTTTTGGTTTTTTTAAAATGACTAAATTTATCATATTACATGTTAAACTTGTTTTAAAAATTAAAAGGTAAAAATATTAAATTAATAAAAAGGTAGAAAAATAACTATTAAGAAACTGTTTGAAAATATTATTATTTTTCTGTTTACATATATATGTTTATGTTTTTTTATTTTTTATTTTATATTGTTATTTTTTGTTAAAATAAAAACTGAAATTACATTTGAAAATACAATTTTGTTTACGATTGATAATTGTTTACTTCCATAAAATATTTACTTTTTTTAGTTTTTAAAAAATTAATTCAATATAATAAATATATTTCATATTAATTTAATTTAATTATATTATTTATTAAAAAATTGAATAAAATATATTTCATAATAATTTAAACAATTTAATTACAATATTCATTAAAAATAATTTAATAAAATATGAAATATATTAAATAAATTAATTCAATTAAATTGATTATTAATTTAATTTAATTATGATATTTATTAAAAATAATTTAATAAAATATATTTAATATTAGTTAAGTTAATTATTAAATTTAATTTAATAATTTAATTATAATATTTATGAAAAATAATTTGATAAAATATATTTATATTAATTAACTTATTTATTAAATTAAATTAAAATATTTTATTTTATTATTTATTAAAAATAATTTAATAATATATATTTCCTATTACATAAATTAACTAATTTAATTTAACTATTTATTGGAAAAAATTAATAATATGTATTACATATTAATTTAATTAATTTAATATTTAATTATATTATTTATTCAAAATAATTTTAGTTTAATAAAATATTTGAATAACATAATTTATTTTAATATGATGTAACAAAAATTGATAAAGTATTCGAATTAACAAAATGTTTATAAAAGAAAAAAGTAGAGTAAAAACACATTCTTTTTGTTTACGTTTTTCTGTTTTACTTTTCATCTTTTTGGAAACCAAAAAACGTAAAAAAATTTAACAAACATATTTTTGTTGTTAGTTTTACAAAATTTTAAAAACATAAATAGAAAAATAGGAAACAAAAACGTTACCAATAGGGTTTAAAAATTAATTTTTTTTCTTTCTAAACACAAAAAATTAATTTTTTAATAATTGACTAATTATTAAAAAATTAATTTTTTTCCTTCCGAAATTCAGCCTTCCCAGTCAATTTGGACTAATTTAGTCTTCCTTCCGAAATGCAAACAAGCGCGCAGATCATAACCTAACCCAGAAAAAAAAAAAAAAAAAAAAAAAGAAAAGAAGAAGAAAGAGGATGAATCGTACGGTCACGATTTGCAAGCAGCGGGCTAACATCGCTCTCCGATGTTAGCCCCCGGCTTTCCCTACGTATGGTTCCTACGCATGGCATCCATGCCTGATGTTATTTACACAAGCTAGCAACAAATTTTTAAGGGACACATGACCTCGTAGAAAGCAACAGATATTTTTTTATTGTACAGGCAACAAATTTTTAAGGGATACATGACCTCGTAGAAAGCTACAGATATTTTTTTATTGTACAGGCAACGACGATGATAACGAATTTCATATGTACATGATTAACAGTGACGCAACCATGATGACGTACTTGTATGTAAACCAACGGATTTATTAATTCAAACCAACTCATTTTTGTTTGTATTTGAATTGCAGATATGTTCATATCCTCCTCGCTGCACTCCTCGCTACTCTTGAAAGGGACCATTAATTTTAGAGTTAGATTACATTAACCTCCTATGAGGTTATTGAAAACGACGTAACACTTTTGACGTATGAAAAATTTTAAAGTTATTTGTATGAGTTTTCGCTACGTGAGTTCGTGATTTACCGTTATACACGTGGAGGAGTCGGTGTATGTGACACAATCCAAAAGAGGTCATATATTTATATAATACAGTAATAATAAATTTATAAAAAAGAAGATTAAATATTATATATTTTATATTTAAATAAAATTTTGGCTAATTCTATTTTAGTTGGAAATGAATTGAATTATTTTGGTTAATTTAAGAGTCATTTGGTTTATTTTTTTATTTTTTGTTATTTGTTTTCCTTTTCTATTTTCTATTTTGAGATTATTTTTTATTTTGTACTTTTAAAAATAAGAAAAATAGCTCAAAATTCATTTGATTATTTGATTACTTGTATTTTTAAGATTTGTTTTCGAAAACTGAAAATGAGTTTACACATGAAATAAAAAATAGTAAAAAGTTATTTTGAGAGTTTGTAACAAAAAACAAGAAAAATCTCAAAACAAGGGAAATAGAATATTTTCTATTTTCTCGTTTTGAAATTTTTAACACATAAAATAAAAATAGGAAATAGGAAATAGAAAACAGAAAAGTAAACCAAATGTCACTTTAGTTTTTGGTTCAATTTGGATATTTTTCAAAAAAATTAAAAAATTTTTGAATAATTCAATTTTATTTAAATAAACACAATAATAATACTCTCACCCAAATAGGTTTAATAATCAACTTTCAAAAGAATTTAGTTTTCGACGACTTTAAAATGTTTTATATTATGAATATGTTGATTCTAACAAAAATAATATTTTTTTTATTTTATCCCAAGTTGTAAAAGACATTAACAGTACATTACGCGTGAGTGGTAGCTCACCTAACTTTCTTTACCTACGCCCACATTATCATTTGATTATCGCCTCAATAATAAAATATCATTATGTCTAAGGTGGGCTTGAAATTTATCTTTGTGGAGGGAATAGATGGCAAACTAATCATCCATTTCTTGTCAATTTTCTCTTTAAGCATCATTGTTGAAATGTTTATTGTCACAAAATCAGAAAGATAAGGTAACAAGTAAAATCTTGCAATTTTTTTATTTTTTAAAGCTGATATCAGTATAAAGATGAATAAAATAATTAAAGTGGTAAGTTTTGATTTGAGATTGCACGTCAATTAGTATCACACCGGAGAGCCTTAGTAGAGGCATCCTAACCGAGAAAACAAGAAGCTATATATGATAAGAGAATAAACACCGATTCATTTCGGAAGTTCTAGCTACCACACAAAGCAATGTTTGTTTATAAGAATTGATGAAACCCAAATTAAATCAGATAAAAGTCAGTTTGTTCATATTTACCAAATCATGCCCATAGCGAAATGAATATGATTTACGGTACAAATGGTTGTCCCTTGTCACTATCCATTTAGATTTAGAATTATTATTTTTAATTAATATTAATACATAAATCATAATAATGAAAGCATTTTTATGTGATTCGATCTCCACTTTTATCATTTGAGAGGTTTGTCTGATGGAGCTACGCCCGTTCACCACGTAGAAGGTAATGTAAAATTAAATAATTTTTTTTAATTTAAAAGGAAATCTTGTCTAGCAAAAAAAAAAAAAAAAAAAAGGAAAAAAAAAAAACAATGTTATATTCTAACTAGTAAATAATGATAGAAAGTCAAAACAAAAGCTAAACGCGATTTTTTTTTAGTTGTATACTAGCACATGCATATCTTTCGTACAATTGTTTCGTACATGCATATCGAGATTCAATATTTAGTACAATTGCGAGGTTTTTTTCCTAGTACTTCCAAGTTTATGACACATTGGAAGTATTATTAGTAGAGGGTATATGATTAAAATCAAATCATTCAAAATTTGTTTTTAACTGGTAATTAATTTAATGGGATAAAAGTAGGCAAATCAATTAAAATTTTCGATTGAGTTTTGAAAGTGACATTGGTACACCTAAAAGTGGAAGGCACGCGAAAGTAATTGAATCAGCACCACCTAAAAAGACCGTCAATCCAAGTTGCAATTTTGTACTAATTTGGATGGAGGACTCGTCCTTTGTTACTATAGTCAAGCAACGTGCATCCAAAAATGATACTTCCGGTAAGGAGATGATAGAAGGGCAAATTAAATCATACCAAACTCATTTTTGTTTGTACTGTATTGCATATCTTCCTAGCCAGCCAGCTGGCTTGCTACCCTTGAGGGGATCCATCATTTTAAAATAAATTATAAGTGTGTCTATTTGTCTTGCACTTTATATAGTTTATTTTTTTATTAATTAAAATTAAATAATTATTTATTTATCTTTCACATATCTTTTATAGACTCATAATGTCATAAAAATTTTTATACAAAAACTCAATAAAAAATATAACTATAATACCATAAATATTTTTATTTTTTAATAAAAATTACAATTTTTAAATATATACAGAAAATAACTTAACCAATTTTTTTTTAGATATTTTGGTAAGTGTTCAAATAATAACAATATAATTTTTTTAAAAAAATTTACTTATACTCATGAATTACCTTATTATGATAAAAATTTCTAATTTCATATATTTTTTTAAAAACATTGTTATTATAATAAATTCAAATTAAGTTTTCAAAAGAAAGACACTTATACTTTATTTGACGGATTTACCTGTATAGTTAAAAGTTAATTTTTCAATTCATTGATTTTTCTAGTTAAATATATTTTTTGGTAATTTTATTTTTTTGTTATAGTGGAATGATAAGAAAAAAAATAATGATTCTATTTTGGATTTAAAATTAAGCCACACCTCTTAGCTCATTATTACGAAGGTAAAAAGTTACCAAGGTATGTATTGAGCCCTTCTACCACTGTTTGAAATCGTAGAATAACGGCTAATCGCGATATCATTTGTCTGAATTAATAAATAAATAAATTAATACTTCTTTTATCTCTATGTTACAATATTGCTATGCACATATGAAAAGTTATTTTATAATAGATATTATCAAATCATAACTTATTCTATTAAAATATTTTGCCAGGATTAAAATTAATTATTATTATAATACATTATTAAAATAGATACATGTTTTATTAAGATAAAAAAAATAAAATTACTTATTAAAATATATAAAAAAATATAACTGTTATTCCAAATGCAATTAAATTATACAAATAAACTGTTACATCAAGTTCAAATACAATGTATTTGTTATAAGTATACATTACCAACACAACTATAAATCCTGCAAAACTTAGTTGTAATTAAGTATCATTCTTTTTATTAATTATTTCTAATAATTATTAAAATTTATACAGTACTATTCTTTTTGTACCTATCTTTCAGGTTTTATATACTTGAATCCTTTCACTGCTGCTTGATACTTTTTTTTTACAGTTGATATACTTAGATCGTTTTACTGCTATAATATTTTCCGAGTCTGAACAAAACAAGTATTTTTTTTAACTTAAATTTATACAACATAGAATTAAGGTTTTTGAATCAATATTGTTCAGAATAACTATATGTTATTTATTTATTTTATTTTTAGATGAGAATTGTTATTGTTATAATTAACTAGATACCTATCCATACGTCATGCGTGTGAATTTTTTTATCTTAATAATTAATAAAAATATTTTTTAGTTTTGTAAATTATAAATATTTACTTAATTTGTTTATTAATTTTTAATCAACCTATTAAAACTATGCGCGTGAATTTTTATTTTTATTTTATTTTACTTAATTTTATGCCGGTATACACGCAATGCATGTGAATTTTTATTAATTAAAGGTATTTAAGTAGATAGTAAATAATTAAAAGGCATTTAGATAAAATAAAAGAACATTGTAAGAGTAGTTGGTAGTTAAAGAGTATTTAAAAAAAAATGGTAAAATTACTTAAATAACTTACAAAAGTTAAAAAATTATTTATACATCACTTTCAAATTGTAAGTAATTATTAGTAGTTAAGGGTTATTAATGGAAAAAAATAAAACATAAGAGTTTCACCAAAAAAATGGTACACAAAAAAAAAAAAAAGTATCACTAAGTTCTAGTGTTTGTCCTATAATAGTATAGATTAAGCAGTTCAACTTTCAATTTATGGAAGTTATGATAACTTATAATGGACATATTTTATGTAAAATTGTATAGCAATATTTATGGATCACTAACCGGTTAAATATTATGGGGTGTTTACTTACTAAAATATACCAAAAAAGATTTTAATTTTTGTCAAATTTTTTAACTTCTTTCAATCAAATTTTATTACGTATCACTTTATTTCAACTTTTCATAAAAATTGGTCATTAAAGCACCGCCTATATACTAACTTTGTATATTGATATATATGTACAATTTTTCCTTTCATTTTTTATACTTATTGTAACTTTTTTAATTAGTATAACAGAATTTTTTTTTTTTTTTTGAAAAGCTGTGGCATACCCTGATCGCACGGGTTATATATATATATATATATATAGTGGAACCAACACAGTCATCTGAGGGTCTAGCACAGCTGATGGAGCGACATTTGGTCCCCACATAAAAGCTAATTGAAAGTTACATTTAATAGTAATGTTGGAGAGAGAACCTGTTCTTTTCAATAAAAAAATTATCCAAATTGTATCATTTGTAAAAAAATAAAAAAATATAAAAATTATGTAAGAAAATAATTGAGTCAAGATTAGGTGAAATTAACATTGTTTAAACAGATTAGGTGAAACTAACATTGTTTAAACTAATGTTGGAGCGATCCAAAAATTGTTATTTAGCTCTAAGTTCAAAAAGTTGATGTAAAATTATATACTAATTGTCAAAAATTTTTTATAGAAACTCATATTGCATCAAACACATGCATGGATACATATATAGTGAAACCAACACAATCATTAGAGGGTTTAGCACAGCTGATGGAGCAATATTTGGTCCCCACGTAAAAGCTAATTGAAAGTTACATCGAAAAGCACATTTTATACTAATCTTGGAGATAGGAGCTGTTCTTTCCAATAAAAAAAATTATCCAAACGGTAATATCGATATAAAAAAAAAAAAAAAAAAACTTATAAACTATGCAGAAAAATAATTGAGTCAAGTTTTGGTAGAGCTAACATTGTTTAAACTAATTTTAGAGCGACCTAGAAATTGTCCTTTATTCAGCTTTAATTTCAAAAAGTTGATGTAAGATTATATATTAATTATCAAAAACTAATGATAGAAATTCATATTACATCAAACACGTGGATATTTTCTTATTATAATGTCAGAACGGTCTAAAAACTTATCTCTTGTGTTGGCTTAACTCCAAAAACATGAAGTAAAATTATATACTAAACTATAAAGAGTTATTGATAAGAAACCTTATAAAAAAATTATTGATAAAAGCCTAAATTGTATCAAATACATGCATTTATTATTATCAGAATCTAGAACTTATACTTTGTTTTACTTTAGTTCCAGAAATTTAATGTAAAAATTATATACAAATTGTAAAGAATTATTGGTTGAAACGCTCCAAAAAGTTATTGATAGAAACCCAAATTAGACCAAGCACATGCATGTATTTTTATCATAATGTGGAAGCAAGCTCGAACTTGTCCCTTGTTTTATTTTGTGCCAAAAAACGTGATGTAAAATATACTAATTGTAAAGATTATTGATAGAAATCCAAATTACACCAAACACATGTATATATTTTTATCACAACGAAGCTTCTAGTTAATAATTAAATAATGATGGAAAACAAAACCTAACACGTTCATTTTACGTTTGTTATCTTTTCTTAACCCAACCGGATAAGGACATTTATTGTTAGGTAATATATTTTCTTTTTTTCTTTTTTTCATTCAGTTTCTTGCTTAAAAATTGCATAACGAGTATTATTATAGGCGCGTTGGAGTTCTTAAAAAAAAAAAAGGAGCTATAAATATTTACAAAATTTTTATGTAATTTAAATTTTCTACTGACTATACGAATTACGAGACTTTAACTTTTATAAATTTATATTAACTTTTTCAATTCCAAACATCCTCTATAAGTTACATCTTTCAAAGATTATTTTAGATGAAATTCGATGATGACTTTTTTTTTTTTGCAACTCAGAATGTTCGGTCCAACTTATGTGTATCTTGACTAATTCCTGAAACTCGAAAATTTATGACTGAATAAACCTTCCAATAACCTTAACGACACCTTTGAGGATGCATTATAAAGAAAAATCATAAATTACCAAAATATATATATAGTAGCACAAGGTCGTTTGGTCTCACAAAAAAAAAAAAAAAAGTATAATTCTATACCTTTTTTGACATGTGGCACTTTAATTGTTAGTAGGTTGTTTGTATTGGTAAAAATTTTTAAGAGTTAGAGAGAATTGAAGAAAGATGAATAAAATTGATAAAAATTGAAAAAAAAAGTAGAAATTAGTTTTGTATTTGGTGGAAAATTTTGAAAAAAGTTAAAAAGAATTGGTAAAATATAATTGTTTATTTATTTATGTTTGGGATGAGCCAAATGGCCGCTAGGTGATGGAGCAATGTTTGATCACCACGTTTAAAAACTAAAAAGTTACTTTTTCTACTGATCTTGAAGAGAGAACGTGTCCTTTCCAATTAAGAAACCACCCAAATGACACTACCTGCAAAGAAAATTATAAACTATGCACGAAAATAATTGAACCCCCACCGTAACGCTTACGAGCTAGTTCTAGCACATTGAGATAGATAACAATGCCTAAACTAAATTTTATGTAAATGTTTTCTTTTATTTTACTAAAAACAATTAGCAAAGTGATGATTGAAATCATTATTGCCTATTAAAAGGAAAAACAATAAAAATGAAAATCTACCTCCCTTGAGGAGTTGATTAATTCTTTTAATTCTTTGGGTATACTGAAAACGGAGAATAGTATTCCACTATCGCTGCTGCAGGTTGAATGGATCGCGAATGGAAAACTTTTAGTTGGGTGAATTTTCACACAAATTGTGTTTAAATCGAAGATTTATTAAATAAAAAAAATAAACAGAAATTCAGAATTACTACTCAAAATTGATTTGTGAAGGAAAAAAATGAGATTTCAAAATTTTTGAAATAATTCAAGTAAAAAAATTAATTTATTAGTAAATGATTTTATTTTTTATTTAATTTACTTAAATAAAATAATGTATTTAGAATTTTTATTTTTTTCTATTTTTATCAGCATTTTCTTTTCTTTCACCAAATTCTTACCCTAAGTACGCCCATAGAATTATTCCCAAACGGAAAAAAAAAATTTCTCACTCAATTTCTTCGGCACAAAAGTGACAAAACAATGTTGAAACATTCCTTTATTTATTTATTTATTTTACAAAATAAGATATAGTAAATGGCATGTAAGTAATAAATGTTATACTGGTGAAGATATGGAAGCAGCTTTCTTTAACTACTTTGGGCTTCGGCCTGTAATGTGTTTCACTATTAAAAGCCCTTTCCATCCAAAATAAAGGATTCTTTGGGCTTCTAAAATTTTACTCTTTCTTTCAGGTGAGTTCTTTAGAAAACTAGTCCTAATATGATAAGGAGATGAAACTAAATAAGACATCGCAACAATGTTAATTGTATGGTTGGGCTGCAAAGATCAGGTAATCAGTAGTACTCCGGAGTATTTCTAGATGTTTAAATTAATTATTAAGTTAGTATACTAGATTAATTAATTAACTATTAATATAATTGATTTAATATAATTAATTGAGTTAAAATTAACTGAATTTTATATTTTATTAAATAATAATATTATTTACTAAAAATATTTTAGTTTAATAAAATGTTTGAATAAAATAATTAATTTGAATATGATACCATAAAAATTGATAAAATATTAAAATTGACAAAATGTTTATAATTGAAAATGAACAAGAACGAAAAAATATATATATATATATATATATTTTTTTTTACGTCTTCTTAATAAAAAATTACAATTACAACAATACACGATGATAGAGCATATAATTAAAGCGTACTTATTAGCTCCTCATTTTTTATTTT
This sequence comes from Vitellaria paradoxa, assembly GCA_019916065.1. NCBI lineage: Eukaryota > Viridiplantae > Streptophyta > Magnoliopsida > Ericales > Sapotaceae > Vitellaria > Vitellaria paradoxa. The sequence goes on from CM034234.1 coordinate 4,703,463, forward strand.
TATTTTTATGTTTACGTTAATTTGTTTTGTAAATGTGAGAACCTTTTCTTGTTTGATATTTCCTAAAGCCTCACTCTGCGCAATGAGTTTCATTACAAGACGATATGGATGTACAAATCATCTTTGCCAGAGCGGAAACAAGTTTGCTGTATTAAATGATAAATCTCACATTTTCCCGAAAAAGTTAAGCCCCTTTGCATTTTTGCTTCTACAGATGTTAACTGCAAAACAAGTGGATTGTGAAAGTTATTTCGATGCCAAGGGTATGAAGAAGTATGATGTAACAGCACTTGAATTTCAGAATTCACAGTATATCATTATTCTTGTCACAAATTATACAAACTGCTTTGCTTTTGAAGGTTTCCAACCATTGATAAGGAAATGGAACTTTTGGTTTAAATTAAGAAGGATCTTCCCACTCGGAGGTCTTCCATTTTGGGAGACAACTATAACTAGCAAAATATACAAGACAATCCATTAAACCTCCGGTTTGGAGTCTTTTGTGAGAGTAGAAAGAACTTCTGGGAGAAAATGTTTGATTTTTCCCCTGTTAATTTTCCCAAGACGACGCCTGTTTTCTCCGCTATTTCATTTGCTGCAATTTCCTAGTCCTTGTGTTTAACGACGGCTTAATCTCTAATCTTTCCCTTGCTGTTGGGACTAAGTCAAGTTATCATGCGACAAAGTCTAAGAAAGCAATAAAGCATTTGAAATCAATTTTTGTACGTACAGATGTTGACTAGAAATGTAGTGAAGAAGTCCTAGTCATTTGGTTCCACCATCATATGTATGTCACAGTAGCAGAAAGGATTGCTAGGTTCAGGAGAATGTTGCCCGAGTTTGATATATTTGAGGCAACTAATTTAACACCACAATTTCGCATCCGAGTTCAAGAGTTCCTCAATCGTGAATGCCAGGGCCAATTCTCCATGAGAGGGACATCCAAGGACATTCAGCAGAAGAGAATTCTTTTCCACTGAGAGTGCCTTCGAAGCTCCCCCTCATGGATGCTTGATGATTCTTTCCAGAACTATGGACTCAGAATGTGGGTTGAGGTTGTTGAAGCCACTAGTTGATCGTGGGTACAGCGTTCTAGCTGTCGCACCAGACTTTCTTTTCTGTTCAATAACTCCCCGTGTCGAGCTTGGTTTGATGACATGAAAAGTGGGAACAAGGACCGCGGTAAAATTCGATGTGCTCAGAACCTTTCCAACATGACAAGACTTGCAATTTTGTACAAGTATGGAGGAGTCCATTTCGATACAGATTTCATAGTGTTTAAGAGTTCTCAAGTTTGAGGAATTCAACTGGAGCACAAAAAATGGATGCATCTTGGAACTGGACCAAATTAAATAATGCAGCACTGGTTTTTGATGAGAGTCATCCACTCCTCCAGAAGTTCATAGAGGAATTTGCCTCCGCATTTGATGGAAACAAATGGGGGACATAATTGGCCTAATTTAGACCTGTTTGATGACACTGTTTTTTTATAACTATTTATATTGTTTTTTATTTTGTTGTTTTTTTTTGAATAAAAATTAAAATAGCATTTGGAAATATAATTTTATTTATAATAATTAATTTTTATTTTAATAAAATAATTAATTTTATTAATTTTTTAACAAACAGTGAAGTTAATAAAATGTATTAATAATTAATTTTATTATATTATTATTAAAAATAATTCAATAAAATATATTTCATAAGTTAATAAAATATATTTCATATAATTTAATTTTAAATTAAATTAATTTTTTTAATTATATTACTTATTAAAAATAAATGAAAAAATATATTTCATATAATTATTTAAATTTAATAATATTATTTATTAAAAGTGTTAAAATGATAAAATATTTATGACATAAAAAAAGAGTGGAAATATATATATATATATATATTTACGTTTTTCTATTTAAGTTCTTATTATTTTAGAAACAAAAAAAAAATACATGTTTAACAAATTTGTTTTTGTAGTCCATTTTCAAAAATTTGTAAATATAAATAAAAAACAGTATATATAAATATTATCCAAACGGCATGGGTGTCCAAGAGTAGTGAAAAAAGTTAGAAAATCTTCAGAGTTTAGCCTCACAATTTTGCCATTAAGGTCAATTTATCCAGTTGATTCGACTATAATTGCTAGGTATTTAGAGGGCCTAATAACCTAGTGATCTGGTCAACATGAGCGGAAGCAGAGCTTTTTTGGCCAAGCAGGCAAGCTTATGGGATGCGTCGATGGAACATGAGGAAAATGGAAATTTGAGAATTGAAGGGAAGCATATTAGATTGATTAATTTCAGAGCACTGTATTATAGGTGAATCACATACATAATTATTGAAGAAAAGCAGGCTCTTCACTTACCATAGGGGCGCATACTAAATGATGAATAAGATTTTAATTGAGGATTTACAATTGGAGAGTGCAATAAAGAAGATTATTTACTATCTAGTTCTCAAGCAGGTGACACAATGTCCTTAATGTTTATATATAGTCATTAATATTAGTGCTTGTAAAATTTTATGTTCTCACCGTAAAATGTTTGAATCTTATAATCACAAAGCTGTAACAAGAACTTTTACAAATATCATGTATTTCAGACAGTTTTAAGTAATCTAATCTAAACCCCCTATGTATCTCCATAAATTTTGACAATCTCTTAAATAATTTGGTCATGGTAATAGTTAGTATCCATTAGTTGATTAACTTAGAAATTAAAGAATCATGGGATAGGCTAGGAATCATCCCTTCAAGTTACATGATCAATATATTCTATTTCAACCGTTAAATTATTACTAGTATTTTTAGATTACATTTATATTTATAAATTTAAAATTAATTAATTAAATTTTTTAAAAAAATTGTTCAAATATAACTTTATTTGTTGAGATAGAAATTTCATTATGAATTTGAACAGTTTAACATAATGATTTTATAAAAAATTTGAAATCATCAAAAAAAAGTGATTATTTAAAATCTTTTATAACAATAGCTTTGCTATTTTATGCTATAGTATAGCACCAACTACTTTAATAATAATCATTACAATATATTATTACATAAATTAATTTTGTGTCTTGTATTTTAATACAATTTAATTTTAAATTTATTTATTTGAAATCTCTAGATGGACCAATATTTTCTAAAGTTTTTTTTTGTTTAATTTATTATTATTAACTCTTTTTGTTGGTATAAGGCCAAGTGAGACAAATCAAGTGGATGGATTGCCCTTGATCAATTAGCTGAGAGAATTTACAATAAATTCAATTCATACAGCAGACTGGTTGGAAAAACTGACACTTGCAATCGCAATAAGAATACTGGATTACGATAGATGGTTACCCAGATCGAGCTTATAATACAGAAATGGCATGATGGTAGAACGGGAAATAATTAATTAAACTGCACTTGTAATATATAATCTAGGTACGTAGAAAGATGCCCTATACTAAATATGGACATTCTTATTGGTATGACTAGACCTCATCCGAAACTAGCAAACCATGGTTGATAATTCACAGCACCCATTATACCCATTATAACATATAGCAGCATCGATCATGTATATAGTAGCATATATAGTAGCATATAGTAGCATCGATCATGTATAACATATATAGTAGCATATAGGAGGGGAACACTGCAGCCAAATTTATATATTCGGCATTAATTATACCCATTATTCATCTAACCCCAACGTTGTTGATGACGAACGCTGCCACTTGCATTAGAAAAGCCACGACGGCAATGATGAAGGTTATGAAGGGATTATTAGACCATCTACGTCGAACATATTGGTGAATTACTAATACCCGATGCAATGCTGACCAACGGTCTTTGTTTACTTAGCAGCGTCTTTGCAATCTTGGAGAAAATGGAAATCCAAATCCGCCAGAGGAATTTCCTTGTAGAGATTGTTGAAGAGACGGCGGAAATCCGTAGGTCTGCCCAGTTTGTTGCGTATTGCTTTAGCCTTCTCAAGCACTTTGGCATCTGCTTCAGTGTTTATGAGTCTATCCATGAGGGAAGCATATGATGTGAAGTAACCCTGAACCCGGGGGCGACATTTCTCAAAAGCCGTGAAGTTCCTCAAGACTGCTTCGGTTGAGTCGTAAATGTACAGAGGGGGGAATTTCAAAACGAGCTCTATGAAACCCCCTTTGAGGCACAAATTTGGCAGTCAATTTATCTGTAGTGCCTACAAACCTGACTGCAGCAATTTCAAGGTCAAATGCAGTAGGCATGGACTCTTCGTCGTCATCAGAAGCATAAGCAGGACGAGTTGGCGGTGGAGAAAGGTAGTGGTTGTGGTAAAAATGGAGGATATGGTCATATTTATGCTTCTGACGAACTGGTACTGGTGAACTGTCTTTGCCTTTGTCTTTGTCTCTGTCTTTGTCTTTGCCTCCGTCCTCCTTTTGCACATCAATGTGATGCGCCTGGTCATTCTGCTGATCTGGTACTGTTGGACTGTCTTTGACTTTTTCTTCCACTTGTCTTTTAGCCAAATGAGGTCCTATTTTCAAAGGTTTTTGCCCAAAGTAATTGAGTAATCTCCAAGGGCGAGAGGACCTGGGCGACGACCCAGAGTGAGCCTGAACAATTCCTCAAGAACAAAGAAGGGAAGCTGGTTCTCCAGTTGCAGCAGATCATGGTGGACACTGGCCCGCATCATAGGGAAGTCAATAATAGGATCGTAGTTGCTTATCTTCGGCAGAGAAGCATCAGGAGGCATGTTTTCCTCCTTGTTCTTGCTGCTGCTGCTGCTTTTGTCAGTATCTCCTTTAGACGTGCAGAGTTGTTCATGGATGAAATATACATCCTTCAGCAACATCTCCGAATTCACCTCCTTCGTGTTTTTGCTGCTGCTGCTGCTTTGGCCAATATCTTTTTCAGACGTGTATGCCGTGCGGAGAAGTTCAAGGATGAAACATCCATCCTTCAACAACATCTCCGAATAATCCACGTCCTTTACTGCTTTTTCTGCGTAGTAGCCCTTGGCTATGTCTGTCAACTTCTTCACTTGGTCCTCACATTTCCGTCGCAGCCCCTTGGCCAGCCGGTGTGCATCTACATCTTCAACAAGCTTCAAACTGCTCAGCCAGATGATGTGCACCTGCATCTTTTAAATTTTCCAGCTGCTCGGCCAGCGGCTTTTTGTCACTTTTCAACTTTTTGGCCACTTCATCAAGAAGCTTACAGACATAAAATTCTTTGATGTTGTTCATATGATGTTGCAGACGTGTGTCCATGCTCCGAATGTGAAGAGGCCCAATAGAGACAAGGCGAGGGGTATAGGCACTTTTATTCAGCTTACGAACCTCCTGGGGCACCCTGTAAATACAAGCCTCGATGTGCTCCACTGGAGCCATACTGGTGGTAGCAGAAGAATTGATTAGCAAGCATGTTTATTGATTTAAAGTGCATGCCAAGATAGGTGAAACGGAGCAATAGGATTTGCGTGGGCTTGATGAGCGACCAACATTTCCCTCCCCATATATATTATCAATTTGGCACCACCCTTTATTGTTTAATTACAACAATTTACATCTTTTGCCCTTTGCTGTGGATTTTTGTTACCCAACAACCAAATTTTGTGATTTCCTCATTTCTAGTTCTACCTAACTACACTTGCACACATTTGGAACGTAATTGGGGATTCAATTTATTTATCTTCTCCAACAACTAAAAGTTTTTAGTTTTTTATTTTTAATTAGTTGTACAGTAATATAAATTAGCCCCGTTTAGTTTGTAGGTCGGCGTAATGTGTAGAAATTTTTTATCTTGTTTTTCTTTGCACCAGTGTAGTCATATCTTGGGTAGGAAAAATTATTTTACGCTATTAAAACATACCTTTCAATCCATTGAGATTATGTCACATATATAATTATAGTAGATTTTTTTTTTCTTTTAAAGATTCAAAGTGTTCGAACAACTTATGTGCATCTTAACTGTTATGGTAAATTTATTTATTTATTTTATGACTTAAAGTGCTTACGTGCACCTTGACTATTCCATGAAGACTTGTGCGATAGTTTAGAAATCATGCAGGTAAATTCATAGAAATTCTATGTTTAGACTCAATCCTATAAGAATATGTTCTCTATTGAAGTAAATTTGAGACCCTCTTATAGAAAATTCCAAACTTTGACTGAGTGATCTAACTCCCTTGATTATTATAGTGAATTTCAACCTAAACGTTACTCAATCTATGGCACAGTTCAATGGACTGAGGATCAAATAATTGCTCAATTCCAGTATGACTAATCAATCGAACGATTATATTTACTCAACTCACAAAATTTTGGATATCAATCACAGGCCTCTGCTATGCTCAGTTACATAACCAAAACATTGAGAAAATTAATCTTAATACTCCAACTAAAATTTAGCTGATCTCAAACTTCTACCTCGAACAATCAAAACTCAAACATACTTTTCTTAACACACAAATAGTCAAACAAGTTGCCAAATCTCAACAAGTAATACTTATTCCCGATTGTTACAAAATTTTACAACCTTGCCCACACAAAATCTCAATTTTCATCTTTCTACTAAATCAAAAACTTTATAATACCTTCATGGTAAAAATACTATATTAAACAAAACTATAGAACAACAAATTATCAAATTAAATTTTGAACTTTCTCACTTAATCCATACCGTATGACATGGCGCGACAAAAATAGAAGAGGCACTCAAACACATGGATATATTTTTATTATAATGTTGGACACCCATAGAATCATTCCCAAATGGAAAATAAGAAAAGTTTTAAGTGATAAATGTAATACCGATGAAGATATGGACGCAGATTTTTTAATTACTTTGGGCTTTTAGCCTGCAAGTTTTCGCCTACTAAAAGCCCTTTTCATCCAAAACAAATTAGTCTTTGGCTTCAAAATTTTATGCAACAAAGCCTGCAGTGTGTTTTATAGTTATACATACGCCAAATTTTTTTATAACTATGTACGTAATTTAGCATAGTTTTCCCTCCTTACACCCAAACCAAAATCCCTCGATTTTTTTTCCGTTCAGCAGGAAATAGTTTTTCGTTGCAATCATATTTGCCTTTCTTTTTTTTTTTTCAGTAAATATCTGGGAGTACTTATTACTATTGTGTTCCGGTGGGACAGTAAGAAGAGATAATTTAGGGTGGGCTCGTCCTCCATAGATAATAGTTTAGATGAGTTTGAGTTTGCATATAAAGCCTCTATTTGATTTACTGTAAAGTTGTGAAAATGTTTAAAAATTATTCACTTTTTATTTTATTATAGAATTGCTAACTTACACCTTATTTCACTTTATCTCATTATACACTTAAAGTTGGGAAAATGAATTTAAGAATAAATTTGGTCTAATTTGAGTTTTAAGTTAGGCCTGAATTGTGGATATGTAATAAGTTTGGACTGGGCTCAATCTAATGAGTTCAATTCCCTTTTTTTTTCAAATAAAAATAAATATGCGTTTATGTTTAGTCGAATAAAGGCAAAATTCTAAGTATAAGTAATAGAGTCGGACAAAATTTAAATCCAACAAAATTATGTTATATTTGATTGGAAGAAATTAACAAAAAAAAAAAAAAATATAATATTTTATAACTTTTAGTGAACCGAAGGGCCCCAATTATTTTTTAATCTTGAATTTGTAGGGAAAAACGAAGGGGTTGTATTAAAGTGAAGATACTTTAATTTATCTGATTGTATCAGGACAAGAACAATTTTTGTGAGAGTTAAAGCATATTGAAAAAGAGTTGCTTGTGCTGAATAAGTAGTAAACAATTGCTACTGTGACGAAAGTAACAGTGGTTAACAACGTGGTACTAAAGTCTTTATACTGCTAGAGCAAATGGTACTAAAGTGCGTGCTTTTGTTACGTTACAGTGGTTAACAACGTTGCTGTAGGGGGAGATCCAGATAATCAAAGCTGTCTGATTTTGATCCAGATCTAAAAGTAACAGGATTCGATTTGTAAGATTATATACTCGACTGATTCAATTAATTTTTTAAAAATAATTTTTTTTAAATTATTATTTTATAAAAATAAAAAATATATTATATGTTATATACATATAGACGATGATCAAACCAAGGTGAGTGGGTCTGGCGGATCATTTCATTTTTCAAATATTTTTGTTGCATTTAATATGAAACATCAGTCCGGCACAGCAATTGCACTTTTACAATTCGCGATCTGTAGAATCACCAAACAATTATTTCCAGACCTCTGTGTGTGCGTGTGTGTGTTTTTTTTTGGGGGGGGGGGGGGGACGCGTGCAAGCTTACAGGATTCTGATAGTAATAGATACGGGTCGAGAAACTTCTTGCGCTTCGCAAGCACTTCATCGGTCCCTTGTATGGCTTTCGTACGTAATCGAACGAAGGAAGCTCTGGCTTCGCCGCCACTGAAGAGAAGCTCCGTACAGCAAGACAATGCAAATTCGTTCCCTTCGTCGCTTCAAGGCTTCGACTTAACAGATTCCTCACATTTCGAAGCTCTCTGCGAATCGCTATATACAAACATACACACACTTGCATCTTTTAAATGTTTTTTAAAATTTCATTTTTTATTTTTAAAAGTAATGAATTTGATTGATCATTCGAATTTAGATCCATCAATTCTGAAATTCAATTAACCTAAAACTATTAGGTCACAAATTTAATTTGACGAATCTAATCACTATTATTGGATCTGATTCGAATCGAATTTGGACCAAATTCTCTCTATTAACAGACCCGTTTGTTACTTTTGACTGATCGTAACCTAATATTTTTATATAGACATCTTTGTATGGCATTTTATCTCCTTCACTCCTTTCTGATAGATAAGATTTATGTTTACATTATGCATGAGAAATGTTCCAAGATAAATAAGATTCATGTTATGTTTTATTTTATTTTTATTTTTTTTTTAAAAAAAAGAATAGAAAAAAAAATTAACAATTCATTTTCCTTTCATCATTTTCTTTTTACTTGAAAAGTCAAAGTCAAAATATAGTAGTACTTTTTTGAGTGAATATATCCATAAAATCGTTTTGAAAAAGAAAATATATAAAATTTCCTTGAATTTCTATCTTAAACATTATTGTGGAAATTGGTCTTATATCAAAATAAAACAGATTTGTAGTGGGCCCATTTGCATGGTTAAATGAGTAACATAACTCTCAAATCTTATTTTATTTTATTTTTTATTTTTTTAATGATAATTAATGGAATAAAAATAAATAAATAAATCATGCACCGGTGAGATTTGAGAGCATTTAGGCCTCGTTTGAAGCTTCAAAAAAAACCAAAAAATTTTAAAAAACTTCAAAAGTTTTTAAATTCCTCCAATCATATTTTACCACCTATCATTTTTACATCACATCAATCTCATCCATTGGTTTTTTTTTATTTTTTTTGAGACTCCAAACGCACTCTTAAAATTAAGAGTAAAAGCCAACTTAGAAAATCGTAACATGTGAAAATAATTGAACCTAAAACAAAAGGCGTGCATTTGTACTAACTTGGCAGGAAAACTTATCCTTTGTTGGTTTTAGTAGTCCAAAAATGTATAGCAATCCAAAAATGGAACTTACTTTGAGAAAATGATCCAAAAACGGCGGTGACTGAATTACACACAGGTTACAATGAAACCATAAATATTGATGAAATCAAGACTTATTTATATACAATGTACACAGAGGTTACAATGAAACATAGGCACGCCCAAAAAAAAGAAAAAAAAATTACACTGACACAACATATTGGGAGTTCTTATGGGAAAGGGAAAGGGAAATAGGCTACCTAGTAATGGCTAAATACATTAGACAGGACATACACTTCTACATTTTATTCTTGAACAATTAATACAGCCAATATTTAGTTGATCCAGACCATAGGCAGCAGCAGCATCATGATAATAGGAATTAATTCATCCAGTGAAACTGCGGACAAAACTTGTGATTTGAATGCCAAATGAAAGAAAGGCAAGACAGAAGGCCACGAATGTCCATGGAGTAGAGAAATAGTTATGCATCAGTTGTGCCCTGAAGTTTGGCCACCGTTTCCTTCTGTACTTATCAACCTCATCACAAGCTCTCTGAAAATAAAAGTTCCGCAGAATGACCTCGGTGCACAGTTTATTCACGAGATCGGAGGCCTCTTTGTTGCTGCCTAAATAGTTACGAATAATTCCAGCCTTCTGAAGCACTTGCACATCCTTTTCAGTGTTGATGAGTTTATCCAGTAGGAATGCATAGGACGTGAAGTGTTGGGGGCATCAGGGGTGCACTGCTCAAAAGCAATGAGGTTTCTGAACAATATCTCAGCGGAATCGTAAATCCACAGAGTTGGGATTCTAAAGTAGCTCTACGAAACCACCATTTAATATACCCTTCAGGTTCATGGAATAGGTCTTCTTTCCAGGGAAATTCATTGGTCTTGTCTGCTACAATAAATGGGGATATAATGGGCCTTACTTGGTGTCAAGAGAATTGGTAAAACTTCAAAGTTTAACTTCACTATTTTTCCATCAAGGGCCATTTATCCAGTTAATTGGACTAGGATTGCTAGGTATCTTAAAAGGCCTGATAATCTAATAATCCAATGAAAATGGATAGAAGCAGAGCCTTTTTGGCTAAGAAGGCAAGCTTATGAGGTGCATCTATGCTATAGGGAAAGTGGAAAATTGAGAATTGGAGAGGGAAGCATATTAGATAGGTTAATTTCAGAGCATATGTGAATCGCATACATAATACTAAAAGAAAAGCTGGCTCTTCACTTGAAATGGACCACTGTGCTACATGATGAATAAGATTCTGATTGAGAACTAACAATGTATCTGCCTTTTACCCACCAAAAATATAAGAAGATGGTTTACTATCTAGGTCTTGAGCAGGTGGCAAAGTGTTCTTGATATTCGTAGTTATCAACATTAGTACCTGTAAAATCTTATATTCTTAGCGTGAAATGTTCGAATCTCATAATCACAAAGCTTTAATCAAAAGTTTTACCAAAGTACCAAAGATCATAGGTTTCAGACAGTTCCAACCAGTATAAACTAAATCACCTATTCATCCCTATAAATTTTGGCGATCCCTTAAATGACTTGGACTTCGTAATGGTTAGTACTCCATTAGTTGCTTGGAAAAAAATCGTCGGATAGACCACAAATCATATGTTATAGTTACAAGAATTATACATAATGGTTGTTCTATTTCAAATATTCTGCTAATTTATGCAAGGTATTCTTAGGTTGTGTTTAAATTTATGAATTTGAAGTCAAGGAATTTGGTGTTAATTATTTAAAGAAAATTAAATATAATAGTTTAGATAGAGATTTCATAATGAATTTATATAATTTAACACGATAATTTTATGAAAATTTTGAAATGAATCACAAAAAACTCAAACTATTTTAAGAAGTAATATCACCAACTATTTTAATAGTAATTTTTAGAAAAACATTAATATATTATATATAAATTAACTCTACCACTCATATTTTAATATAATTTAATCTCAAATTCATTAACTTGAAATCTCTAAATTCCTAACAGTCTTTTTATTTATTTATTTATTTATTGGTATAATTGAATGCCAAGCCAAGTTGAGGCAAATCATGTAGAGAGATTGTCCTTGAACAATTAGTTTAGCAAATTTGCAACAACATACAGTAGACTGGCTAAAAAATATAATGGTAAAAGAAAACAACAGTGCAACGGAATGTAACAGAGATGTAACGAGAAAAAATAGACATTTAACAAGAACGAAAAGATCTAAAAATATTACATAACAGCATTACGCAACGATAACGGTTGAGTTTTAAAACCAAACATATGCAATAGCAATAATATTACTAGATCACAACATATGATTACTCATATTGAGCTTTTACAGAAATGGCAGAGGGAAGTGACATTCATGATAGTAGAAAGGGAAGTAATTAAACTACATATGTAATATATAATCTAGGTAGAAACATGCTCTTTACTAAATATGGACATTCTTATTGGTACGACTAGACCTTATATATTCGAAACTAGCAACCCATGGATGATGATTCGCAATGCCGATCGATAATATAAAACATATATAATAGCGTATAGGAGGGGGCACACTGCAGCCAAATATATATTCATCATTAATTATACCCATTATTCATAATCAAGTTAAGTTGATAATAAATCCTGCCACTTGCATAGCAAAAACAAGGCAGGCAACGACGAAGGCTATGAATGTGTAGGGATTATCAGACCATTTACGTTGAAGATGTTGGCCAATTACTAGCAACCATGCTGACCGATGGTGTTCGTTGTACTTAGCAGCCTCTTCGAGTTCATGTTGGAAAACGAAATCATACAAAAAAACTTCCTTGCAGAGATTGTTGAAGAGACGAGAGACGTCCTTACTGCATCCCAGAAAGTTCTGTATTACTGTAGCCTCTTCAAGCACTTGGGCATCTGCTTCAGTGTTTATGAGTCTATCCATAAGGACAGCATATGATGTGAAGTAACCATGAATTCCCCAGGGTCGACGTTGCTCAAAAGCAATGAAGTTCCTCAAGATTGCCTCGGTGGTGTCAGAAATGGACAGAGTGGGGATTTCAAAACGAGCTCTATGACAACAAAAAAATCCACGACAACTACAACTCGGATGCTCAAATTTGACAGTGAACTTATCTTTAGGAACTACAAATTTGACTGCAGCGCGGTCAAGGACAGATGCAGAAGGCATGAATTTGATATCATCAGCTCTCTTCTCATTAGGAGGACGTCGAGGCAGGTAGTGTTCGTGCACAACATGGAGGATATGATCATATTCAACCTTCTGCTTGTGCTCGTCTTCCTGATCGTCCACATTAATGCAGTGCTGCTGCTGATCTGGTACCTTTGCCTTTGGTTTGAGGGCGCAAACGTGTTCCATTTCCAAAGTTCCGCAAAAGCAGTCAACTATGTAACGCTTAAGAGGGATATGTTTATTATGCGGGAGAAGACCCAGAGTGAGGCTGAACAAATTGTCAAGAATAAAGAAGGGAAGCTGGTTCTCCAGTAGTAGCAGGTCATGAAGGACACTGACCAGCCTCGTGGGGTAGTCGACAATAGGGTCGAAACTGTAGGAATAAAAATAGGGCTAAACGTGTTTTGATAAAGAACAGAGAATAAATCTTGTAGCAAGGAAGAACAAATGAATGCAACGAGAGCTGATCTTTTATTGCTTAACTAGAATATGCAAAGTTTATTCAACCTCTCTCTATTTTACTAACAATAACTCAAAGCTGATTATATAAGCTAAGTAGTAACTAACTTTCCTAAAAAAAACGAAAACATATCAGCATCTCCTAAAATCCTGGAGCAGCTCCTACAATCTTGAAATCTCCTCAAAAACTGCAACAGCTCCTCAACTAGCCGTTTGAAGTTTGAATCATTCTTTCAACACCCCCTCTTGATTCAAACTCGCACATTCCAAGCTTCACCTTTAGATAGTTGAACTGGGAGTAAGGTAAAGCCTTTGTAAATATGTCTGCCACCTGCTCTTCAGAAATGCAAAACTTGAGACAAATCTCACCCTTGGCCACCAACTCCCTGATAAAATGGTGTTTAATTTCTATGTGCTTTGCTCGACCATGAAATACTGGATTTTTGGTCATTGCAATGGCAGAACTACTGTCACTTAGAATTTCTGTAGCCCCCTCTTGCTTCATTCCCAGATCTGTCAATAGCTTCCTAATCCAAACAGCTTCACATGCAGCTGTCCCACCTGCTACATATTCTGCTTCACATGAAGACAATGCAACTGTGGGCTGCTTCTTAGATCTCCAAGTCACCATTCCAGTCCCAAGTGTAAAGCAAAAACCTGTGGTGCTCTTCCTATCCACTGCGGAGCCAGCCCAATCACTGTCTGAGTACCCAATTAGCTTGAAGAACTGTGACTGACCATACCAGATTCCCAAATTTAAAGTTCCTGCAATGTATCTTAGCACTCTTTTTGCTGCTCCATAGTGATGCTTAGTAGGTCTATGCATGAATCGTGATACTAAACCTACTGCAAACATAATATCTGGCCTTGTGTGTGTCAAATAGAACAAACCTCCAACTAAACTTCTGAACCTCTGTCCATCAGCAGCTTCTGTTCCATCATCTTCTTCCAGCTTTTCATTTGCATTCATTGGAGTATCTGCCACTTTACAATTGCTCAGTCTATATTTCTTCAATAGATCAGCTGCATACTTTCTTTGAGTTATGAAAATACCATCTTTGCACTGCTTGACCTCCATGCCTAAATAGTAGTGAAGCCTGCCTAAATCTGTCATCTCAAATTTCTCCATAATCTGTTTTTTAAATTCTGCAACTAAAGAGCTGTTAGTACCAACATAAATCATATCATCCACATAAAGACATACCAGCAGAAAGTCTCCTTCTCCATAGTTCTTGATGTATACCGTTGGTTCATTCTCACTTCTCTTGAATCCAAAATTCAGAAAATAAGTGTCTATCTTCAAGTACCAGGCTCTAGGTGCTTGTTTCAGTCCATACAAAGCTTTCTTAAGTTTGTAAACTTTATTTGGACTTATCGGATTTATAAAACCTTCTGGTTGAGCTACATACACCTCTTCACCCAAGTCTCCATTTAAAAATGCAGACTTTACATCAAACTGGTACACGCATAACTTCAAATGAGCTGCAATTGCAAGCATTATTCGAATTGTTTCAAATCTTGCAACAGGAGAAAAAGTCTCCTCAAAATCTATTCCCTGCTTCTGAGCATAGCCTTTCACAACCAACCTGGCTTTATACTTCTGTAGTGTCCCATCTGAGTTATACTTGGTCTTGTACACCCACTTTAAACCAATTGCTTTCTTGTTTGTTGGCAAGTTAACTAGCTCCCACGTCTCATTTTTCTCTATTGCAGACATTTCTTCCTCCATTGCAAGTCTCCACTCCTGTTTATCTGCAGCCTCTTCATAATTGGAAGGATCAGACACAAAGAGTGCAAAAGTGCATTCATAAATTTCTCTAAGTGATCTGAACTTCCTAGGAGGTGTTTCTTCATCATCCTCATCATCTGTACCAGCAGTAGATGGAGAAGCATTGTTGGGTGAATTTGATCTACTACTTTGCTGAATTGAATTAGAGCTACTTGACTTTGCTGATGATGCTCCACTTGAGCTTTGCACCTCAACTTCTTCTCTCCTATTGGTCTCATCTTGTTCTGTCAACTGAATTGCATATTGTTTTCCTGTATCTTGCCACTGCCATTTCTCTTCTTCATTGAACATGACATTTCTGCTTACCACAATCTTCCCATTTGCTGGATTGTACACCCTATAAGCCTTAGATTGTGAACAATACCCAATAAAAATACACTTCACTGATTTTCCATCAAGTTTATGCCTGTCCTGTGCATTAACCATAACATATGCAATACACCCAAATACTTTCAGATGATTAACAGAAGGTTTGTTACCTGTCCAAGCTTCAAAAGGAGTTCTGTTTTGCACAGCTTTAGTGGGTGAGAGATTTAGCAAGTATGCTGCAGTGGTTATTGCTTCAGCCCAGAAAGAATCAGGCAATCCCTTTGACTTGAGCATGCTTCTGGCCATTTCCACAATAGTCCTGTTCTTCCTTTCTACTGTACCATTCTGCTCAGGAGTGTATGGAGCAGTAAGCTCTCTGTGAATCCCAAGTTTTTCACAAAACTTGATAAACTCAGTGGATATGAATTCTCCTCCCCTATCTGTTCGAAGTACCTTCACAGACATTCCACTTTGCTTTTCTACTAAGGCTTTGAACTTGACAAAGTGCTCAAATGCCTCTGACTTCGATTTCAAACAATAAACCCAATTCATTCTACTATAATCATCAACAAATAGTAGAAAATACTTACTGCCTCCTAATGAAGCTGTTCTCATGGGTCCACATAAATCAGCATGTACCAATTCAAGAGGTTCAGAGGCTCTCCATGACTGTCCAACAGGGAATGGTCTTCTGCTATGCTTGCCATAAATACACCCTTCACAAACTGCACCAGTTATCTCAATCTGCGGCAAACCATTCACCATATTCTTCTGATTCAGCAGTTGTAACCCATTCATGTTTAAGTGGCCATACCTAAGATGCCATAACTGAGAGGCACTCTTAGATACAACAACAAGGGCTTGATCCTCAAGTTTATTGATCACAAGAGGAAACATATGATTGTCTGCCATTTTGACTTTACCCAACACATGATTTGTGGACTTTTCTGTGATTGTGCACCAATTTTCATCAAACAGAACAGAAAAACCACTTACCATGAGCTGACCCACACTCAACAAGTTGTGTGCTAACTCTGGTGCATATAAAACTTTAGAAATAAGCTTCTTTTTACCAGAAACAGTTTTTACCTCTACTGTACCCTTGCCTTCCACTTGTATCTGCTTGTTGTTTCCCAATCTGATTACCTTCTTTTGTGACTCATCAAGATCTTTGAACATTCCTTTTTCTCCTGTCATGTGATTGGAACATCCACTGTCTATAAACCAAACAGCTCTTTCATCTTTGTCGTCTTCCGTTGTGGCCATAAATAGATAGCTCTCCTCTTCTGTTGCTGCTTCTGTCTCTTCTGCAAATTCCACCTGGCTTGCCTTGCAATCTTTTGCTAAATGTCCAGGTCTCCCACATGTATAACACTTCCTTTGCTCTACCCAGCCTCTGCCTCTGCCTCTTCCTCTATAGTCTCCACGTGCCCTTCCTCTGCTACTTCTTTCTCCTTGATTGAATTCTCTGGTATGGAAGGCCTTTTCTTCATTCTTCTCCAGAATTTTGTTGAGTCTTACTTCATGAGCTTGCAAAGACCCCATCAATTCATCAAAAGATAAAACAGAAATATCTTTTGATTCCTCAATTGCAACAACCACATGATCAAATTTTGAATTTAAACTTCTGAGAACCTTGGCGACAACAACTTCATCAGAAATAAGTTCTCCATATGACCTCATGTGATTTACTACTGTTTGTGTTCTAGAAAGGAAGTCCTGAACTGACTCATTATCTTTCATGATCAAAGTTTCAAACTCTCTTCTCAAGAACTGAAGTTTGACAGAGATTACCTTAGGATTCCCTTGAAATTCATTCTGTAGTATGTTCCAGGCCTCCTTTGCAGACTCGGCAGCTGATATCCTGGAGAAGATTGTCTCATGTAACCCCTGCTGGATAAAGAAAAGAGCTTTGGCATCTTTCTTTCTGTTCTCCTTTAGCCTAATGTCATCATCAACTGCATTGTAGCCCTCCTCAACAATATCCCACAACTCTTGTGACTTGAAGAGTGTCTTCATCTTTATCTTCCAGAACTCAAAATTCTCTCCCTTGAACACTGGAATCATTGATTGCTGTGATATGGAAGTTAAAGATGCCATAGTTTTCACGTCACGTGACTCAACCTGGCTCTGATACCAGAATGTAGGAATAAAAATAGGGCTAAACGTGTTTTGATAAAGAACAGAGAATAAATCTTGTAGCAAGGAAGAACAAATGAATGCAACGAGAGCTGATCTTTTATTGCTTAACTAGAATATGCAAAGTTTATTCAACCTCTCTCTATTTTACTAACAATAACTCAAAGCTGATTATATAAGCTAAGTAGTAACTAACTTTCCTAAAAAAAACGAAAACATATCAGCATCTCCTAAAATCCTGGAGCAGCTCCTACAATCTTGAAATCTCCTCAAAAACTGCAACAGCTCCTCAACTAGCCGTTTGAAGTTTGAATCATTCTTTCAACACTTCTTGGCTCCGCCAAAGAAGAAGAAGAAGCAGCACCACCAGAGGACACCATTTTTTCCTCCTTGTTCTTGTTGCTGCTTTTGTCATCAACATCGCCGCATTTGTTTACCCAAAAAAAAGCATCTCCGCCCTTCTTCTCCTTCTTTGGCGTATCTTTTTCTTCTCTTTCAAAGTGTTGGAGAAAACGAATGATGAAACATCCATCGGTCACCAACATCTCCGCGTTCACCTCCCGACGCGTTTCTTCTGGATAGCAGTTCTTGGCTTTTTCTTCACAGATTTCCATTTGCTTCATACACATCAATAATAGCAGCTCCGTTGCATCTTCACCTTTCAACCGCTCGGCCAGCCCCCGTGCATCTGCATCTTCGAAATTCAACTTTCTCGCCCCCATTAAAGCTTCCAGCATCTCGGCCAGCTGCTGTTCTGCTACTCCATTCAACTGCCCGGCCACTTGCTCAAAAAGGCCATCAACATAAGATCTTTTGATGTCTTCCATGCGAAATTGCAGACGTTCGTCCTGGCTGTGAATGTGAAGAGGCCCAATAGAAAAAAGGCGAGGGGTATAGGCATTCTTATTCTGCTTACGAATCTCCTGGGGCACCTTGTAAACATAAGCCCCAGACTCATATATCTTCGAGTTACTTTCCTTGATTTTAATCCGCAAATTTTTTATTTCTTGCATTCGATCTTTGCTGCGGTTCATAGGGGCCCTATGGGTCGAAGTAGAAGAAGGGTTGATCACCAAGCAAATTGTGTGTTTCTATCGATCTCACGTGCATGCTACTACAGCTGCATGCTTAATTTGGTGAAGAAGAGGTAGTAGGATTTGTGGGCTTGATGAGCAACCACACCCCCATTCCCCCCAACCTATATAAAGGTAGTTTGGTGCGTGCCAACAAAAATATAAATAAAAATAAATAAATAAATAAAATGTAACTTTGCATCAATAACCGGCACATGACATTTAGATATTTGTTTGATAAAAATTTGTAAAATTTAAAAAAAAATTAAAAAAAATTGAAGACAGTTAGTAAAAATATATTTGGCGGAGAAATTTGAAGAAAATCGATAAAAATTGACTATTTTATTTTGTTTTATTTTATTCTATTTTATTAGTTTAATTATTATTTTTTTTTTGTACGTGCCAAATGGCCCTAAATTGTCTGCTTGCTACAACCTTTATTGTTTAATTACAACAATTTAAATCTTTTGCTCTTTCCTTTTCTACCCTCCGGAGCCTAGTTAACGTTGAATCGCCTTTTTCAACAATCAAAAGTTTGTAGTTAGCTATTTTTTTCAACATTATCAAATTAATATACTCATTCAATTAGAAATAACAAAATTATCTATTCAATAATTTGTGAAAAGGAATGATACTTTTTACACTATGTCATATTTGTTTGCATATTCATTTATATATTAATTAATTTTTTAAATATATTGTATAATAAAATATATTAATATATAAGGGTGGAGTGTCAAATTTTGTATGGTTGAGGGTTTAGTGTATTTCTGAAAAAATTAAAAAAAATTGTAAAAGTTAGAAAAAGTTAAAAATTTTTTGTATTGAGAATAAAGCTGACAAAATTGAAAATAATTAAAAAAATTAAAAATTTTTGGTGTTTTATGTCACACCAAACGGCTCATAACATCATATTATTGTTATACACAAATTAACTGTATCCAAAAATTCATTTTCCTATTGCCTATAAAAATAAACAATGTCTATTAATTTTGAGGTGTGTACTTGTAGCGATATTTAACTACATTTTTTGGGGTAGTTGGATGAATTTAATTTCGAACGAGTTGGATTATTTTGATAAGATGGTTGTGACATGTCGTGTGAGTCCACCAAATCAAAATAGACTATAAAGAACCTGCAGTTAAGACATGATGTTTATTTATTGTTGAACTAATATAGTGCATGTTTTTTTGTTATAATACAAAATAGTTGTGTTGGGTACATAATTTAACGGGTGAATTTTCCCCTCACTTTCCTCCTCTTCATGCTATTAGGATAAACTGCTATGTTACTAATTAATAATAATAATAATAATAATAATAATAAAAACTAGAAAGGCCTATATTAATATAGTTTGACAAAACTCTTCTGTTGATCAGTTTCTTCCCTCAACTTCTTATTTTTCATGCATTTCACTGCTACGGTAGGTTATTCAACATTTTTATACGCCTGCAAATCCCCATGAACATTGCCATGGATCGATCACATAAAAAATAACAATAATTTCATTTTAATTACTATCACTTTTCTTTTCCCAAATTAAAAATGTTCTATCAGTAGACTAAAGGTGTGTTTGAACTTGGGTTTGTCAAGGAAAAACATGGAAAAGTAAAATGAAATAAAAATATTGAATGTATTTTTTGGTGAAATTAAAAATATGAGGAGAAAATGAATATAGATATTAATAATAAAAAATATTTTTATTTATTTCACCATAAATTATAGTCGGAACGAGCATGGTGCGGGAATTGTCAAATGGATGGTTCTACGTATGGCATGCATGGTGTTGTTTATAGAAGCTAGCACAAGTTTTCGATACCATGGACGCTGTGGCGATGTCTGTTTTGCGTGATATCGCTCGATGTGAGAGAAATCGATACCTAAAAGTTAGATGCCTAAACTAAAATCTCTTTATTTCTCATTTTCTCTTCAGATCTGAGGTAAAATGAGACTTATATTTATGTTCTAAACGTTGTAAGGATCATTTTGATATATTTATATATATACTTAATTTGGTGGACTTTTGTGAGATGTATATATATACATATATATATATATATACGGGTGTGTGTATATATATGTGTATATGTATTGAATTATTCTATACTTTTGAGTCATGATAATTACACAAATGATATGTGGGAATTTTTGGATAAATTTTTATATGTTTAACCTGTACAAAAATGGTTAAAGTTGGACTGACAGTATGAATTCAATCTAAATTAGAAAGCCAGAACACTCTAGTTTGCTGGGAAGAAAAAATAAAAAGAAAAGAAAGATTCTAAAGAAAAATTAGTTTGGTATATTATTAGGCCCCCAAAGTTTTAAATAATTACATAATTGACCCCCAAAGTTTTAGATAATTATAAAATGACCCCAAAGTTTTAAATAATTACGTGTCCCCCAAGAGTTAAAATAATTACAAAATGACCCCCTAAAGGTTTAAATAATTACAAAGTGGCCCCTAAATTTTAGAAAAATTACAATTTTACCCATAAAGAATTGAAGAGGATAATAATGTTGCCTCTAGAGTTATGAAAAATTATAGTTGACGTTACAGAATTGGAAAGATGTTAGAAAAAGGGTAAATTTTGAGATTTTAAGGTATGCTTTATTTTATGTTAATAATTGTAGAAAAAAATTACTATATATGATTAAATTATATGAGATACGATTGATGATTGAATTATATGAGACATAATTGATAATTAATATAGCATGCTTTCTTAATGTTGTGAACTCTTAAAAAGAATTATTAGACATAATTGAACATGTCATGTGCATTGGAACTGGGGCGGCATCATCTGATTTATGTTGAGAATGTTAATTAGCTGAGAGCGTCACATTCATATTGTGACGTGTCGAGACACGGATTATATATATATAGACGAGATTCACGATTTGAGAAAAATGAGAGAATGAGATTTTTAAAATATCAGATGATCCCCAGGCAACATATATAATTAAAAGGTTAGTCATTTGAAGTTAAGCGTTAATATTGAGATGAGATATTATGAGATTTTTTAGATTGTAGCCGGATCCTGCTTGAGGTAAACGGATGTCTGCTTGAGATAAACATATGCTTGCTAAGGGGTGTAACACGGTTCCCTAACAGACAGGGCAGGGGGTGTAACACGGTTCCTCTGAGTATTAGTTAATTGGGGGTGTAACCTGGTTCCCCAATCATTATTTATATTGATTACCCTGCATTTTTATATGATGTTTGCATTGCATTACATAACATGTGCATTTTATATTATGTTTGGTTGCTATTGTTGTGAGTTATATTATATGTTTAAGCATGTTTATTAGCACATACTTGTATAGTTTTATCTAATGGGCTGGTTAACTTACTCTATTTATATAGCGGATGATCTAGTAAAGCCAGGAAATAGTTACTTAAAGCTAAGTTGAGAGTGATAGATTGATCTGTTATAAAATTTACTTATATTTAAAATATTTTATACTACGAATATGCTAAATCTAACATACGTATCACTTTCTCTCCCCTTTCCTCAGGCAATGTGATGCATAAGTGATTCATTACATATTAGTCACAGTTCACTCAGCTTTCTTTATGTATGCCCAATTACATTTGATCATTGCATAGAAAAAAAAAACAATAATTTTATTTCATTTTTATTTTTCTTTTGCACAAATTCATGTTCTATCAGCAAGCTTAAGGTGTGTTTGAATTTATCTTTGTGGAGGGAATAGATGGCAAAGTAAAATGAAATAAGAAAAAGTTAAAATTATTATTATTATATTTTTAATAAAATTAGCAATATAAGAAGAAAATAAGTGGATATTAATAAAAAATTAATTTTTTATTTGATTGATCATAAGCATAATTAAATACAAATAAATAATTTCATTTCTTTTTATTTTTATTTTTGTATTTTGTTCTCCAAATAAATTTTAGTTGTGATAAGCGCGGTGCAGGAATTGTCAATGGATGGTCGTTCGTATGGCTTGCGTGATGGTTACAGAAGCTATGGACAAATTTGTATTAAATTGATATTAATTGAATGGGCATGACCTTTTAATAGAAAGCAAGTACAGACTCCATATTCATCACATGTACATGAATGATGACAGTGACGCAACGTTTGTGATATAAAGAGTTCTAAAAATGAGTCTATATTTCCTCTTAAGTTGAAAGATGCATGTTATTTTCAAACTGACGGATCCAAATACTTGGGGCACAACCATGACCGATGCTGTTTCAATATTATCAACAAAATTGGCTTTAAAAAAAATTCAAAATTGAGTATTTGCATTGGAATGGGCGAGCTGGCGGCTACTAGATGGGTTGTGGGAGCTAGAGTGCTTTTTATACTGCTACAGTTAAAATGTAAAAGATTAAAATTCTTAATTTACTTTATATCGTCTAATAATCTTAATTTAACTTGAATAAAATTAAAATTAATAATCCTAGTTTAATGATTTTGATTTTAAAAAAATCAAGATTTTTAATCTTTTCATTTCAATTGTTGCACTGTAAAAAAACACTACAATCCCTTCCACGAATTTTTCGTACTAGATAAATGATGAGACCAATTAGAAGAATTTTCCTTCTTTGCAATTGGTAAATGAGATTATAATTATCAAAGTTCATAACTAGGCTCGAGTGCATAAAACATGTGAACGTGTTCCGTTAGGGATTCGCATATCAAATTGTTCTTATTTACAAATACGTACATATGTACACACTAGTGATTTGATCTGCACGATGTCACGAATTTTTTGTAATATATTTTTACCTCTTAATTCTTTTTATGTCATAACTGAGTAATAGAGAATAAGTAAAAAGAAATTAGTTAATAACAGACAATAAATCACAAAAAGTAAGAAGATAACAAGAATAAATAAATCATACAATCAACATATATTCCACACTAATTATATATAAATTTTAGCCCAAAATTCTATCACTCTCTCTTTCACATATACAAACAAATAAATATTGATCAGATTCCGTCTTTCAAAAAATCAAGAAGGAAGACAAATATTTTGATTTTTTCAGTTTTCATTATAATTAGAAAAAATATCTAAAAATCTATATTTTAATCCAACAAAAAAAACTAAAGCCTTACCATAATTTTTTTTTTTTGGCAAGTGGGAGAATATATTAAGAAAGTTAAGTATCAAACCTTTCCCTTTCAATAATAAGGGATAGTTCAGAAGGAAGATTAGCAAAAGAAACACCAGTGGGTAGTAAACCTTTCAAGCATTTGGCTGCAAGAAAATGGGTAGCACCATTTGTTTGTCCTCTACACCAAGAGGAGGTCCACTGCTTGGAGGAATTCCACTCACAAATATCCTCATTAATGGATAAGATCTCCCAAGACGTGTTACTTGTGCTGGATTGCAGGGCAGAAATAATAACTGAAGAGTCTAATTCAAAAATAGTATCTGTTAATTTCCAATGTAATGCCATCGAGTATGCAACTCTAATTGCCCAAGACTAAAGCCTCACCATATATAATACATAATCATGTCACTAATCAATGTACATATATATATATATATAAATCACATATGAAAACTTTAAAACTAAGTTTAAGTACGTACGTACATACAAATCAAATTACAGACTTCGAAAAGAAAATTATTGTAATAAAAGGTCCGAAAGAAATCTAAGAGATGAGACGGCTTGGGATTTGTTTATAAATTTTAAAAATAATTGTCCTATCATACTTAAATTAAAAGATGGTGAATAATTATTATTATTATTATATATATATATAACCCTGAGAGAGTCCTATCCCACTTATATTAGATCACCATGAATAATTGTAAATTAAATAATATAAATGAATATAAAATATAATTATTTTAGAAAAAAAATAGTCTGAATGTACCTGATATATTTAATTATTAATATAATTCTTATATTCAAAAGTTATATAATGAATAAATTTTTTAGATTTATTAGAAAAGAAATAAAATAAAATTATTAAATGAAAGACTCACATAATAAATAAAATTATTAGATTATTCTAAATGAAAAATAAAATAGACTTTCTTATATGAAAGATGTATAAAAATAAATAAAATTCTTTATCTAAGTAGAATATTAAACGTCTATAATAAATAAAATTTTTTAAAATAATTATAATTAGATGACACATATTACAACATAAAATCTAATTAAGTATCACGAACGTGACGCAATGGCATTTCCCAACTTTATATATATTTAATATGATATTGTATAATGAAATTATATTTTTAATTTGCGTGTAAAAAGACATTCATCTACTTTTCCAAACCTTATTTTACATATATTTAATATGATATAATGAAATTATATTTTTAACTTGTATGTAAAAAGACATACATCTAATTTTCAAGCCCAATAATTGCCCTCATCTTTAGAGATCCTATTTATCGGTTGTCGGATTGGAAAATTAAGGTAGTGTTTGATTTACTTAAAAAATAAAAATAAATAAATAAATCAAAAATTAGTGTAAAAGTGACCTGTGACAAATTTTAATTAGACAAAATTAATTATATTTTTTTGGATGAAATTGGGAGATTTATATACCCTTTATAAATTAGTTTAGCCAACATGAGTCTTGCCTCCTTTCTATCAAAAAAATTGATACCGACCTTTTTTGCAATACTTTTGAATGTTAAATTTGTAATTAAGGTAAGAAACATTTAGTATATTTAAAATTAAATTATTTGATTGGATATTAGCTAGGAGAATAAGAATGAATATATATATATATATATACATACATTTATACAACAGAATTATTTTATTTGTTTGATTACCATGTATAATAATGCATACACAAACTAACTGCATCCAAAAATTCATTTTCCTATTACTTGTAAAAATAAACAGTGTATTAATTTTGAGGTTTGTACTTAGAAGCGAAGTTCAACTACATTTTTTGGGGTAGTTGGATGAATTTAATTTCAAACCAGTTGGTTTATTTTGATACGATGGTTGTGACATGTAGGGTGATTCCACCAAATAAAAATAGACTATAAAGATCATGCGGTTAAGATATGAATATATATTTATTGTTGAACTAAATAGTGTTTTTCATTATAATATAAAATAGTTATGTTGGGTATATAATTTAACGAGTGAATTTTCTCCTCACTTTCCTCCTCTTCATGCTATTAGTATAAATTGTTAGGTCACTAGTTATTAATTAAAAAAAATATTAGAAAAGCTTATATTAATATGATTTAGCAAAACTTTTCTGTTAATCAGTTTTTCCTCACAATTTCTTCTTTTTCATGCATTTCGCTGCAATGGTGGCTTATTCAACATTTTTGTAAGCCTGCAAATCCCACCGACATTAGCATCGATTGATCACATAAAAAATAACAATAATTTCATTTTAATTACTACCACTTTTCTATTCTCATATTAAACATGTTCTACCAGTATACCAAAGGTATGTTTGAACTTAGACTTGTCAGGGAAAAATATGGAAAAGTAAAATGAAATTAAAAAATGAAATTTATTTTTTAGTAAAATTAAAAATATAAGGAGAAAATGAATATAGATATTAATAATAAAAAATATTTTTATTTATTTCACCATAAATTTTAGTCGGAATGAACATGGTGCGGAAATTGTCAAATGGATGGTTCTACGCATGGCATGCATGATGTTGTTTACCGAAGCTGGCGACAAGTTTTTATTATATGCTGAGGAAGGGAACATATAACCATTTAGAAAGTTACAAACTTTTGCATTATATTCTTCGCATGTACATTAAAACAGTGATGCAACGTCGATGACGTATCTGATACGGAGACCTTCACTTTCAAATTGGCTATGCTTGCGCTTCTAAAAGTTATACTAAAAATTCTTTCCATTTCCAACTATATAAATATTTACAAATCTCAGTACACATTCAAGTAAATTTTTATAAATTCTAATAAAATCTCTATAAATCTCTAAAAAAATTATGCTCATCGTCAGGATTTGTTCAAATAGATTTCTCCTGCCAGAGTCCATTTGAATGAATTTTCATCAAAATCTCTATTTTTTCGTAATTTTTTGTGTATGCTCTAAACACTAGAAAATAAGTCCAATTACATTTTATATCAACTTTTATAACTTCAAACGGCCCCTGTATATTATTTGGCATTTAGTTTACATTTTTTATTTTTTTTATTTTTTATTTTGAGTTTCATGTTTTAAGAATACTGAAAATACATTTAGTTTGATAATTTTTATTTTTTATATTTTGAAATTCTTCTTGTTTTGGATAAAAAAAAAACTCGTAACGACTTTTAACCATTTTGCATTTTACGTGTAAACTCATGTTTTATTTTTTAAAACAAATTTTAAAAATATAAATGATCAAGTAAGCTTTAAAGGCCCCTAAGGTCTAACTGTGTTGGCTATTGAATTTACTTTCCACATAAAGGATGCAAGTTCGAATCTCACGACTTCAATTGGAGGCATGGTTGAAGGGTTATTTATGTATTGGTTACGTGATTTGTTGAGAGGTGTAATAAATAGGTGGAGATCCGAGTCAAAAAAAAAAAGGTACATTTTGAGTTGTTTTTTCTTATTTTTAAACATGGTAATGTGGATGAAAAACTTGTCCTCTGCTGCTATGGTCTAAAAGCATGCGTCCAAAAATCATACTTCCTGTAAGGAGATGGTGGAGGGCCAAATTAATTCAAACCAACTCCTTTTTGTTTGTACTTGTGTTAATTACAGGTATGTTCATATCCTCTCCGCTAGCTAGCTCGCTACACTTGAAGGGACTATTAATTTTTGAGTAAATTACATTAACCTTCAATGAAGTTATTGAAAACGACACAACACTTTTGAGAGTTTTGTTTTGTTCTACTGTTATTTAATTAAAATATTTGTCATTTACAGCCCAGTTAAAAATAATTACAAAATTACTACTAATGAAAACGTTAATTCAAATAGCATTTTTCAAAATCTAAAAACGCTAATTCAAATAGCGTTTTTTTCAACTCAACCGCATTAAAAACGCTAAATCAAGTCGCGTTTTGCTTTTAGAAACCTTAAAATCGCTACTTCAAGTAGCGCTTTGCCAACCCATAACCTTTTCATCCAACTGACATAAATGAAGCAAGAGTATTTATCAGGGACATATATTGGAAAATAATAAAAAAGATGTGAAGCCAAATTACAATAATGCCATTTACTTCACTCAAATACATATCATAGGACTATTTCAATAAAAAATAATAAATAAATAATTTAACAATATATATATTTTTAAAATGCATCTAATCTTATTTAGTGAAAAAGTTTAATTATTTTTAATTTTTCAAATTCCATGTTTTCTAACTTTCATTTTTTATCACAAGCTAAATAAGATAAGGTATTTTTAAATTTCTATCCCTCCCCTTTTTCTCATGAAATCATAGTGTGTTTGGAGTTTAAAAAAATAAATTTTTAAATATTTAAAATTTTTAAATATTATTGACCGCTATTAGAAAGTGCGTCTAAACTAACCCCCAAGTGCAAGGGTGTGCGGTGTAGTTTTAATCTCGGTGAGTCCGAGGTCGAATCCACAGGGAAACTGAATTTTAAGATTCTAAGCTATCAAAGCTGTCCTAAAAATTCAAGGAAAGGAAGTTCAAGGTTTCCTAAACTATATTTGCCAAAAATTTATGAAATTGACTTACCTAATCCTATCAAGAATTAAATGACAAAATTCAGTGAATGAAAACTATTCTAATGTTATTTGCAAGATTGAAAACAAAAATTCAAGAACTTAAAGAATTATTCTAAACTAATCAAGATTTGCAAGAAAATATAACAAGGAAGATTCAGTAGCAAAAATTAAAAAAAATAACTGAAAGTTTCAAGATTTAAAAGGAGTTCTCGATTCAACTTCACAAGTCCGGGTAACTCTTTACTTCACCAAGGGTTGTATTATATCACAAATAAGAATTGAAGTTCATAAGAAAAACAGCCCATACACAGTTTTAAAATCACGTTTCATTATGGATAATAAAATCGGAAAGATTTTCTATGAAAATAATTGGGATCAAACCTAGATCAAGATTGGTTCAAAATTGTTTAGAAAGTTTGAATCAAAAGTTCTTTTCAGTGATTTCAGAGAATATGAACAAGAACTTTTGTTTTCGAAGGTTTTCAAACAATCAAGATCAGATTTGTTTTGAAATCAAATTTAATTTTGCCCAAAGTTATGAGAAAGTTTTAATCGAAAACCCTTACCAGTGATTACAAAGAATGTAGTCAAAGGTTTTCGTTTTCGAAGGTGTTTGAAGCAAAAATAAAAAGATTCCTAAAAGCGTAGATCACTACACGTAGGTTTTTCAACCCATGCGTAAGATCTACTTACATCCCTTAGGGCATGTTTGTTGGCCGGATGAGAAAAGGGGGATTGAAGAAACAAGCCGTGGGACCCACCAAGTGAACCGTTTGCTTTGGTTTTTGTTTAGTCCGTGGGTCCCACGGATGGGATGTATTGTGAAGCGTTTTACCGGATGTGTAATCCCGTGGGGTATGTGGTATTATTAATACCCCATCTTCGGATTTGTTTCCCACCAAGATCCAAAGGTTAAAATTTATTTCTTATCACATCACATATCAAATCATACTTTTTATCCCACTTTATATCCCACCAACCAAACACCAAAAAAATAATCCCACATAAAAAATTAATCCCATCTTTTATCCAATCCCATCTGTGGATCCCACGGTATTACTTATCCCCCATCTTCTAATCCCTCAAACAAACACAGCCTTAGTTCATAAAGAATCACCCTTCCTTGATTCGTTGAATCAAGAACTAGGGTTTTATGCTAGATCCATAACACCAACTAAATCAAACTCTAAATCAATCATACAAGAAACGAATAAATAAACAAGAGTGAATAAAGAAGAACAAAACAGAAATCTGAAGCTATTCTAACCAATCAAATATCTAACGAAACGAATGTAAGAAACATTCAAACAAAGCAAGCATTAAGCAATAAAGATGAGAAGAATCGAAGATGAAGTATCAAGAACAAGATTTAAAAAGAATATTATTAATCTACTAATCCAAATACCGTTCACCGAAGACTGTATTAAGTGCAAAAGAATGAGAAATCTAGAATTTACAGCAGCATAAACGAATCCAATCTCCAAAACTTCTTGTAAAACGAATAGAAAAACTCTCTAAAAACTCTGAAAAAAACTGTATCTAAAACCCTAGAGGCGGCTCCAAATTCCCGTACATAACAGGTGTATATATAGGCCATGGAAACCCTAGATACGGAAGCGCACTGGAATCTGGCGATACCACACCGGTCGACCGCCAGGGGGCAGTGTGCTCGTCTTCTATTCTTCTGCTCCTTCTTTGGTTCTGCCATTCTGTGCACAGCTTGCTTCTTCATTCCTTGCTGAATCACTCTCCATTTTAAGCTTTTTAATACTGTCTTCCAGCTCCTCCATGTCTTCAATATAATCTCTAGCTCTTTTCTTTTTGTTTGCCTTCTTTTGTTGCATAAAAGAAAATCATAAGTAAAACTCACAAAAAGTTATTAACTATACAGAATTGACATTAAACATTTATTGATAGCAATAAGAAAAGGAGAAATTAATTACACTTTTCAAGTGTAATCAATTATATAATTACAGGATTATAATTTTTACTAATTTAAATATATATATATATATATATTTATTTAAAATGCATCTAATCTTATTAAGTGAAAAAAGTATAATTAAATTAAAAAATTAATTTATTGTTAAATTTTTTTATTTATTATTTTTTATTGAAATAGCTCTATGATATGTATTTGAGTGAAGTAAATAGCATTATTATAATTTGGCTTCATATCTTTTTTTATTATTTTCTAATATATGTCATTGATAAATACTCTTACTTCATTTATGTCTCATTTATGTCGGTTGGATGAAAATGTTATGGGTTGGCAAAGCATTTATGTCTCATTTACGCGCTACTTGAAGTAGCGACTTTAAGGTTTCAAAAAGCAAAACGCAACTTGATTTAGCGTTTTCAATACGGCTGAGTTGAAAAAAAGTTATTTGGATTAGCGTTTTTAGATTTTGAAAAACATTATTTGAATTAGCGTTTTCATTAACGATAGTTTTGCAATTATTTTTAACCGGACTGTAATATCAAATATTTTGATTAAATAACTGTAGAACAAAAAAAAATTCCACTTTTGACATATGAAAAATTTTAAAGTTATTTGTTTAAGGTTATATTTTTATATAATATGATTTTATATAATACAACAATAATAAATTTGTACAAGAAAATTGAACATTAGATATTTATATATTTGAATAGAATTTCTGTTAATTCTATTTTAACTAGAACCAAATCAAATTATTTTGGTTAATTCAGTTTTCGATTTAATTTTAAATTTTTTTAAAGAATTAAAAAATTTTGAATAATTCGGTTCTATTTAAATCAACACTTTTACTGGTAATACTCTTATTTAAATACGTTTAATCATGAGCTTTTCAAAAAATTTAGTTTTCCACAGCTTTAAAATGTTTTATAAAATGGATATATTGAATCTGGCAAATAATACATTTTTTCACTTTATCCTAGATAATATGAGACATGGATGATTCACTATGCGTGAGTGGTAGCTCACCTAGCTTTCATTGCTTCCACCCACATTATCATTTGATAATCGCCTTAAAAATGACTATAATTTTATTTTATTTTTAATTTTGTTTTGCCCAAATTCATGTTTTATCAGTATGCCTATGGTGCGTTTAAAAATTTTTTTTTTGGTAGGGTAAATAGATGGTAAAGTAAAATAAAATAAAATAAGTTAAAGTTATTAATATTATTTATTTAGTAAAATTAATATTATAAAATAAAATGAATAGATATTACTAGAAAATTAATTCATAAAAATAAATACAATTCAATAATTTCATTTCTTTTTTTTTTCTTCAAAAAAAAATTTAGTTGCGGTAAGCATGGTGCAGGAATTGTCAATTAATTGATGGTGCTATGTATGGCTGCATTCGTTACAGAAGCCATGGATAAATTTGTATTAAATTGATAGTGATAGAATAGACCACGACCTTTTTGAAAGTTACTACAGGCTCCACATTCATCGCGTGTTCATGATAACAGTGATGTTACATAAAGTTACCAAGTTAAAAAAAAAAAATGCTATGTCAATTTCAAAATATTGGTATATCAACGTTAAATTTTAATTTAATAGTTTAATTACATTTATATTATTTTAATTAAAAATAAATATATTTTATCTGTTAAATTTTAATTTAATAATTTTAATTACAAGCCACGGAGCTGCAAATCGTTAGCTAGCACCAATCTTGTGTCCATGCTTTCAAAAATTGTGATACCGGCCTTTTTGCATCACCTTTGAATATTCAATTTTTTATTAAGATAAGGAAAATAAGAATGTATTTAAAATTACATTATTTGATTGGATATTAGCTAGGAGAATAAGAATTAAAAAAATTATATATTTATACAACAGAATTTTTTAATTTGTTTTATTACCATATATAATAAATGCATACACAAATAGTCACTTTATTTTTTCCTTCATCATTTTTCTTTTACTTCGGAAAAAAATTAAAATTCAAAATATAATACTATATTTTTGTGCATTTCCCAGCAAACTATTTTTATAAAGGAAAAGAAATGTTCCTGTGAATTTCTATTTTAAACATCGACCATTGCAGAAATGAGTCTTATATAATTTTGAATATTAAATTTTAGAGAAAAATGATATATAATATGTATAAAAAGTTAAATTATTTGGCCGATAGGAGAACAAGAACGGAAAAAAATAATATAAATGATTAAAATCTTTAATTATTTTTTCACAATAAATTCAAAAGCTAACATATTATTTGTGTGAATTTCCTCATCATAATATTAGTTTGAAAAAGGAAATAAATTTTGTATTTATGAGGTTATTGAAAAATGAGACAACACTTTTGACCTATGAAAATTTTCATCAAGTATCATTGTTTATTTGTTTTCAGTTGTAATTTGCCCTCTTTTTTTAATGGTATGTAAAGATGCATATTAAATAGTAACTGAAAATATTATTTATTAAATTAGGAGTAACAATCATGTCAAGTTGAATTGTAGGGGGTTTATAATTTGTGTCAATTTGTATTAATTCATATTTATATTCAATTTTTAAAATTTTAATAAATATGTTAAATAATTAGTTTATTTAAAAAAATATTAAATTGTGTCAATTTTGAGTCAATGTATTCATATCGTATCAAATTTATGTTTTCTTCCAATAATTATGAGACAAAAATGGAAGATGATGGTCCACAGGGTTAGGGTACCAGCTGCGGAAGGTGATGCTTTAGAGTTCATGTTAGTGTTAGTGTTAAGTTCCGCTTCCACCTCAAAATGAGGTAAAGGTCGATAAAAATTATTTCTTGTGTTAAATATTTGTTTCATAAAATAATGATTAATGTAAAAATTAGGATTATGGCTAGAGTTAGGCTTAATTAAAAGAAATGTTAGGGTTTTAGTTATAGAAAAGTTATATGTGTTTTTATTTTGAAAATATATTTTAAATAATTAGGGCTAAGTTTAGATTTAGTCAAAAAAAGAGTTGAGATTAATAATCAAGTGGTAAAAATGTTGTTTATAACATCAATTAGAGTCATCCACATACCAACTCTGATAAGATCGAAGTCAATGTAATTTTTCATATGTCAGGAGACGCTATCTCATTTTTCTATAAATCTCAAGGGAAGTTAATATAATTTTTTTCATATAATTTATAGTGAAATGAACATAATCCTTTTAAGTTTCAGAGTTTTAGCGAAACAATTTAGGTTGCATTTAGTATGCAATTAAAAATTATATAAGAGCATAAATGCGAAGGAGTGATTGTTAAGAGGGTTAATTTTTAATTTTAATCATATTTGGTTGTTTAATAATGAAATTTAATTATTGATCCCTTAAAAATTAATCATGTCTGAAACACTAATTTGGACAAAAAAAATAAGATCAGAGATAAGATGATCATTTTTTCTAGAATTTTAATCAATTTGAAATTTACGTAGTTGATAAAAAATATATCGAAGAATATTTATTGGTCTTTTTTAAAAACCAAATGTGAATTAGAGAAAAAACAAGCCAAAGGGTAAAACAATAATTTTTTACCCGAGTTCAAATGAGTTTAATTTTGTTTATCAAATAAGAAATAAATTAAGTAATATTTTTTTATAATTTTAGAAAGTTTAAAATACAAATTTAAACAAAAATAAAATCTACAAATAAAACAATAATTTTCCGGTGTTAGTTCTTATCGAGTCAATATGCTTAGCTAATAAAATAATCTCAAGGAATATTTTGGGAAGACTAAAATGCAAATGTGAGTAGAAAACATGCTCATGGTAAAACAATCTTTGCTCAAGTTTAGATCGTGTCAAAATTTGTGTAAATAATAAGAAAAATGTCAAGGACTATTTTCAAGGCAAATTTGGGCTGAAAATGAATTCAGTAGTAAAAATTGTAATATATCAACTCAAGTTTGAAATCGGTTTAAATTTGTTTAACTAATAATAAACTTGTCGAAAAATATTTCTCAAATTTTTTAAGAATTCTGTAATTTGAACTTTGATTGAAAAAAGGGGTTCATGAGTAAAATAAGAATTTTTTACTAAATATTTCTTAATTTCTTTTACTGTAACAATTTTCTATTTTTTGCTCGATACTGTCCAATGTCAATATTTAATTTTTTATGAGAAAATTTTAACCCTTTAAATTTTTATAAAATATACGAAATATGAGTAAAAAATAATTAAAAATTATAGTGATAAAATTACCTGTTTTTAATTTCGTATCATGCACACCATTAGAATTAGTTGAACGGTCACATGCAAACAAGGACATATTGAAAGACTAGCCAGTGGACCACATTTCATAAATTTATCGTTACAAAGTTGACGCCATGATATGACACAATTTTGATAATGCACGGGACGATATTAATATAGCTAACTTTTCAAACATAATAATTTCCGTGACCCTCAACAATCTTCGTTAATCCAATACAATAACATATGAAAAAAATAATTGAAATGCCACAAGTCTAACCATTTGAAAAGTCTACCGCATGGAGTCAATCTCCACGTGGAAGGCAACCGAAAGTTAAACAATTTTGTAACTTTAATTCGGAGGGAAATTTTATTTGTTTTTTTGTTAATATTATACATACATACATACATCCAAATGATACTTCCATGGAAACAAATTAGTTTTACACTCCTTTTTAACTATACATTTATTATCTCATCTATGTATGACGATAGAATTATAGATAGATTGAAAGACTAATTGGCCTAGCCAACAAATTTCACATCTCATTTTATGTGATTTTACCTTACGTCACGTAATTAAAAAATGGAATGAGATCGAACAAGATTGAGAGTGTAAAATTTTGAAAAAAATAAAAGATTGGGAGTTGAACATAAACTAAAATTTTATTTTTTCATGTATTAATATGACACAATTATATTATTTTATACAAAAAAATTTATAAATAATTATTATATTTATCAATACGTTATCTTAAAATTATTTATAATTATTTAGTGTATTTTGGTTCTCTATCTTTCAAAAAGTAAATTAATGGTAAATTTGTTAAAGATTAGGTGACTTTAAATGTGATATTATATCTAAGGGCATTATAAGTTTTTATAATATTATATTATTAAAAATGAATTATTTTAATAAAATAATAATTTAATCATTAATTATTGTTTAATAATAACTAATTTTAATTTTAAGAAAATAAATTATTGCAACAAA
Source organism: Vitellaria paradoxa (assembly GCA_019916065.1). Taxonomy (NCBI): domain Eukaryota; kingdom Viridiplantae; phylum Streptophyta; class Magnoliopsida; order Ericales; family Sapotaceae; genus Vitellaria; species Vitellaria paradoxa. The sequence goes on from CM034234.1 coordinate 4,738,742, forward strand.
AAGTTATTATTTATTAAAATCTTAATAAATATTTTAATAGAATAATCCTTTCAACCGGATGAACCAAATATAAACAAATTGTTCTGTTTAGGTTTAAAAATGACAAAATCTTTTAGACTTTTATGTTCATATAAGTTTTTATTTTTTAACTCAAAAAATAAATAAATAAATAAAAATTAGTTTACCAAACATATTTTTATTGTCAATTTTCAACTATTTGTAAGTATAAAATAAATAATAAATAAAAACATTATCAACCGGGGGTGTAATGCCTGATATTCAAGCTATGGAAGGGAATTACATCTCTTTACTTGAGTGATTTCATGCATTTCTTGTCAAAAACTATTACAAATCTTTATAAAATTTAAATTTTTTATTTAATATATGAATTATAAGATTGTAATTTTTTAAATTTATACTAACTTTTACAATTTCAAACACCCCCTCACATCACTTTAAACATCAGTATTGAAATGTTTGTGGTCACAAAATTAGATAGATAATAGTATAGGGTTTTTATTTAAAAAAAAAAAAAAAAGAAGATGTGAACATGAATCAACTAAATTGGTAGGTTCTGATTTGAGATTTACATTAATTATTAGTACAACTCCAAAAAGCCTAAAAGACAAGCTTCGCATTATAGTAGAATAAACACGACCTAGCAACTTTTGACATGCACTCACGGTAGACTCTCCACTTGTTAATTACCCCTGCTTTTTCATCTTGATGTTTTCGTCATCCTATTTAATTATTTATTTGGGATTAGGAAGTTGAGAAATAATATGATATATGATTAGTTTTCACAAGGCTGGGACTACACTTCCTTCTCCATCGAATTCTTTGAATGTCTTTGTTCAAGCCGTGTGTTCCAAACCGTTTATCTTCTGCCAAATTTGTTTTTAGCGAATCCGGGCCGGACAAAGAGTGGTTCGTGTATATTTCGGCTTCAAAATGGTTTAGAGGTTCAAAATTGATTATTTGGTTCATCAAAGGAACTTGCGTTGAAATGTATGCATGTACGAGCACACTACTCATAATATAACATATTAGAAGGCTAGAAATGATGCTTGTGCAGCCCTTCTAGTTATTTGATCAAAACAAAACTTTCAGTATATTTTCTCCGGACTCGAATATTTTAGTGGAAGCTATGGCGGGAAAGCGAATCATCTTTGTTGTGGGATCAATTAGCCCAACAAGTGCTCTAGGCCTTTTTCTATCCCATTGGCCCAACGACTGCTCTAGGCCCAACGACTGCCCAGAAAAAAGATATCAAACTACAAGGCCTGAAATCACAATGAATGGCTAAAATAAAGGCACCGTTTGGCATCTCTAAAAAAATTAAAAAAAAAATTCTAAAAACTTTTATCACATCAACTTTTTATTTTACTGCACGTATTACGAACTCACAACTTTTCTCACTTTTTATCACTCCAAACACATACAAAATATCAAGGATAGACAAAATTGATAGCAACCTCTCTATATTGTTTTTTAAATCTTAAATTTGTAAAGAAAAAGGAAATTAAAGAGGTTTTCAAAAAGTGAAGTTACTTTAATTTATTTGATTGGATTAGGACAAGAACAATTTGTCTGAGAGTACTTAGTATAATGAAACAAGAATTGCTTGTGCTGATAAAGTAGTCATCAATGGCTGCTGTGTTGAATGGAATTAGCTGAATCGTTGGTGCTGTCTAGAGGAGCAGCTAATGAGAGGCAATTCTGCAGGCGGCGTACAGCGTTGTTTGTGCTGATGGCCATTGCACTGCTAGAGTAAATGCTGTTAAAGTGTATTCTTTTGTTATATTATACAGTGATTAAAACGTTGCTGTAGGTGGAGTCTCAGTTATCTTGGGCTGATTGTAACCTCATTGTGTTTTTGTATAGACATGTATGAGTCAGTATGACCTTTTATCTAGCTCCTTTGCTCATTCTGATAAATAAGATTCATATTAATGTTATGGTTGAGGTATGTCCCTTGATAGATAAGATTCATATTTTTTTTTTCTAAAAGAAAGTAGAAAAAAAAATAACAACAATTCATTTTTCCTTTCATCATTTTCTTTTTACTTGAAAAATTGAAAGTCAAAATATAGTACTTTTTTGAGTGAATAGACTCATAAACTAGCTTTAGAAAAGAAAATATGGAAAATTTCCTGTGAATTTCTTTATAAACATCATTGTGGAAAATATAGTACTTTTTTGAGTGAATATATCCATAAACTAGTTTTAGAAAAGAAAATATATAAAATTTCCTGTAAATTTCTATTTTAAACATTATTGTAGAAATTGGTTTTATATCAAAACAAAATAGGATTGTAGTCCGCGTGTGTAACTCTTTTTTTTTTTTTTTAATGATATTAATGAGATTAAAAGAAAAAAATCATGTCCGGTTGAGATTAAGAGTAAAAGCCAACATAGAGGAATCATAACATGTGAAAATAATTGAACCTAGAACAGTAGGCATTTGAAAGTTGAACATTTTGGACTAATTTGGAAAGGAAACTTGTGTGTTGTTAGTATAGTTCAAAAACCTACCCTGATCCAAATTAAAATGTACTTCTTTAATATTTAATTAGATACAACGTACTTGAACACAGACAAATGTTACACTAAGACATACCCACCCGAAAAAAAAAAAAGGAAAAAAATTGGGAGTTCTCACCGGAAAGGGAAATAGGCTACTTATTAATTGCTAAACATATTGGACAGACACACACTTGCATCTTATTCTCGAACAATTAGTTGACTGACTTGTTGATACAAAATACTGTGATTGCTGGGAGTTTATTCATCCACTGAAACTGCGGACAAAATTTACGATTTGAATTCCGAAAATGAGGAAGGCAAGACAGAAGGCAACGGTTGTCCATGGACTGGAAAAATATTTACGTCTCAGTTCTGCCCTAAAATTTGGCCACGGGTGCCGTCTGTAGTTGCCAACTTTGCCACATACTCCCTGAAAGAAGAATTCTCCCAGAGAGACCTCGGTGCAGAGATTGTTGATGAGCTTTGAGGCCTCTTCATTGCAGCCAAAAAGGTTATGAATAACTTTAGCCTTCTGAAGCAGTTGCACATCCTTTTCAGTGTCGATGAGTCTTGTTGGGTTGTGGAGCCTGAATACTGTACTCTTTTCCCACGAGTACGGCAATCCAACTCGACAGAGAGTTGGCTGGGGGTTTGGGGGCAGGCCCCGATGAAGTTTTTTTTTGTAAGGGTATCTCAGGCAGTTCACGTAAAATTATCATTAGGGTTACTTCCCATATAAATAACCAATCAATGTAATGTAATGTTGTCTCTCTCTTAATTTATCAGTGAATATCCTTGCTTGGTAGCGCCCCCAGACGTAGTTACATCTGTGACGAACTGGGTAAACAATTTTGTGTCTTTATCGTTTCAATCTTTATTTTTCGTCTTTCTTTTTTCCTTACAACGGGTATCAGAGCAAGGTTTGGTGGGATAGATATGATGGGTGACGGAAAATCGCCGAATGAAAAGTTTGACGGAGCAGATTTCGGATTCTGGAAGATGCAGATCGAGGATTACCTGTATGGTAAAGATTTGTATCAGCCTCTGGAGAAGAAACCAGAGGGCATGAAGGATGAAGACTGGAAATTGTTGGACAGGAAGGCGATGAGCGTGGTTCGCTTGTCTCTGTCCAGGAATGTTGCACTTCATACAACAAAAGCGAAGACCACTAAGGGATGCTGGAGACGTTATCGGAGATGTACGAAAAGCCATCAGCAGCAAACAAGGTTCATCTGATGCGGCGTCTCTTCAACCTAAAGATGTCAGAGAATACTGTGGTTGCCGATCATCTTAACGAGTTCAATTTGATCACAGCCTAATTAAGCTCTGTGGATATTAATTTCGATGATGAGGTCCAAGCCCTAATTTTGCTGTCTTCCTTGCCGGAGAGTTGGAGCGGAACAGTTACAGCTGTCAGTGCTTCATCGGGGAAAAAGAAGTTGAAATTTGACGAAGTAAGAGATCTGATCATTAGTGAAGAAATTCGCAGGAGGGAATCAGGTATTACTTCAGGGTCAGTTTTGAACACAGGAAATAGGGGCAGATCTGATTCGAAGAAAACGAATAGGGGTAGATCGAATTCAAGAGGTCGGAGCAGAGGAAGAAGTGTATCGAAAAGGGACTTGAGTAAAATTAAGTGTTGGAACTGTCAGGCATATGGTCACTTCAAGAATCAGTGCACAGCACCAAAGGATAAAAAGGAGGCAAACGCAACAGTAGATGAAATCGAAGATGCATTGATTTTGAGCGTGAGCAGTCCATTGGAATCGTGGGTTTTGGATTCTGGAGCATCATTTCATTCTTGCAGTGATGCAGAGTTAATGGAAGGATATACTTCTGGTGATTTTGGTAAGGTTTATCTTGCTGATGACGAACCTCTGAAAATCGTGGGGAAGGGAGATGTTCAGATCAAAACACCGAATGGATCTGTCTTGCAGTTGCATGGCGTAAGACATATCCCTGGGTTGAAGAGAAATTTACTCTCGGTTGGGCAGTTAGATGATGAAGGTTATGCTGTAATCTTTGGCTGCAATAATTGAAAAATTACAAAAGGAGCCATGGTGGTGGCTCGAGGCAAGAAGGAGGGTACATTGTATACGACGACAAATTCCAAGGACAGTATTGCTCTTGCAGGAGCAAACAGTGATGCAGATTTGTGGCATTGCCGGCTAGGTCACATGAGTGAGAAAGGGATGAAAGAGCTGTGTTCAAAAGGAAAGCTGCCGGACCTCAAGATAACTGAATTCGGATTGTGTGAGGAGTGGGTACTCGGGAAACAGAAAAGGGTGAGTTTCTCGAAGGCTGGCAGAACTTTGAGAAAGCAGAAGCTTGAGTTGGTACACAGTGACTTATGGGGACCAGCGCCAGTGACATCTCTTGGTGGTGCGTCATATTATATGACTTTTATTGATGATTCCACTAGAAAGGTGTGGGTTTATTTTCTTAAAAATAAATCTGATGCTTTTAATACCTTTAGAAAGTGGAAAACTCTTGTAGAAGTTGAAACAGGCCTGAAAGTGAAGTGTTTGAGATCTGATAATGGTGGTGAATATGAGCTCAGTGAATTCAGAGAATTTTGTGAAAACAATGGTATTCACATGGAAAAGACTGTGCCAGGAACCCCTCAACATAATGGTGTTGCAGAACGCATGAACAGAACACTTAATGAACGTGCTAGGTGCATGAGGTTAAAGTGCGGGTTACCCAAGATGTTTTGGGCAGATGCAGTTAACACTGCTGCTTTCTTGATCAATAGAGGACCATCAGCTCCGTTGGAGAACGGCATACCAGAGGAGGCTTGGAGTGATAAGGAGGTAAACTTGTCGTTTCTTCGAGTATTTGGTTGTGTTGCTTATGTTCATGTTGATGCTGCTGCTAGAACTAAATTAGATGCTAAATCTGTCAAATGTACGTTTATTGGATATGGCGGTGATGAGTTTGGTTATAGATTCTGGGATGAATGTAATCGAAAAATTATTCGTAGTCGAGATGTCATATTTAATGAGCAGGTTTTGTACAAGGACAGATTGGGTGCACCAGATTCTAACAGTGCTGGTACCCAGGTTGTTGAGTTAGATATTTCGAACTCAAGTGGGAGCAAGGCTGTTCAGAATGATGAGGTTGTTATTGAGGCAGAGCAGAGTACACCGCGGCCCATAGCTCCGCTGCGGAGGTCTACTAGAGTGTGTGGTTCACCAAACAGGTATTCACCGTCTAATTATTACCTGTTGTTAACTGATGGTGGTGAACCTGAATGTTATGCAGAGGCTAGCCAGGGACAGAATCGAGCCAAGTGGAAGCTTGCAATGGATGATGAAATGGACTCATTGATGTCCAATGATACTTGGGAACTTGTCGAGCTTCCAAAGGGCAAGAAACCATTGCATAATAAATAGGTCTATAGAATTAAGCAGGAGGTTGATGGAAGCAAGCGTTACAAGGCAAGGCTGGTTGTGAAAGGGTTTCAGCAGAGACATGGTATTGACTATACTGACATTTTTACTCCTGTTGTGAAGCTAACCACTATATGGATTGTGTTGAGCATGGTGGCTGCAGAGAACTTGTTATTGGAGCAAATGGATGTGAAAACAGCCTTCCTCCATGGTGATTTGGAGGAAGATATATACATAATGCAACCAGAAGGATACTTGTCAGAGGGTAACACCGACCTTGTGTGTAAGCTCAAGAAGAGCTTATATGGCTTGAAACAGGCTCCGAGACAGTGGTACAAGAAATTTGATGGGTTTAGCAGGAGATTGACTTTATTAGATGCAATGCTGACCATTGTTGCTACTTCAAGAGATTTGACCAAAGCTATATCATCCTATTGCTATATGTAGATGATATGTTGATAGCAGGGTCCAGTGCTCGAGAAGTGAGTAAATTGAAACAGCAGTTGTCCGAGCAATTTGCTATGAAGGAACTTGGAGAGGCTAAGCAAATTTTGGGTATGCGTATCATTCGAGACAAAGAGGCGAGGAAGTTGTATCTTTCACAGGCTGAGTACATCAAGAAAGTATTAAAGCGGTTTAATATGCAAGATGCTAAGCCAGTGAATGTCCCGCTAGGTAGTCAGTTTAAACTATCTAGCAAAGAGTCACCTAGGAGTGAGGAGGAGCGAACCCATATGAAGAAAATTCCCTATGCTTCGGCGATTGGAAGCATTATGTATGCCATGATTTGTACGAGACCAGATATTGCGCATGCAGTGGGAGTTGTTAGCCGTTTTATGAGCGATCCAGGCAAACAGCATTGGGAAGCACTGAAATGGATCCTTAGGTACTTGAGAGGTATCACAGATAGGAGTTTGTGTTTTGAAGGCAAGGATTGCGAGTTGGCAGGATATGTTGATGCAGATTTAGCGTCCAGTGATCTAGATAAGAGAAGGAGTACAACCGGGTATGTGTTTACTTTGGGTGGTACAACAATATCTTGGGGTTCTAAGTTGCAGAAGATTATAGCCTTGTCTACTGCAGAAACAGAGTATGTGGCAGTGACAGAGGCAAGTAAAGAGATGGTATGGTTGCAAAATTTCTTAAGTGAATTGGGGACAAAGCATAGGAATGGTACCCTATACAGTGACAGTCAGAGTGCTATTTTCTTGGCTAAGAATCCAGCATTTCATTCAAGAACGAAGCATATTGAGTTGAAGTATCATTACATACGGCACCTCTTGGAAAGAAAGATCTTGCAACTAGTGAAGATTCAAGGGAGCGAGAATCCTGCTGACATGTTGACTAAGGTTGTGACTTTAGAGAAGTTGAAGCTATGCATGGCTTCAACTGGGCTTGGAACTTGAAGAAAAGTCTTGGCGTTACCATTTGGTGCATGTTACTGATGAGAGATTGAGGAGTTGCTTACATGAGATTCAGTCTCCAGGTGGGAGATTGTTGGGTTGTGGAGCTTGAATACTGTACTCTTTTCCCATGAGTACGGCAATCCAACTCGACAGAGAGTTGGCTGGGGGTTTGGGGGCAGGCCCTGATGAAGTTTTTTTTCGTAAGGGTATCTCAGGTAGTTCACGTAAAATTATCATTAGGGTTACTTCCCATATAAACAACCAATCAATGTAATGTAATGTTGTCTCTCTCTTAATTTATCAGTGAATATCCTGGCTTGGTAGCACCCCCAAACGTAGTTACATCTGTGACAAACTGGGTAAACAATTTTGTATCTTTGTCGTTTCAATCTTTATTTTTCGTCTTTCTTTTTTCCTTACAACTGTCCAAAAGGAATGCATAGGACGTGAAGTGACAAGGGACACCGGGGGCAATCTGCTCAAAAGCAATAAAGTTTCTGAACAGTGTATCGGTGGAACTGCACATCAACAAAGGCGGGATTTTAAAAGTAGCTCTTCGAAACCATCATTTAATAGGCCCAGGTTCTATGAATTGGCCTTCTTTCATGGTAAGGGCCTCATCAGCTTCAAACTTGACTCCTGCATGGTCCAGGTCGGATGCAGAATATAGGAATTCAATGTTGTCTGTGCTGTCAGGATAACTATCGTAATCTTTATCAGAAGGATAATAGTATCTGTGCATAATCTGGAGGATGTGTTTATCTTCATCCACAGAGATGGCGTGCTGATTTTCCGACTCTTCGATGTCTTCCACGTCAGCTAGATTTATGGAGCTTCCCGGTCTTCCCAAAGTAAAAAAGCATCCAATGATCAATCTTCTGAGCGGTAGGATGGCATTTCCTTTACATGCTTCCTGAATCTTTTTCAGGGTGTTGTCGAACAAATTTTTAAGAACAAAGAAAGGAAGCTGATTCTCAAGCAGCGTCAAGTCAAGTAGCAGGTTGATGGGGGTCAGCCTGGAACCGAAAACAAGGTCTCCTTTGGCCTCCTCATATGGGGCATTGCTCCCCGGTAGAGGAGTACCCCGCACGAGGTAGTAGAACACGTAGAGAAATTCGAGTACGAAACAACCGCCAAGCACCAGCATCTCTTCATTCAGCTTGTCTCTGACAACGCTGTCGTAGCATTTCTTGGCATCATCCAATAAACATTTCATTTGGCGTAAACAATCATCAAGCGCATGAGATTTGCGATCTTTCTCCGGTATGTCCTGGTACACCGTCAATGTTGACATTCGATCAAGGAGGGAAAATAAGAAACTCTTTTTGATGGCCTGCATAGGTTGCAGATGGCTTTCGTGGCTGTGAAGTGGCCCAATAGACACGAGCTGAGGAGCATAAGCACTTTCCCTCAGATTACGGATCGCCTCCGGTACCCCGTACATAGTCATGCAATGCACGGATCGTTTGAAATCATATGCATCTTCCCGTGTATCGTCAAACAAGTTTTTTTTGAGGACTATTAGGGACGGATTGATTGGGAATGTTGTCGCTGGACGACATTGCCATTGCTAGCCAGTGCTTGCTTGCTTTTACTGGTGAATATTTTGTGGTTTAGGATCTGCGGCCGTGTTTACTCTAATTTCGGCTTGGCATGTGAAGTCCCACACTCCCAGCTATCATATTTATACACAGCAGCACTCCTCCTAACTGGTATGATTTAGCAAACAGTGGGCCCCAAGCTCAATATATCCATTGGCCCTTTTAATCCACCCAGTAATAATAACAATAACGTTAAAAAAAAAAAAGGCTGATATAACTGTTGCTGCCACACTTTTGGATAAGTAGATTAAAATTCAACGATTTTAATATATTTATATAGTTTTAACCCAATTCCAAAAATGTGTTGTCATATAATTAACATTAATCACATGTCAACAGTACCCAAATCCTAACAATAATAATAATAATAATAATTAAACTTTGTCATTGACTCGTTGCCATCATCACATGATTCACGACACAAATATAATAATTCATATATTTTAATGTGAGAATTATTAATAATTAAATATATCATGTACATCAAAATTACTTATTTTTCTAACATAATTATATTTTGTATCTAATTATATTGTTTAATTTATAATTATTTATGAGATATGACTCATCTAGTATTTTTATATATATATAGAAACAATAATATTCTAATTTAATTGGGATATGACAATTAATTCCGAATCTAAAAGTAGATGCTAAGTCTTTTTCTATCTTAGGTTTTTTTTGGAACGTTTTTTGTAACGATTTTTTTTTTTTTTAAGTCTCTATGATTTGCTTAGCACGTACCTAAATCTTCAGTTTTAAAATCCGTATTTGTGATTGATGTATATATATATATATATATGATTAGTGTCATGATTATGTGTTTTACATAGTAAGACTTTTATTTAATGTTGGATTAAAATGCAGATTTTTTAAATATATCTTCTATTTGTGACGAAAACTTAGAAAATCATATTATTTATCTTCTTTAATTAGTGATTTTTTTTGAAAGACGAGATCTAATCAATTTTTGTTTTTATGTATATGCCAAAAAGTGTATATAATTCTTGACTAAGGTTTATATAAATTTAGAGTAGAATGTGTGATTTGTATGATTTTATTATTATTATTTTTTTGTTATCTTTTCACCCAATGCTGTTAATTATCTATTATTTATTAACTTTTTTCTTACTTTAGTTATGTGATTTTTTTGTTGTATGACATGAAAAAAATTAAGATATAAAAATATAATACAAAAAAATTCGAGCATCTTGCTAGGCTCACCCCTAGGCCGACCCTGTTAGATATAAAGTATAAAGAATCTAATAAATCATTTTAAGATTGTATCATCAAGAAATTTTTTTACTTTCATGTAAAGGTGAACTTAAAATTGTATTGAAAGCACTACCTTTCTTGCAATTCAATATTTGTGTAGGAGAGGAAAGTTATAAATGAAGAAACGCATATCTAAAAGAGAAATATATCTCTAGATGAAAATAAGCGTGAGGTAGGGAATCAAGGAAAGAACAGAATTGTGGAATTGAGTCACTTTTCTTTGCTTCAACTTCAAAAAGTGGAGGCAAGATTATCAACCGAATGTCTTTCAAGTGCTTGGGAATCATGTATATTATCCTAGTTGCAAGTAATGCATGCAATATTCCCTTGCGTAAATTATATCCGGTGAATAATTTTAATAATCTTTTTTGATTTTTTTTATTTATTTTAGAGAAAACAAAAAATATTAAATACAATCTTGTTTTGTTCTATTTTTTTAGTGCCAAAAGAAGGATAAAAAATGTATATAATTCATTGTATTGGCGCGTACATATACAATCACTTTTGATTACTACCTAAGACAACTCTTTATTATTGTCCTTCATACTTAATTATTGGCATAATTAGTACTCTTAACTATTGAAGTATTTAATTTGATTTATTCAAAGACCAACTAAAACGTGGTTATTTAATTTGAATTGGGTAATTAATTTATTGGTTCTCAATACTCCTTAATTTTAAAATTATTTTATTTAATTATCGCCAAAAAAAAAATTAAGACATGTGCAGGACCAAAATATAACTAATTAACGAATAAAACAAAACAAACAAAAAATAAAAATAACCCAGACAAAATCTCTGCATGTTGGCGATTGTTTGGCTAGAATGTGCTCTGTGATTATCGACCTAGCTAATCATTTCCTTAATCGCAAAAGGAGAGTTTAATATAGAAACATCTCTAGAGAGCCAAATATATAAAATTATGGACACTATTTTCTAGATGTGTTTAGTGTTTTTTTTATATATTTTTTTTATTTTTTTTAAATCGGACTATTTACATGTAATGGCAAATTGTAAAAACATAAATAGCATTTTTTATTAGTACTTTGTTAAATAAGTAATCCATATTTGTCTATATATTACATTAAATAATATTTGAATTCCTAAACAAGTCAAAGTCTTTAGCCTTCTCTCCATCCCATCGCTGATCAGCAATAAAAACCTTCCTCTTCATTCAAGTACCTTACAAAACTTCCAATCCGAATACTCAATTTTGATATATATATATATATATATATATATTTTATAAAGCCAATTTTGTTGGTAATATTGAAACAGAATTGGTCGTGGTTGTGCCCTTGGTATTTGGATCCGTCAATTTGACAATAACATGCAACGTAAGAGAAAATATAGACTCAATTTTAGAACTCTTATCATGTACAAGTGATGAATATGGAATCTGTAGTAGCTTTCTAAAAGGTCATGGCCCTTTCTATTAATATCAATTTAATACAAATTTGTCCATACCTTCTGTTAAGGAACATCATGTAGGCCATAAGTAGGACCATCCATTTGACAGTTCCTGCACTGCGCTTATCACAACTAAAATTTAATTGGAGAACAAAAAAGAAAAATAAGAATAGAAAGAAATAAAATTATTTATTTATATTTATTTTTATGATTAATTAATTAAAAAGTAATTTTTTATTAATATCCACTCATTTTCTTCTTATATTCCTAATTTTATTAAAAATATAATAATAATAATTTTAAGTTTTTCTTATTTCATTTTACCTTGCCATCTATTCCCTTCACAAGGATAAATTTCGAATACACCGTAGGCTTACTAATAGAACATGAATTTGGGCCGATGAAAAGTGAAACTAAAATAGAATTACTGTTGATTTTTATGCGGTCATCAAATGATGATGTGCGTGCATATAAAGAAAGTTGGGTGAGCTGTGACTAATATATAGTGAATTATTCATGCCTCATGTACATTGCATGAGATAAGGTGTTATATATGTTAGATTTAACATACTCATAGTAAAATATTTTAAAACCGTTGAAAATTAAACTCCTTCAAAACACCATAATAAAACACATTTGGGTTGGGAATATCATCACCAGGAATATTTATTTAGGTAAAACCGTGTTGTGTGACCAAATTAGTCAGATTAGCTGATCATAGTTAAATTAATTAGTTAGTTAATGGGCATACTAAAACCTATAAATAGGAGGTATTGTAAGAGAAATATAACGAAGAAAAATTTTCAGTTTGAGATTAATTTCTCAATTAGGAGAGTTTTAAATTGCTCTCGAATTTAATCCAAACAAATAGTTAGAAATGGGTTTATCACAAACTAAATTACCAATTTTTTTAGTTTTTAAATAACCAAAACTAAATCAAAGACCAAATTAACTGAAATAATTCGATTCGATTCCAGTTAAAATTGAGTTAACAGAAATTCCATTTAAATATATAAATATGATCTAATGTTTAATTTTATTTTTCATAAATTTATTATTATTGTATTATATAAAATCATATTATATATTTAAATATATAATTTAAAACAAATAAATTTAAAATTTTTCATATGCCAAAAGTGTTGTGTCGTTTTTCAACAACCTAGCTCATAATAGGTTAGTGTAATTTACTCTATAAGTAATGGTCCCTTCAAGAGTACGTAGCGAGGTAGCTGGCGAGGAGGATATATATGAACATATTTGTAATACAAGTACAAACAAAATGAGTTGTTTTGAATTAATTTGGCCCTTTTTCATCTCCTCACAGGAAGTATCATTTTTGGACGCATGTTTTTAGACTATTGTTCTCGTTTGGATGTGTTAAGTGTGAAGTCTGATTTAAAGAAGGATAAAAGCATATTTTTGTGTTTTAGGATTTTTTATTTGTATACGCTAAGGTTCTTTGTAACTATGAAAGGAATGCCTAAGGTTGCCTCCACTGAAACTTTGTAACCTTTTTTCTTCATCATAGTGAAACATCCCAACACTCTGTGGATGTATGATTAAACAATTAGTTTAAGCCGAAACTACGTAAATTCATGTGTCTCGTTATCTTCTTATTTGTGATTGTTTTCTATTCTTGTTTATCTTCGATCGTTTGCATGTGCTTGTGGGTTTGAGCGTAAGAATTCCTAACAATTGGTATCAGAGTTCCGGGTTAGGAGATCAAGGGTTTACACAATGGCTGAAGACAAATACAAGATCGAGAAGTTTAATAGTACGAACTACGCTTTTTGGAAGATGTAGATAGAAGATATTTTGTATCAGAAGGATTTATATCTTCCGATGAGTGGGAAAAAGCTAGAAAGTGTAACATAATAAGATTGGAATATTTTTTATTGTAAAGTTTTAGGGACTGTGCGATTGAGCCCCGCGCTGTCAACTGTGTCAAATATTGCCAAAGAAAAGATTACAGAAGATTTATTCAAAGTCTTAGAAAAGATGTACGAGAAATTTTCTGTGAGGAATAAGTATATCTTCTGAAAAAGTCATTTAATTTAAAGATGCCTGAAACTCCGTTGTTATTGAATATTTGAATGAATTTAATATAGTCACGAATCAGTTAGAATCCATAGGTATTAATTTTAATGGTGAAATTAGAACTCTTATTTTATTATCGAGTTTGCCAAAAAGTTGGAATAGACTCGTCGTAGCAATTAATAATTTCTCTGGATCTGCAAAATAAACTTAGAGGATGTTGCTAGGCTGATTTTAGGAAAAGAGGTTAGGAGAAGAGTATTGAGTGAGGATGTACTTTTGGTTTAACATTAAATATAGAGGAAAGAGGTAAGTCTGCAAATAAGAGAGTCAATAAGAGCAAGTGAAAAGAAAATTCTAAAAATAGAGGTAAGTGTAAATCTTATAATAGAGATGTGAAACTTGAGGGTTGTTAGAATTGTAGTTAGATGGGGTACTTAAAGCAAGATTGTGGAGTACCATAAAAAAAGTAGTAGAATGAGAATAATCAAGGGAGTAAGAACATTGCCAAAGTTCCAACTGCCGTAGACGCGGATTATTGTTAGTTTATATAATACAATAAGGTGGTTTTTGAAAATATTCTTCTCACAAACTAAGATTTAATGATTAAAAGTATTATTTCTTTCATTCAACAATTGAAATCATTTTTATATTTTAAAACTTTGGTTAATTTTATTTTAATTGAATTGAATCAAATTATTTTGATTAATTTGGTTCTTAATTCAGTTTTAGTTTTTTTGTTAAAAACTTAAAAAAAAAAAAGGGTAATTTGGTTTAACCTGAATAAACATTTCTAACAATGATGTTTTCTTCTAGCTAGCTTTTTAATAGCTAACTTTTTAGCTTTTTGTCAATTTGACAGTTTTACTCTACAATATTTAAAAGAAGTATAAAATATAAAAGAATAAATTTAATCATTTTAAAAAAATAAAAAAATTAACAACTGATAGCTAGAACTACTAGCTACCTTTCCCCCAACGGTGCCTAACCATTTGAAAAGTCCACCATATGAGCAACGTTCAATAACCACGTAGAAGAAAGCCGAAAGTAACATAAAATTGCACTAATTTAGAGAGAAAACTTAATTGTACTTTGTTAATATGTATATATATATATATATATATATATATAGAAGGAGGCTCATTGTTATATGAATTTTTAATTAATTTTTATTTTATTTCAAAAAGTTAAAAATATTATATCAAACAATAGATAATGAATATTTATTAGTTAAAGATGTTTAAATAAATAATAAGTAATTAAAAGGTATTTAAATAAAATAAAATAATATTATAAGAGTAGTGAGTGGTTAAAGGACATTTAAGAAAAATAAAAAATAAAAAGGTAAAATGACTTAAATAGTTTACAAAAATTAAAACATTATTTATTCACTACTTTTAAATAGTGAGTGATTATTAGTGGTGAAAATTTTTTGAACCAATCAATCACCCACAAAGCAAAAATAATAACACCAGAGAATAACGGAAAAATCCTTTCATAAGGAGAAAAACCTCAATTACAAATCCTACTACCAACAGGTTACAAAATCCTATACTTGAATTCACTATGCCTCACTCAAACAAATTTTTTCGCAAATTGTGCTCGATTCATTCAACAAATCCTACAAATGGACTTTCTATCTCAAACAGAAAATAAAGAAAGAATACAAAGAAAAATAAGAGAAAGAGACCTACAAGCTCACAAAGAAAAAATTCTACTTCATAAAAGACTATAATATACCCCTTCAATTCCCCTCTTGATTCACACATTGTACATTAAGTTTGGGTGCATATATATAGACTAACAAAATTTTAGTCCATTTAAGACTCAAATATATAAACAAATTTCCTAAGCGGAAACAAAATTTTCCATAAAATAATTCACTTGAACCATCATGCTCCCATTGGCCAGATTGTGAGGTCTATGGGAATCCGGTCATCAATATGGGCGAACCCTCGTACATTCTACAGGATTTCAGCACCAATGTGGCGCAGTCACACGCTCTCTGCATGCTTGCTGCGATGCACACTAGAATTTTGCGTGTGTGTTTTCTAATCTGTGCAATTTTCTTCTTCGCCCTAGTTGGACTTGAATTGCAATATTATGGTTGTGGTCTTTTAGAAACTTGTCAATTTAAAAAATTTTTAATTTAGAAAATATACAAACCTTTACCTTTATTCAATTTAGAAAACATTTAAATTTATCATATTTAATTTAAGATTTTTATGAATTTATCACAAAAAAACCTTACAGGTGGCTAACGGTTATCAATGAAAAAAATAACGTGTGAAAATAATTGAACCTAAAACAGTAGGCATTTGAAAGTTGAACATTTTGGACTAATTTGGAAGGGAAACTTGTGTTTTGTTAGTATAGTTCAAAAACGTACCCTGATCCAAATTAAAATGTACTTCTTTAATATTTAATTAGATACAACGTACCTGAACACAGACAAATGTTACACTGAGACATACCCACGCAAAAAAAAAAAAGGAAAAAAAATTGGGAGTTCTCACCGCTACTTATTAATTGCTAAACATATTGGACAGACACACACTTGCATTTTATTCTCGAACAATTAGTTGACTGACTTGTTGATACATAATACTGTGATTGCTGGGAGTTTATTCATCCACTGAAACTGCGGACAAAATTTACGATTTGAATTCCGAAAGTGAGGAAGGCAAGACAGAAGGCAACGGTTGTCCATGGACTGGAAAAATATTTACGTCTCAGTTCTGCCCTAAAATTTGGCCACGGGTGCCGTCTGTAGTTGCCAACTTTACCACATACTCCCTGAAAGAAGAATTCTCCCAGAGAGACCTCGGTGCAGAGATTGTTGATGAGCTTTGAGGCCTCTTCGTTGCAGCCAAAAAGGTTATGAATAACTTTAGCCTTCTGAAGCAGTTGCACATCCTTTTCAGTGTCGATGAGTCTGTCCAAGAGGAATGCATAGGACGTGAAGTGGCAAGGGACACCGGGGGCAATCTGCTCAAAAGCAATAAAGTTTCTGAACAGTGTATCGGTGGAACTGCACATCAACAAAGGCGGGATTTTAAAAGTAGCTCTTCGAAACCACCATTTAATAGGCCCAGGTTCTATGAATTGGCCTTCTTTCATGGTAAGGGCCTCATCAGCTTCAAACTTGACTCCTGCATGGTCCAGGTCGGATGCAGAATATAGGAATTCAATGTTGTCTGTGCTGTCAGGATAACTATCGTAATCTTTATCAGAAGGATAATAGTATCTGTGCATAATCTGGAGGATGTGTTTATCTTCATCCACAGAGATGGCGTGCTGATTTTCCGACTCTTCGATGTCTTCCACGTCAGCTAGATTTATGGAGCTTCCCGGTCTTCCCAAAGTAAAAAAGCATCCAATGATCAATCTTCTGAGCGGTAGGATGGCATTTCCTTTACATGCTTCCTGAATCTTTTTCAGGGTGTTGTCGAACAAATTCTTAAGAACAAAGAAAGGAAGCTGATTCTCAAGCAGCATCAAGTCAATTAGCAGGTTGATGGGGGTCAGCCTGGAACCGAAAACAGGGTCTCCTTTGGCCTCCTCATATGGGGCACTGCTCCCCGGTAGAGGATTACCCCGCACGAGGTAGTAGAACACGTAGAGAAATTCGAGTACGAAACAACCGTCAAGCACCAGCATCTCTTCATTCAGCTTGTCTCTGACAACGCTGTCGTAGCATTTCTTGGCATCATCCAATAAACATTTCATTTGGCGTAAACAATCATCTAGCGCATGAGATTTGCGATCTTTCTCCGGTATGTCCTGGTACACCGTCAATGTTGACATTCGATCAAGGAGGGAAAATAAGAAACTCTTTTTGATGGCCTGCATAGGTTGCAGATGGCTTTCGTGGCTGTGAAGTGGCCCAATAGACACGAGCTGAGGAGCATAAGCACTTTCCCTCAGATTACGGATCGCCTCCGGTACCCTGTACATAGTCATGCAATGCACGGATCGTTTGAAATCATATGCATCTTCCCGTGTATCGTCAAACAAATTTTTTTGAGGACTATTAGGGACGGATTGATCGGGAATGTTGTCGCTGGACGACATTGCCATTGCTAGCCAGTGCTTGCTTGCTTTTTACCGGTGAATATTTTGTGGTTTAAGGATCTGCGGCCGGGTTTACTCTAATTTCGGCTTGGCATGTGAAGTCCCACTCCTAGCTATCATATTTATACACAGCAGCAGCACTCCTAACTGGTATGATTTAGCAAACAGTGGGCCCCAAGCTCAATATATCAATTGGCCCCTTTAATCCACCCAATAATAATAACAATAACGTTAAAAAAAAAAATAACTGTTGCTGCCACACTTTTGGATAATTAGATTAAAATTCAACAATTTTAGTATATTTGTATATTTTTTAATTAAAAAATACGTAAATATATGTGAACTCAATTTCAAAAATGTGGTGTCATATAATTAACATTAATCATATGTTAACAGTATCCAAATCCTAACAATAATAATAATAATTAAACTTTGTCATTGACTCATTGCCATCATCACATGATTCACGACACAAATATAATAATTCATATATTTTAATGTGAGAATTATTAATAATTAAATATATCATGTACATCAAAATTACTTATTTTTCTAACATAATTATATTTTGTATCTAATTATATTGTTTAATTTATAATTATTTATGAGATATTATAATTATTTATGAGATATGACTCATCTAGTATTTTTATATATATATAGAAACAATAATATTCTAATTTAATTGGGATATGACAATTAATTCCGAATCTAAAAGTAGATGCTAAGTCTTTTTCTATCTTAGTTTTTTTTTGGAACGTTTTTTGTAACGATTTTTTTTTTTTTAAGTCTCTATGATTTGCTTAGCACGTACCTAAATCTTCAGTTTTAAAATCCGTATTTGTGATTGATGTATATATATATATATATATGATTAGTGTCATGATTATGTGTTTTACATAGTAAGACTTTTATTTAATGTTGGATTAAAATGCAGATTTTTTAAATATATCTTCTATTTGTGACGAAAACTTAGAAAATCATATTATTTATCTTCTTTAATTAGTGATTTTTTTTGAAAGACGAGATCTAATCAATTTTTGTTTTTATGTATATGCCAAAAAGTGTATATAATTCTTGACTAAGGTTTATATAAATTTAGAGTAGAATGTGTGATTTGTATGATTTTATTATTATTATTTTTTTGTTATCTTTTCACCCAATGCTGTTAATTATCTATTATTTATTAACTTTTTTCTTACTTTAGTTATGTGATTTTTTTGTTGTATGACATGAAAAAAATTAAGATATAAAAATATAATACAAAAAAATTCGAGCATCTTGCTAGGCTCACCCCTAGGCCGACCCTGTTAGATATAAAGTATAAAGAATCTAATAAATCATTTTAAGATTGTATCATCAAGAAATTTTTTTACTTTCATGTAAAGGTGAACTTAAAATTGTATTGAAAGCACTACCTTTCTTGCAATTCAATATTTGTGTAGGAGAGGAAAGTTATAAATGAAGAAACGCATATCTAAAAGAGAAATATATCTCTAGATGAAAATAAGCGTGAGGTAGGGAATCAAGGAAAGAACAGAATTGTGGAATTGAGTCACTTTTCTTTGCTTCAACTTCAAAAAGTGGAGGCAAGATTATCAACCGAATGTCTTTCAAGTGCTTGGGAATCATGTATATTATCCTAGTTGCAAGTAATGCATGCAATATTCCCTTGCGTAAATTATATCCGGTGAATAATTTTAATAATCTTTTTTGATTTTTTTTATTTATTTTAGAGAAAACAAAAAATATTAAATACAATCTTGTTTTGTTCTATTTTTTTAGTGCCAAAAGAAGGATAAAAAATGTATATAATTCATTGTATTGGCGCGTACATATACAATCACTTTTGATTACTACCTAAGACAACTCTTTATTATTGTCCTTCATACTTAATTATTGGCATAATTAGTACTCTTAACTATTGAAGTATTTAATTTGATTTATTCAAAGACCAACTAAAACGTGGTTATTTAATTTGAATTGGGTAATTAATTTATTGGTTCTCAATACTCCTTAATTTTAAAATTATTTTATTTAATTATCGCCAAAAAAAAAATTAAGACATGTGCAGGACCAAAATATAACTAATTAACGAATAAAACAAAACAAACAAAAAATAAAAATAACCCAGACAAAATCTCTGCATGTTGGCGATTGTTTGGCTAGAATGTGCTCTGTGATTATCGACCTAGCTAATCATTTCCTTAATCGCAAAAGGAGAGTTTAATATAGAAACATCTCTAGAGAGCCAAATATATAAAATTATGGACACTATTTTCTAGATGTGTTTAGTGTTTTTTTTATATATTTTTTTTATTTTTTTTAAATCGGACTATTTACATGTAATGGCAAATTGTAAAAACATAAATAGCATTTTTTATTAGTACTTTGTTAAATAAGTAATCCATATTTGTCTATATATTACATTAAATAATATTTGAATTCCTAAACAAGTCAAAGTCTTTAGCCTTCTCTCCATCCCATCGCTGATCAGCAATAAAAACCTTCCTCTTCATTCAAGTACCTTACAAAACTTCCAATCCGAATACTCAATTTTGATATATATATATATATATATATATATTTTATAAAGCCAATTTTGTTGGTAATATTGAAACAGAATTGGTCGTGGTTGTGCCCTTGGTATTTGGATCCGTCAATTTGACAATAACATGCAACGTAAGAGAAAATATAGACTCAATTTTAGAACTCTTATCATGTACAAGTGATGAATATGGAATCTGTAGTAGCTTTCTAAAAGGTCATGGCCCTTTCTATTAATATCAATTTAATACAAATTTGTCCATACCTTCTGTTAAGGAACATCATGTAGGCCATAAGTAGGACCATCCATTTGACAGTTCCTGCACTGCGCTTATCACAACTAAAATTTAATTGGAGAACAAAAAAGAAAAATAAGAATAGAAAGAAATAAAATTATTTATTTATATTTATTTTTATGATTAATTAATTAAAAAGTAATTTTTTATTAATATCCACTCATTTTCTTCTTATATTCCTAATTTTATTAAAAATATAATAATAATAATTTTAAGTTTTTCTTATTTCATTTTACCTTGCCATCTATTCCCTTCACAAGGATAAATTTCGAATACACCGTAGGCTTACTAATAGAACATGAATTTGGGCCGATGAAAAGTGAAACTAAAATAGAATTACTGTTGATTTTTATGCGGTCATCAAATGATGATGTGCGTGCATATAAAGAAAGTTGGGTGAGCTGTGACTAATATATAGTGAATTATTCATGCCTCATGTACATTGCATGAGATAAGGTGTTATATATGTTAGATTTAACATACTCATAGTAAAATATTTTAAAACCGTTGAAAATTAAACTCCTTCAAAACACCATAATAAAACACATTTGGGTTGGGAATATCATCACCAGGAATATTTATTTAGGTAAAACCGTGTTGTGTGACCAAATTAGTCAGATTAGCTGATCATAGTTAAATTAATTAGTTAGTTAATGGGCATACTAAAACCTATAAATAGGAGGTATTGTAAGAGAAATATAACGAAGAAAAATTTTCAGTTTGAGATTAATTTCTCAATTAGGAGAGTTTTAAATTGCTCTCGAATTTAATCCAAACAAATAGTTAGAAATGGGTTTATCACAAACTAAATTACCAATTTTTTTAGTTTTTAAATAACCAAAACTAAATCAAAGACCAAATTAACTGAAATAATTCGATTCGATTCCAGTTAAAATTGAGTTAACAGAAATTCCATTTAAATATATAAATATGATCTAATGTTTAATTTTATTTTTCATAAATTTATTATTATTGTATTATATAAAATCATATTATATATTTAAATATATAATTTAAAACAAATAAATTTAAAATTTTTCATATGCCAAAAGTGTTGTGTCGTTTTTCAACAACCTAGCTCATAATAGGTTAGTGTAATTTACTCTATAAGTAATGGTCCCTTCAAGAGTACGTAGCGAGGTAGCTGGCGAGGAGGATATATATGAACATATTTGTAATACAAGTACAAACAAAATGAGTTGTTTTGAATTAATTTGGCCCTTTTTCATCTCCTCACAGGAAGTATCATTTTTGGACGCATGTTTTTAGACTATTGTTCTCGTTTGGATGTGTTAAGTGTGAAGTCTGATTTAAAGAAGGATAAAAGCATATTTTTGTGTTTTAGGATTTTTTATTTGTATACGCTAAGGTTCTTTGTAACTATGAAAGGAATGCCTAAGGTTGCCTCCACTGAAACTTTGTAACCTTTTTTCTTCATCATAGTGAAACATCCCAACACTCTGTGGATGTATGATTAAACAATTAGTTTAAGCCGAAACTACGTAAATTCATGTGTCTCGTTATCTTCTTATTTGTGATTGTTTTCTATTCTTGTTTATCTTCGATCGTTTGCATGTGCTTGTGGGTTTGAGCGTAAGAATTCCTAACAATTGGTATCAGAGTTCCGGGTTAGGAGATCAAGGGTTTACACAATGGCTGAAGACAAATACAAGATCGAGAAGTTTAATAGTACGAACTACGCTTTTTGGAAGATGTAGATAGAAGATATTTTGTATCAGAAGGATTTATATCTTCCGATGAGTGGGAAAAAGCTAGAAAGTGTAACATAATAAGATTGGAATATTTTTTATTGTAAAGTTTTAGGGACTGTGCGATTGAGCCCCGCGCTGTCAACTGTGTCAAATATTGCCAAAGAAAAGATTACAGAAGATTTATTCAAAGTCTTAGAAAAGATGTACGAGAAATTTTCTGTGAGGAATAAGTATATCTTCTGAAAAAGTCATTTAATTTAAAGATGCCTGAAACTCCGTTGTTATTGAATATTTGAATGAATTTAATATAGTCACGAATCAGTTAGAATCCATAGGTATTAATTTTAATGGTGAAATTAGAACTCTTATTTTATTATCGAGTTTGCCAAAAAGTTGGAATAGACTCGTCGTAGCAATTAATAATTTCTCTGGATCTGCAAAATAAACTTAGAGGATGTTGCTAGGCTGATTTTAGGAAAAGAGGTTAGGAGAAGAGTATTGAGTGAGGATGTACTTTTGGTTTAACATTAAATATAGAGGAAAGAGGTAAGTCTGCAAATAAGAGAGTCAATAAGAGCAAGTGAAAAGAAAATTCTAAAAATAGAGGTAAGTGTAAATCTTATAATAGAGATGTGAAACTTGAGGGTTGTTAGAATTGTAGTTAGATGGGGTACTTAAAGCAAGATTGTGGAGTACCATAAAAAAAGTAGTAGAATGAGAATAATCAAGGGAGTAAGAACATTGCCAAAGTTCCAACTGCCGTAGACGCGGATTATTGTTAGTTTATATAATACAATAAGGTGGTTTTTGAAAATATTCTTCTCACAAACTAAGATTTAATGATTAAAAGTATTATTTCTTTCATTCAACAATTGAAATCATTTTTATATTTTAAAACTTTGGTTAATTTTATTTTAATTGAATTGAATCAAATTATTTTGATTAATTTGGTTCTTAATTCAGTTTTAGTTTTTTTGTTAAAAACTTAAAAAAAAAAAAGGGTAATTTGGTTTAACCTGAATAAACATTTCTAACAATGATGTTTTCTTCTAGCTAGCTTTTTAATAGCTAACTTTTTAGCTTTTTGTCAATTTGACAGTTTTACTCTACAATATTTAAAAGAAGTATAAAATATAAAAGAATAAATTTAATCATTTTAAAAAAATAAAAAAATTAACAACTGATAGCTAGAACTACTAGCTACCTTTCCCCCAACGGTGCCTAACCATTTGAAAAGTCCACCATATGAGCAACGTTCAATAACCACGTAGAAGAAAGCCGAAAGTAACATAAAATTGCACTAATTTAGAGAGAAAACTTAATTGTACTTTGTTAATATGTATATATATATATATATATATATATAGAAGGAGGCTCATTGTTATATGAATTTTTAATTAATTTTTATTTTATTTCAAAAAGTTAAAAATATTATATCAAACAATAGATAATGAATATTTATTAGTTAAAGATGTTTAAATAAATAATAAGTAATTAAAAGGTATTTAAATAAAATAAAATAATATTATAAGAGTAGTGAGTGGTTAAAGGACATTTAAGAAAAATAAAAAATAAAAAGGTAAAATGACTTAAATAGTTTACAAAAATTAAAACATTATTTATTCACTACTTTTAAATAATGAGTGATTATTAGTGGTGAAAATTTTTTGAACCAATCAATCACCCACAAAGCAAAAATAATAACACCAGAGAATAACGGAAAAATCCTTTCATAAGGAGAAAAACCTCAATTACAAATCCTACTACCAACAGGTTACAAAATCCTATACTTGAATTCACTATGCCTCACTCAAACAAATTTTTTCGCAAATTGTGCTCGATTCATTCAACAAATCCTACAAATGGACTTTCTATCTCAAACAGAAAATAAAGAAAGAATACAAAGAAAAATAAGAGAAAGAGACCTACAAGCTCACAAAGAAAAAATTCTACTTCATAAAAGACTATAATATACCCCTTCAATTCCCCTCTTGATTCACACATTGTACATTAAGTTTGGGTGCATATATATAGACTAACAAAATTTTAGTCCATTTAAGACTCAAATATATAAACAAATTTCCTAAGCGGAAACAAAATTTTCCATAAAATAATTCACTTGAACCATCATGCTCCCATTGGCCAGATTGTGAGGTCTATGGGAATCCAGTCATCAATATGGGCGAACCCTCGTACATTCTACAGGATTTCAGCACCAATGTGGCGCAGTCACACGCTCTCTGCATGCTTGCTGCGATGCATACTAGAATTTTGCGTGTGTGTTTTCTAATCTGTGCAATTTTCTTCTTCACCCTAGTTGGACTTGAATTGCAATATTATGGTTGTGGTCTTTTAGAAACTTGTCAATTTGAAAAATTTTTAATTTAGAAAATATACAAACCTTTACCTTTATTCAATTTAGAAAACATTTAAATTTGTCATATTTAATTTAAAATTTTGTATGAATTTATCACAAAAAAACCTTACAGGTGGCTAACGGTTATCAATGAAAAAAATAACGTGTGAAAATAATTGAACCTAAAACAGTAGGCATTTGAAAGTTGAACATTTTGGACTAATTTGGAAGGGAAACTTGTGTTTTGTTAGTATAGTTCAAAAACGTACCCTGATCCAAATTAAAATGTACTTCTTTAATATTTAATTAGATACAACGTACCTGAACACAGACAAATGTTACACTGAGATATACCCACGCAAAAAAAAAAAAAAGGAAAAAAAATTGGGAGTTCTCACCGGAAAGGGAAATAGGCTACTTATTAATTGCTAAACATATTGGACAGACACACACTTGCATTTTATTCTCGAACAATTAGTTGACTGACTTGTTGATACATAATACTGTGATTGCTGGGAGTTTATTCATCCACTGAAACTGCGGACAAAATTTACGATTTGAATTCCGAAAGTGAGGAAGGCAAGACAGAAGGCAACGGTTGTCCATGGACTGGAAAAATATTTACGTCTCAGTTCTGCCCTAAAATTTGGCCACGGGTGCCGTCTGTAGTTGCCAACTTTGCCACATACTCCCTGAAAGAAGAATTCTCCCAGAGAGACCTCGGTGCAGAGATTGTTGATGAGCTTTGAGGCCTCTTCGTTGCAGCCAAAAAGGTTATGAATAACTTTAGCCTTCTGAAGCAGTTGCACATCCTTTTCAGTGTCGATGAGTCTGTCCAAGAGGAATGCATAGGACGTGAAGTGGCAAGGGACACCGGGGGCAATCTGCTCAAAAGCAATAAAGTTTCTGAACAGTGTATCGGTGGAACTGCACATCAACAAAGGCGGGATTTTAAAAGTAGCTCTTCGAAACCACTATTTAATAGGCCCAGGTTCTATGAATTGGCCTTCTTTCATGGTAAGGGCCTCATCAGCTTCAAACTTGACTCCTGCATGGTCCAGGTCGGATGCAGAATATAGGAATTCAATGTTGTCTGTGCTGTCAGGATAACTATCGTAATCTTTATCAGAAGGATAATAGTATCTGTGCATAATCTGGAGGATGTGTTTATCTTCATCCACAGAGATGGCCTGCTGATTTTCCGACTCTTCGATGTCTTCCACGTCAGCTAGATTTATGGAGCTTCCCGGTCTTCCCAAAGTAAAAAAGCATCCAATGATCAATCTTCTGAGCGGTAGGATGGCATTTCCTTTGCATGCTTCCTGAATCTTTTTCAGGGTGTTGTCGAACAAATTCTTAAGAACAAAGAAAGGAAGCTGATTCTCAAGCAGCATCAAGTCAATTAGCAAGTTGATGGGGGTCAGCCTGGAACCGAAAACAGGGTCTCTTTTGGCCTCCTCATATGGGGCATTGCTCCCCGGTAGAGGATTACCCCGCACGAGGTAGTAGAACACGTAGAGAAATTCGAGTACGAAACAACCGTCAAGCACCAGCATCTCTTCATTCAGCTTGTCTCTGACAACGCTGTCGTAGCATTTCTTGGCATCATCCAATAAACATTTCATTTGGCGTAAACAATCATCTAGCGCATGAGATTTGCGATCTTTCTCCGGTATGTCCTGGTACACCGACAATGTTGACATTCGATCAAGGAGGGAAAATAAGAAACTCTTTTTGATGGCCTGCATAGGTTGCAGATGGCTTTCGTGGCTGTGAAGTGGCCCAATAGACACGAGCTGAGGAGCATAAGCACTTTCCCTCAGATTACGGATCGCCTCCGGTACCCTGTACATAGTCATGCAATGCACGGATCGTTTGAAATCATATGCATCTTCCCGTGTATCGTCAAACAAATTTTTTTGAGGACTATTAGGGACGGATTGGTTGGGAATGTTGTCGCTGGACGACATTGCCATTGCTAGCCAGTGCTTGCTTGCTTTTGCTGGTGAATATTTTGTGGTTTAGGATCTGCGGCCGGGTTTACTCTAATTTCGGCTTGGCATGTGAAGTCCCACTCCTAGCTATCACATTTATACACAGCAGCACTCCTCCTAACTGGTGCGATTTAGCAAACAGTGGGCCCCAAGCTCAATATATCCATTGGCCCCTTTAATCCACCCAATAATAATAACAATAACGTCAAAAAAAAAAAATTAACTGTTGCTGCCACACTTTTGGACAATTAGATTAAAATTCAACAATTTTAGTATATTTGTATATTTTTTAATTAAAAAATACATAAATATATGTGAACCCAATTCCAAAAATATGATGTCATATAATTAACATTAATCATATGTTAACAGTATCCAAATCCTAACAATAATAATAATAATTAAACTTTGTCATTGACTCGTTGCTATCATCACATGATTCACGACACAAATATAATAATTCATATATTTTAATGTGAGAATTATTAATAATTAAATATATCATGTGCGTCAAAATTACTTATTTTTCTAATATAATTATATTCTGTATGTAATTATATTGTTTAATTTATAATTATTTATGAGATATGACTCATCTAGTTTTTTCTATATATATAGAAACATTGATATTCTAATTTAATTGGGATATGACAATTAATTCGGAATCTAAAAGTAGATGCTAAGTCTTTTCCTATCTTAGGTTTTTTTGGAACGTTTATTGTAACGATTTTTTTTTTTAAAGTCTCTATGATTTGCTTAGTACGTACCTAAATCTTTAGTTTTAATTTAAAATTTTGTATGAATTTGTCAAAAAAAAAAATCTTACAGGCGGTCAAAGGTTATCAATGAAAAAAATAAAAATTTTATAAAAAATTAAGTTTATAAAATTTTAAATTTCACCACTACTCTTATTTCCTTTAAAACAATATAAAGATATATAGATAGATAAACACACACATTGTCCAAAACATTGAATCCAAACGATACCTTCCTAGAAACCACGATTACACCTAACACATTTTTGTTCTTCTTGTACCGAACAAGCATAATATTTTCAGCTTGCACTTGTATCTTGAAAAAGCCATCTATGGTTACCAGTGGATACATGTGATCAATTCAACATTCAAAATTACACCCTGAGATGACATAAAATTTTAATAACGCATGTGATGACGTTATAGCAACTTTTCAAACACAATACAGTAAGATGACATATGAAAAATAAATGGAATGCCACAAGCCCAACTGTTTGAAAAATCTACCAGATGGAGCAATATATGTTTAATTACCAGGTAGAAAACAGCTTAAAATTACGTAATTTTGTACTTTTAAGTTGGAAGGAAAAGTTAATTGCCCTTAATTTGTTAATATATATATATATATATATATAAACACATACTATACATAAAGTTTAAAACATTGAATCCAAATGATACTTCCTTATAAATCAAGAAATAGGGAGGTTGACATTACTTTTAATATTAGTGTGATGAAATTAAAATTCAGAATTATTAAATTAAAATTTAATAATTTAGATACATTTATAATTTTTTAGAATTAAAACAGAAAAATTAAACCATTCGTAATTTGTTTTTATCTTAGCTTGCATTTATCTAGAAAAGGCCATTTATGGTTACTAATGAATACATATGATCCATTCAACATTCAAAATTATTGTACGATTAGTTGAAATTAATTTCAAAGTAGTCACCGTCCATTAATTTAGACTGAAATGGCTTATTAACAGTGGCTATTTGACGTAGGAGAAGCAGATTTAAAAAAAAAAAAACAGTTGTGCAAATGAACTGCAAATTTTCTATTGGGTATAAGAGTACTAAAAAAAAAAAAAAAGAAGGAAAGAAAACACAGATTTATCGTAAAGAGAACTTCTTTAATGATTTTTCTATTAATCAAAATTTATTCAAGAACCCTGCAAGTTTACAAAGCTTAAATAGAGAAAAATCTTACAAAAACATAACCAAAATTAAGAAATATAATAATGAAAAATAAGAAAACAAAAATAACTACTAATTGTAGGAAGTAATTAAATTCAGTACTAAGTTAAAAAAATATCCTAAAAAAATTTAAAAGCATAAGTAAATAATCTAAAACTGATTCTAAATAATAAAATTAATATTTAAATATAATTTTTTGACAAGTCACCAAACAAAGTAATAAATTTTCTTAATAAAATATTATTATAATTTTTAGCTTGCATCATTCTCCCCATGTTGGAAATAATTCATGCTCAAATTTAAATTTTCATACTTCATAGATTTTTTAGCATGAAAATATGATTTAATCATTAAGAAAAATAATTTTCACCAAAATATTAATTGTGATACTCACAAATTTCTCCAATTATGTAATCAATGAATCTTTAGAAAATTTATTTAAGAACGGATCATTGTCGGTGGATGTTATTGAAATGATTTAATTTATATATTGTTCAACAATATTCAACTCTTCATCAAAGACATGCAGTTTAACCCAATTCATACTTTGATCTAGAGCAATTGTTGATGTGAATGGAAACTCTTTTTCAGAAAGTTCTTTTTCTAAATATTCTTCTTCTTTGGAAGAATGATTAAAAAAAATTGAGTTACAAATTTTCCTTTTGAATGCTCTTCACTCTTTGAAGATTGATCCAAGAATAGGTCGTGAGATTGATTTCCAATAGTTAAAGCAGTAACTTGTTGGAATAACGTCCTGATCATCTCTTCTAAATGATGGAAACACTTCTACCATCGCGTCTTTTGTGTGACTTCATTGCTTTCAAAAACTTGCTTAATAGGAACAACTTGTGAATCATTACCACACAACATTTCTTAGTACCACCTAATGCCATGAGCTCTAATATTAACTAATATAGAAGAATCAAATGAAAACGAACAGTTGAGTAGGTGGACTATAAATTTCTGTTTAGTATAAAAATACCTAAAAAATAATACATATTTACTGTAGATACAACTCCTCTAATGGTTTTTCTATTAATCAAAGTCCACTCAAGAGTCCTGTAAACTTACAAAGTTAAACAAATTAAGTAAGTAGTAATGTTAGAAAGTTTCTAACTTCAATCCTAAATTAATAAAATATTCTAAAAAAAATTGAATGTTTAATTAAATATTTTAAAACTGATTATAAATAAAATTGATATATAAATATAATTTATTGTCGAGTAATCCATTACAGTAATAAATTTTTTTAATAAAATATTATTATAATTTTTAACCTCCATCACTATTGACATATTATTGACGAGACCAAGCACGCATAGGGATCATAGTCCATAAGTTTCGTATCTGAATGGGCCATGGCATATTGACATGTCACTTTAGTGATGTGCTTAATAATGTTGCAATTTTTCAAACAAATCAAATTTCTCTCTTTTTCAACTATATCTCTTATCAATACGACAACAGATTGAAAGGCCAAATGGCCTAATTAATGATGCAGCAACTTTTTCAAACAAAATAATTAATTTACTCATATTTTCAAATATACATCTTATCAACACAATTATATATTGACAGATTTAGTTAATGTCAATTTTATCGTTTAACGGCAAGATAATTTTTTAAACAAAATAATTTCTTGTCCTTTTCATTTATCCTAATTCACATCATTAGAAAACAGAAAAAGAGCAACAATGAGAGTGAGAGCAAAAATATGAGGGCATTAATTTAAAAAAAAAACATAAAATTGATTGCTGCCATATAGTGCCTATCAAAAAAATTTAAGTATATATTTTAAAATATGTTTTATATAAAATAATTTTAAAGATAGAATAGGTTTTTAACTCTTTTTTTTTTTATGTATCGATACGATACAACTACATTATCTCTATAACTTTTGTGTAATAGTCTCTTACATAATCATTATACTTGCTAATAACTCATCTCAAGGTTATCTATCTATAGTGTATTTTAGTCATTATAATATTACGCAAGTAATGGATTAAAAATGAATTCATTTTCAAGTTAAGATTCAACGAAAATTGTTTTAAATTTGTAAATTCAAAAATTGAAGTGTGATTTGCCACCGCTATGTAAAAAGGTTATATGATTTATTCAAATCTATACAATTTCATATTAAAAGACTCACTGACTTAATGAAGACTAATTTAGATATTATCGATATAATTGAAATTCATCATTTTATTTTGATTTCATTCGGTAATGTTTATGTTTTTTTCAATTATATAATTTTCTTCCAAAATAAACGCTGATAAAAACGTTTATTAATGAAATTTTGTTTACAAATAAATAACCTTATCTTTATAAACATTTACCTTTAGTAAAACATTATGTTTATAAATAATTTAAATGAATAAATATATATTATAAAATATTTAATATGTAATGATAATACATTTCAATAAATTATATTAATAAATAAGATAATTTAATAATAAATTATTATTTATTAAAACTAATTTAATTTGAACAAATATTTCCATAAGATAATTATTTAATATTTAATTATTATTTATAAAAAATAATCATTCATTTCTTATCTCTTTAAACATCATTATTGAAATGTTTATTGTCATAAAATCGGATAGATAAGGTAATAAGTAAAATCTTGCATCTGCTTTTAAAGATGATATTGGGATAAAGATGACTAAACCAATTAAAGTGGTAAGTTCTGATTTGAGATTGCTCATTAATTATTATCACACCGGAGAGCCTTAGAAGAGGCATCCTAACTGAAAAAACTACAAGCTTTATATGATAAGAGAATAAACATCGATTCATTTCGAAAGTTCTAGCTACCACACAGAGCAATGTTTGTTTATAAGAATTGATGGAAACCCAGATTAAATCTGATAAAATTCAGTTTGTTCATATTTACCAAACTATGGTCATAGCGAAATGAATATAATTTATTGTACAAATGGCTGTCCCCTGTCACTATTCATTTAAATTTAGAATTATTATTATTAATTAATATTAATATCAAAATCATAATAAAGAATGTATTTTCGTGTGATTCTCCACT
Source organism: Vitellaria paradoxa (assembly GCA_019916065.1). NCBI lineage: Eukaryota > Viridiplantae > Streptophyta > Magnoliopsida > Ericales > Sapotaceae > Vitellaria > Vitellaria paradoxa. Next base: position 4,770,369 of record CM034234.1, read on the forward strand.
TTTATCATTTGAGAGGTTTGTCAGATGGAGCAACGTCCGTTCACCATGTAAAAAGTAATGTAAAATTAAATAATTTTTTATTAATTGAAAAGCAAATCTTGTCTAGCCAAAAAAAAAAAAATAATAATAATAATAATAATAATAATAATAAAAACAATGTTATCGCAATGAAGCTTCTAGTCCTTGCTAGTAAATAATGATAGGAAGTTAAATCAAAAGCTAAACGCGATTTTTTTTTTTTTTTTATTGTATACTAGCACATGCATATCTTTCCGACCAACTCGGGTCTTGTCAACCTGTGATAACCACATGAATTTGATCTTTCAAAATTCAATGTTAAGTACAAATTATTGTGAGTTTTTTTTTTTTTCTTAATACTTTTAATTTTATGACACATTACAAGTATTATTTAGTCAAAGTTTGCTTTTAACTGATAATTAATTTAATGGGATAAAAGTAGGCAAATCAATTAAATCTTTCGGGTGAGATTTGAAAGTGACACTGGCACACCTAAAAGTTGAAGGCACGCGAAAATAATTGAACCAACACCACCTAAAAAGACGATCGAATTCGCAATTTTGTACTAATTTGGATAGAAAACTTGTCTTTTGTCACCATAGTCAAACAACGTGCATCCAAAAATGATACTTCCGGTGAAGAGATGATAGAAGGGCAAACTAAATCATACCAAACTCATTTTTGTTTGGACTGTCTTGCATATCTTCCTAGATAGCCAGCTGGCTCGCTACCCTCGAAGGGATCCGTTATTTTAGAGTAAATTATTAGTGTGTCTGTTTGTCTTGCATGCACTGTATATATTTTATTTTTTTATTAATTAAAATTAAATAATTATTCATTTATCTTTTCACATATTTTTTATATAATCATAACGTTATAAATTTCTTTATACAAAAACTCAATAAAAAAATATAATTATAATACCATAAATACTTTTATTTTTAATAAAAATTATGATTTTTTAAATATATACGGAAAATAACTTACCAAGTTTTTTCTTAGAAATTTTAATAAGCGTTCAAACAATAACAATTTAATTTATTTTAAAAAAATTCACTTGTATATGTAAATTATCCTACTATGATAAAAAATTTTATTTCAAAATTTTTTAAAAAATATTTGTTATTACAATAAATTCAAATTAAGTTTTCAGAAGAAAGATCCTTATACTTTGTTTGATAAATTTATCTGCATGCTTAAAAGTTAATTTTTCAATTCAAAATTTTCAATTCATTGATTTTTTTAATTAGAAATATTTTTGATAATTTTATTTGAGAAAAAAAAATAATGGTTTTTATTTTGAATTTAAAATAAAGCCACCTCTTAGCTCGTTATTACGAAGGTAAAAAGTTACCAGCATACGCATTGTGTCCTTCTACCATGACGGCTAATCGCGATATCATTTGTCTGTCACTCTATGAGCGAGATTAGTTGACTGTGATAAATAAATTATTGCTTATTTTACCTCTATGTTACAATATTGTTATGCCCATATGAAAAATTATTTTATAAATAATTTGCTAGAATTAAAGTTAATTATTATGATAATAAAGTATTGAAATAAATACATTTTTATGAAGATAAAAAATAAAATTCTTTATTAAAATTTATAAAAAATATACATTAATTGCAACTGTTATTCCGAATGTAATTAAATTATACAAATAAATTGTTACATCAAGTTCAAATACAATGTATTTGTTATAAGTATACATTACCGGTACAACAATAAATCCTGCAAAACATAGTTGTAAGTATCATTCTTTTTATTAATTATGTCTAATAATTTTTAAAATTTATACAGTACTGTTCTTTTAATACCTATCTTTCAGGTTTTATATAATTGAATCCTTTCACTGCTGCTTGATACTTATCTTTCATAGTTGACAAACATAGACCCTTTTACTGCTGTAATATATCCCAAGTTTGAACAAAAGAAGTATTCCTTTTTTTTTTTTAAATCAAACTTATACAACATAAAATTAAATTTTTGAATCAATATTGTGCATAATAACTATTTTATTTATTTTATTTTTAGATGAGAATTGTTATTATTATAATTAAGTCAACGCCAATGCATGCGCAATGTGTGTGAATTTTTTTGTCTTAATAATCTATAAAAATATTTTTTAGTTTTGTAAATTATAAATATTTACTTAATTTTTCTATTAATTTTTAATCAACCCATTAAAACTATGTGGGTTAATTTTATTTTTATTTTATTTTACTTAATTTTATGCCGATCCACACACGATACATGTGAGTTTTTATTAATTAAAGGTATTTAAATAGATAGTAAATAATTAAAAGTTATTTAAATAAACTAAAAGAATATTATAAGAGTAGTTGGTAGTTAAAGAGCATTTAAGGAGAAAAATAAAAAAATAAAATTATTTAAATGATGTACAAAAGTTAAAAAATTACTTATATACCATTTTTAAATTATAAGTAATTATTAGTAATTAAGGGTTATTAATAAAAAAAATATAAAGTATAAGGTTTCAGCAATAAAATGGTACCAAAAAAAAAAAAAAAAGATTTCACCAATCTCTAGTATTTGTCTTATAATAATATAGATTATGCAGTTCAACTTTCAATTTATGACAGTTATGATACCTTATAAATGACATATTTTATCAAAAATTATATACCAACATTTATGAATTCCTGACACACTAAATATTAACAGAGTGTTTGACTTAACAAAATACATCAAAAAAAATTAGTAAATTTTAATTTTTATCAATTTTTTTAACTTCTTTCAATCAAATTTTATCATATATGGCTTTATCCTAACTTTTCATAAAAATTGACCGTTCAAAAACCACCGAACTTTGTATATTGATATATATGCACAATTTTTCCTTTCGTTCTTTATATTTATTGTAACTTTTTCTAGTATAGTAGATGATTTTTTTTTTTTCTTTTTTCTTTCTTTTTTTTTTTTTTTTTTAAAGCTGCGGCATACCCTGATCGCACGGGTTATATACATATATATAACGGAACCAACACAATCATTTAAGGGTCAGGCACAGCTGATGGAGCAATATTTGGTCCACGTAAAAGCTAATTGAAAGTTACATTTTGTACTAATCTTGGAAAGAGAAGCTGTTCTTTCCAACAAAGAAATTATCCAAACGGCATCATCTGATAAAAAAAAAAAAAAAAAAATTATAAACTATGCAGGAAAATAAATGAGTCAAGTTTAAGTAGAGCCAGCATTGTTTAAATTAATGTTGAAGCGATCTAGAAATTGTCCTTTATTTAGCTCTAGTTTCAAAAAGCTGTTTTATTATATACTAATTATCAAAAATTATTGATAGAAACTCAAATTGCATCAAACACGTGGATTTTTTTTTTATTATAATGTTGGACACCCATAGAATCATTCCCAAATGGACAAAAAGAAAAGTTGTAAGACCAGTGAAGATATGGACACAGATTTTTTTACTACTTTGGGCTTTTAGCCCGCAAGTTTTCGCCTACTAAAAGCCCTTTTCATCCAAAACAAATTAGTCTTTGGCTTCTAAATTTTTATGCTACAAAGTTTACAATGGGCGTGTTTGATTTATTAAAAATCAGTAAAAATTTTAAAAAATTTCTGAAAATCTTTAAAAGTTATTAACTTTTTATTTCACTACACAAATTATAAACCAACAAATTATCGTATTTTATCTTTTTTTTTGTCACTCTAAACGCACTCAATGTGTTTTATAGTTATACATATGCCAATTTTTTTTTTTTTGACTATGTACGTAATTAAGCATAGTTTTCCCTCCTTACACCCAAATCCAAAATCCCTCGATTTTTTTCCCTTCAACAGGAAATAGTTTTTCATTGCAATCATATTTGCCTTTTTTTTTGAATAAATATTTGGGAGTACTTAGTACCATTGTGTTCCGGTGTGACATTTCAGTAAAATATTTGGGAGTATTTAGTATCATTGTGTTCCGGTGTGACAATAAGAAGAAATGATTAAGGGTAGACTCGTCTTCTACAGATAGAGGTTTAGACGAGTTTGAGTTAGCATATAAAGCATCCATTTGATTTACTATAAAGTTTAAAAAAATTTTAAAAGTTATTCACTTTTTATTTTATTACAGTATTACGAACTAACAACTTATCTCACTTTATCTCATTTTCTATCACTCTGAATACACTTAAAATTGAAAAAAACGAATTTAAGAATAAAAGTTGGTCTAATTTGAGTTTTAAGTTGGGCCTGAAATGTGGATATATAGCAAGTTTGGTCTTGGCTCCATCTAATGGGTTCAATTCCTTTCTTTTTTTTTTTTAAATAAAAATAAGTATGTGTTTTATGATTAGTCGAATATAGGCAAAATTCAGTAATAGAGTCGGACCAAATTTAAATCCAACTAAAATATGTTACATTTGATTAAAAGAAATTAAAAAAATAATATTGTATTATTTTATAACTTTTAGTGAGCTGAACGGCCCTAATTATTTTTTAATATTAAATTTACAGAGAAAAAAGAAAGGATTGTATTAAAGTGAAGTTGTTTTAACTTATCTGATTGTATCAGGACAAGAACAATTTTAGTGAGAGCAAAGCATATTGAAAAAGAGTTGCTTGTGCTGAATAAGTAGTAAACAATTGCTACTGTGACGAATTGAATTAGCTGGTGCAGGCTAGAGTAGCAGTTTAATGGGAGGCAATGCTGCAGGTGGTGTACAGCCTTCTTTCGGCTGATAGTCTTTGTACCGCTAGAGTAAAGGCTACTAAAGCGTGTGCTTTTGTTATGTTACAGTGGTTAACAACGTTGCTGTACGTGCAGATTCAGATAATCAAATCTGTCTGATTTTGATCCAGATCTAAAAGTAACAGGATTCGATTTGTAAGATTCTATATTCGAACGATCCAATTAATTTTTTAAAATAATTTTTTTATATTATTATTTTATAAAAATAAAAAATATATTTTATTCAAAATATATTTTATATATATGTATATATATACAATGATCAAACCAAGGTGAGTGGGTCTGGCGGATCATTTCATTTTTCAAATATTTTTGAAGACGTCCAATACTCAAACCATTTGCATTCAATATGAAACATCAGTTCGGCACAGCAATTGCACTTTTACAATTCGCGATCTGTAGAATCACCAAACAATTATCTCCAGAGCTGTCTGTGTGTGTTTGTTTTTTTTTTTTTTTTTTTTTTTTTTTTGGGGGGGGGGTGTGTACGCGTGCAAGCTTACAGGTTTCTGGTAGTAATAGAAGAGATACGGGCCGAGAAACTTCTTGCGCTTTGCAAGCACTTCATCGGTCCCTTGTATGGCTTTGGTACGAAATCGAACGGTGGAAGCTCTGGCTTCGCCGCCGCTGAAGAGAAGCTCCGTACAGCAAGACAATGCAAATTCGTTCCCTTCGTGGTTTCAAGGCTTCGACTCAACCGATTCCTCCCCCACGCCATGACCGATCACACTTCGAAGCTCTCTGCCAATACAAACATACACACAATTGCATCTTTTAAATATTTTTAAAAATTTCATTTTTTATTTTTAAAAATAATAAATTTAGCAGATCATTCAAATTCAGATACATCAATTCTAGAATTCAATTAATTAAAAATTATTAGGTCACGAATTTAATTGGACGGATCTAATCTACCATTATTAAATCTAATTCAAATCGAATCTGGACCAAATTCGCGTTATTAATAGGCTTATCTGTTACCTTTGACCGATTGTAATCTCTTTGGTATTATTGTGTATACATTTTTGTGTGTCATTTTATCTCCTTTGTTCCATTCTGAACCTGAGAGATAAGATTCATGTTCGCGTTATGCATGAGATATGCTCCAAGATAAATAAGATTCATGTCCCCTGAAAAAAGAAATTAACAATTCATTTTCCTTTCATCATTTTCTTTATACTTGAAAATTCAAAGTCAAAATATAGTACTTTTTTGAGTGAATACACCCCTAAACTAGTTTTGAAAAAGAAAATATACAAAATTTCCTTAAATTTCTATCTTAAACATCATTGTGGAAATTAGTCTTATATCAAAATAAAACAGAATTGTAGTGGACGCATTTGCATAGTTATATAAGTAACATAACTCTCAAACTTTATTTTATTTTATTTTTTGTTTTTTTAATGATAATTAATGAAATAAAAATAAATAAATCATGTAGGGTGAGATTTGAAAGCATTTAAAAGAGTAAAAGCCAACATAGAAAATCGTAATATGTGAAAATAATTGAACCTAAAACAAAAGGCATGCATTTGTTCTAACTTGGAAGGAAAACTTGTCCTTTGTTAGTTTTAATAGTCCAAAAACGTATAGCAATCCAAAAATGGAACTTACTCTGAGAGAATGATCCAAAAACGTCGGTGACTGAATTTATGGAGTGTAATTTAGAAACCATGAATATTGATGAAATCAAGACTTATTATATACAATGTACACAGAGGTTACAATGAAACATAGCCACACCCAAAAAAAAAAAAAAAAAAGAGAAAAAAAAATTACACTGAAACAACATATTGGGAGTTCTTATGGGACAGGGAAAGGGAAATAGGCCACCTTGTAATAGCTAAATACATTAAACAGGGCATACACTTCTACATTTTATTCTTGAACAATTAATACAGCCAATATTTAGTTGATCCAGACCATAGGCAGTAGCAGCATCATGACAATAGGAATTAATTCATCCAGTGAAACTGCGGACAAAACTTGTGATTTGAATGCCAAATGCAAGGAAGGCAAGACAGAAGGCCACGAATGTCCGTGGAGTAGAGAAATAGTTACGCATCAGCTGTGCCCTGAAGTTTGGCCACCCTTTCTTTCTGTACTTATCAACGTCATCACAAGCTTTTTGAAGATAGAAGTTCCGCAGAATGACCTCGGTGCACAGTTTGTTCACGAGATTGGAGGCCTCTTTGTTGCTGCCTAAATAGTTACGAATAATTCCAGCCTTCTGAAGCACTTGCACATCTTTCTCAGTGTTGATGAGTTTATCCAGGAGGAAAGCATAGGACATGAAGTGTTAGGGGACATCAGGGGTGCACTGCTCAAAAGCATTGAGGTTTCTGAACAATATCTCAGTGGAATCGTAAATCCACAGAGTTGGGATTCTAAAAGTAGCTCTACGAAACCACCATTTAATATACCCTTCAGGTTCATGGAATAGGTCTTCTTTCCAGGGAAAGACATTGGTCTTGTCCACTACAAACTTGACTCCAGCATCGTCGAGGTCCAATGCAGAGTATGCGAATTCCGTATGTTCTTTCTTTCTAGAATCTCTCTCTTTTTTGTTGGGTTCACCAAGAGGCTGATATTGATCATATGATTTATCTATAGTGTCCGATAGCAAAAAATACCGCCGGAACTGCTGACCACGCCAACCAGAAATACAATCGTCGACCTGCCGAACAAAGACAGAAAGAAAGGTTACGGCCGGAGTGGAGGTCTCTGGCCGGAAAAACCCTCCGATGCTTAAGTCAGCAAGTCGCTCAAAAGAAGGAAACTTTCAAAGAAGAAGTGAGTAAAACCTTAAGTTGGCAATAGTCAGCTTACCTCTGTTGTTCAGTGGAATGTTCTATTTATAGTAACTTGAATAATAATTAAAGCATACCTACAATTTAACATTACGCACACTTCCGTGTTCCTTTTTTCCCTCCTTGCTTTAAATGCCCTTCCCGTTCATTTAATGCCTCAAACCTCTCATTTAATACACCATGCCTTTCATTTAATGCTTCTGGTGGCTTAACACGGCATTACAACCAGAATTTCAGGGTCAGACTGTCCTCCTGTCACATCCGCCAACTACTCGTGACGAGATGAACTGACTCAGTTACTTTCTTAGAGATAAATACCCAGTTCAGTCTTAACTACGGTGCATTTATGGTCATGAGCCCTCTTTAAAGGCTGTGGGTCCCAGGTTCAACATTTACTAGCTGCCAATGGATAGGCCGAACAAACAATCTATTGAGGCCCTCGGCTATAACCACGTAGCAACATACTATTCGTTGGTGCTGAGGTTCAGGGTATCTTTTGGAATATTAACCCTAAGACATGCGTTCGTGTGTAACACTCACGTGGAACTCTCGTGCCATTAATCATCTGTTCGGCAGGACGCCACGTGTCACGATGCAACGTGCTTGGTGAATGACTACGTGGCTCACACAAATATGCTCGGCACTGGGCCACGTGACACCCGGACTACACTTGTTCGGCATACGTACATCTAAGTATTATTTTGCCCAACATTTTGCCCCCACTCTGGTTGGAAAAAGATGTTTTCCGAGCAGAGTAGCAGAGCAGAAAAGTCTTACCTTACCAATCCGTTCCATCTTCCTCATGCGATTTGTCGTTTAGTGCCCTCCTGACGCGCCTCTAATCTGATTGGACCCTTCTCTCTCTTGGTAATGACACGCATAGTGCCCTTTCAGCTTTTCATCTGCCGCGCCGCTTACGCGCATCCCCAGATCCGGGGTGTCAAAACGTGAGTGGTCAAAAATTTGAAAACTGGGGCGGTAATAAATGCCATTTTTACCACTCGTTACCTTTTTATTGGTAACGCTTCTGTTACCCCCACAAATACACACACATATACATATATACTGGGTTCATCTTCTTTTACTCCCTTTCCTCGACTCGAGCCATCAGATTTCCTTTGCTTCTTTCCCTCTGAGTTTTCATCTTCTCGAGCTTTCATCTTTCCCGTCGTTCTCTGTTCCTGGTGAGTTAATCATTTTTATTTCAAATCTTCCATTATGGGTAGACTCGCAAACAAGCTAAACTCTGAGGAAAAAATTAGGGTTTTCAAGGAGAAATACCAAATTCCTCATAACGTAAACATTAGGCTCGCCGAACAAAGCGAACGTGAAACAGGGGAGTTCCCCATAGTGGCTATCACTGAAGGTGGCCTTAGATTCCCCCTGCACCCTTTTCTTCGCTCTATGATGAGCATTCTAGACCTTGGCCCTAGGAACCTCACCCACAACTTCTACAGAATTGTTAATGGGGTAATAGAAATAAATAGGCGATACGGATTCCACATATCCGAGTGGGATCTTCTTTACTGTTACTCTATCTAGAAGGTGAGGAAGGATGAGAACCGGTGGTACCTGAAATCCCGACAAAAAAAGGCCTTGGTCCACATGCTGCCTGATACGATTAAGTCAGAAAGTGACCTGTGCGTCGTCACAGGTCACTGGACACACGATCCAGACGAAGATCGTTATCCAATCGTCCCTCGGGTTTCTTTGGGCCCAGGTTAGTTGATTTCGAATGCTACCAGTTCTTATTCTTCTTCGGCATTTTATCTTCCTTTTTAAGCATTCTAACTGTTTGATTCAATATCTGTGCAGCCGTCCAATCAAAGAAGATTTGGGCTACTGGTCTTCGTGCTGACAAGGATCATCTCAAGGAGGTGTTCAAATTCCTTGGAGGTCCGGATCTTTACCTGTTTGCCAGGGCAGTTCCAATCCTGTTTGACTTCATCCCTTCTCACTAGACGTTCATCGCCCCCCTCAAGGTTTCGCGACCTCAGAGGCTATTAAGCGTCTTCAGTGGTGGTTCCGGGCTTCCGCTAAAGAAAAAGAAGATTACTACGCCTTGAGGCATCCAGGGTGGACCCGTCCACCTCCGTTTGCTATCCCGTTGGTTGCCGAGCAAGTTCGTGCCCCACAAGTAGCGATTCCTGAGCCTGCCGAGCAACCAAGGAAGCGGAGACTCGTTCTTTTGGACGAGGAGAAGGAAGAAGAAGTTGAAGTACCCCCCGCTTTCAAGTACTTTTCAGATCCAGAAGGGGAAGAGGGAGAAGATATGGCCCCGAAGATTGATTACAAGAAGCTCGCTATGGCCAAGACCAAAGAGCAAAGGGCCGAAGAGGCCCAAAAGAGAAAGGCCGACGAGCAAAAAGCCGCTGGCAAAAGAAAGCTCGATGAGGGGAAGGCCCCTGCTCCTGCAACTGCCGATCAGATTCTGAAAGTAAAAATAGAGAAGGGGAAGGAGCAGGAGGTAGCTCAAAAAAACCTTCTGGTCTTCCTAAGCAGAAAAAGGCCAAGACGCAATCTACGGAAGCAGCTCAAGCGGCCGAGCAGTCAAAACTGCCAAAAGAGGATGCTGCAAGGGGGGCAGCACCTTGCTTGCTCGATTCCAATGTATCAATATTGGCTCGACCCCAAGTGCAGGGTGTCTATTGAAGCACAATTACCGGTGAGAACCGGATCGTGTCCACAGAGAGCCTTTGTAAAAATTAGTGAACAAATGATTCTTGGAAAAGGTTTTAGACAAATTTTCAACCCCACAATGATTGATAGAGATTCAATTTGGTTTTAGAAATGGTTGTTTGGATAAAATGTTTTTAGAAACAAATTTAAGAAAACCTTGGATCCAAAACAAGCTCGTAGTGATTGACAATAAATTTCAAGGATTCTACACCTAAAAATGATAGATCAAAAGATAATCTAGATATAAAACCACTTAGAACAATCCAAATCTGATTTGAGTAAGAAATTAAGGACAAAAATCTGCTGAGAATTCAAATCAAACACCTAATATGCATAGCTCATAGATCTTACATACAAATCCTAGGAATAGCAATTACCATACAAATCTAAAAGAAAGGCATGATAATTCTATGTAGAAATCCGTAAGTAAAGGCCATAAACCATACAAAATTGAAGTTCAATTGAAATCTCCACTCAAAAATCAATAATCAATTCAAATCAAACATAGATTCTTCCTTTAACACATAAGATTTCAACATTGAGCCCATTACCTTGAAATTCTTGCAAATCAACTACGAGACTTGCCTTGAATCCAAGAGAAAAGTCTACTCAAACATCATAAAAGAAGAAAAACAATAAAACTTGAAGTAAATCCATTCATAAAACTGAAATTCTGATACAAGAATTCAAAGAAATGAAGATGGATACACTTTCTCTCTCTACAATTCTCTCTCTCTAAAAGGAAAGCTTAACTGAAAGAAATGAATCTGTCTATCTCTGTAAACGACCTCCTTCGTACATATATATATGAAATATAACATGTAAAAGTACATAATTGCCCATTTCTCAAAAGCTGAATTTCAGAATCCTCGAGTTGCAGGTTGGTGACCGCTCGTAAATAGTGCAGTGCTAATTAACCCCCAAGTGCAAGGGTGTGCGGTGTAGTTTTAATCTCGGTGAGTCCGAGGTCGAATCCACAGGGAGCCTATATGTTTCAGTTTCTAAGTTCAAATATGAATTTTAGGTTTAAATGTGAATTGAGATATCAATTTAATTAAATTGGATTTAAGAGAATTGCAAATTGAAGGATTAAACAAGAAACAAACTAATTAAAGGGATATTTAAACTAGAATGCAAACTACTTTGAAATAACTTAGCAATTTAAAGTTACTGAACTTAAATGTAAAGAGAATTGAATATTTTCAAATTAAAAGCTATTCTAATTTAGAACTTGCAATGCAATCAATTCAAACAAAAGTGATTTAACTTAAGACAATAATATTTAAAAGAGTTCTTGATTCAACTTTCACAATTCCAGGTAATTCGTTATTTTGCCAAGGGATGATTTAAAATACAATCTATAGTTCACGTCAAAGGATCTATAGATTGGGAAATATTTTCAATACATTCCAAAATTTCTCGATACACAGTTTTAAACTCACGTTTCATTATGGAAAATAAAACTGGAAATATTTTATGATAAAAACATTCGAGTTCAAATCTGATTTAGGAGTGAATAGATTCCAAAATTTCTCGATACACAGTTTTAAACTCACGTTTCATTATGGAAAATAAAACTGGAAATATTTTATGATAAAAACATTCGAGTTAAAAAGTTTTCTAAACAAACAAATCAGATTTGAAAATTGTAGATCACTTCACATAGGTTTTCAAAACCCATGCGAAGGATCTACGTTCATCCCTCAACTTATAACGAATCACCCTTCATTGATTCAGTGAATCAAGAACTAGGGTTTCTACTCTAGCATGATTTTAAACGAAACGAAAGCAATAAACGAAAGCATAAACATTAGATCTACCACTAGAAAATAATAAATCATATATTGAATTAACGAAACGAAAGTCAACTTACACGGCAAGCAACTCTGAAACTACGTAATGAAAGAGCAGTGCAGCGAAGAATAACCAAACATCGAACAACTCCATAAACAAGACAAGTAATTGAAAACTCTCTAAAAAACTATTCTAAAACTCTCAAAGTATCTGAAAATATGAAAAAAAGGTTCCTAAAGTATGTAGAACTAACAACTAGGGCTCCCTTGGGTCGGCCATGTAGCAGATGTTATAAAGAAGTTGTAAAGAAAACCCTAAAAGATGGAGTGAAGCTGCGCGCGCATAACACACTGTGGTCCGGACCGTTTGGCAGGTGGTCCGGACCACAGAAACTTTGTTCTTCAAGTTCTGCTTCTCGTTTGCTGCTTCTGACAGCTTTCTGTCCTCAACTTCCACTGCGATTTTGACCTCGCAAACGATCGATTCAGGCTTCGGCTAAAGCACAAAAGTTGTAGCCCTTTGAGTCTTCTTTCCAACCCAAAAAGAATCAGGTCAATCCGAGTTGTGAGTGAAAAGTGATGGTCTAAATACTGACAAGGTGTCGAGCTAGAACTTCAGCTGCACACCACTTCAACTATCTTGAACTTTGGACCATTTTTTCCTCCTCGGAAGCCACTTTCAACACTGCTAATCTCACGTATTTTCCCCTTTTACCTGCAATTAAGAGAATAAACACTATAAATAATAAAATAACGATAAAACTTTGAAATTAACTACTTAAATGCATCAATGAGTATCAAAATGTGGAGTTTGTAATTACACTTTTCAAGTGTAATCACACCCCCCAACTTGAACGTTGCTAGTCTCTAGCAATGCCCTTTATTAAAATGAAATGCAACTACCATCCTATTTCTCTTTTCGTTGGAAACACGGCTACACTTAGCTACGTGCAGCAAGCCCTTTAAACCCCTAGGTTCCCCCTAATGGACGAGTAAGGTCTCGTGAGGGTTTGCAGTGAATTTACCCACAAAATTCTATGGTATGGTCTCAAAGTGTTAAAAAAAATGATTAAGATCAACAATGAATCAAGTTCAAGCCTAACAAGTCACAAAACCCAAATATCATGTGTAATTCCCAAGTGCTAAGCATTAATGCATGGACTATCAAAGTAGAAAGAGCATGTGTGCAAAATTGTTTCATTCATTCAACAAGGTTGCAAGAGCATAAATGGAGCTAGGTTTTGACTTCAAATGCTCACAAGGTACCACTCATAAAAAGAAATTCACTCATCAAGGGTTCACACACACCTATTAGCATATGATGCTATCCTAATTGCACATAACCCCACAAATAATTGAGTGAACTAAAATAAAATTCAAAGTGGACAGCTCATAACCATGTTCCAATGCAAATGTAATAGATCACACCACACAACCTACATAAGACCACTACATGCACAATACAAAAGTTGCTTGCTTAGAATCCACTAGGTCTTTGTTTTGGTTGTAACTTGGCCAGGGGTAATGGTTAACAATGGAGGATATGGAAATCAAAGCACATGTCTTGCGATAAATATGCTTAAGTGCGCACAAGTCCCAAACTACCCAATTCCTTTCCAAACCCAACAAGAACTACAACAAGAAGCTTATTCACAAACTAATAAACGACTCATGGGACATTCTCAATAATCACAATCCAATGCACACGTCCCAGAATTACACGAACAAAAAGAAATGGCAATCCTTTTTTTTTTTCTTCTTTTTTTTTTCTTTCTTTTTTTTTCTTTTCTTTTTTTTTTCTTTTTTTGAAATAATGAAAATACATCAGCTAGATTCTCCACCCAATATTTCCTCTCAATATGCTCTTAAAAATTTTCATTCCCAACCCCCATTCACATCATTGACATTAAGGCGCTTTCACAACCCAAGACATGTAAGGGTAAGGCTAAAAGTGTGTGAATAAGGCTAAGGGATAATATATGAGGTGAGAACCAAGAAAAATATATATAAATATGTCACACACTTTATTTAAAAGGCTTCAAGTTGGTTCCTAGGATAATTCATAACCAAGAAAAGATAAAGAGGCCCAACAATAGCAAAGATGGCCTAGCATCATGTTCAAAGCTTGCAACAACTCATAATATGCCAAGTGAAACTAATGCAAGTGTGTGTGATGCAATTGGTGCATTGGAAACCAAAGTGAAGAATAAAAGAGCTGTGATTATGTGCAACCCCTCAAGAAAAGAATAATAGGCTCAAAAGCTCACCATTAAGAGGTATAAGTCTCTACCTAGTCCAAGAATGCTCAATTAACCAATGTTAAAGAAAATCAACTCCTAAGCACATAAACTCTTCTATTAATAGTCAAAGATGCACAAGGTCATTATACAATCAACTTGAACTAAGTTTCCTATTAAAGCTTGAACAAAACTCATTCATCACTTTCTCACTTAATTCCACAATCGACCAAACCAGAAAGAAAGGATGACATGTAGGTACAAATGTGCTAAATTCATGTATTTATGCTTAAAGATGCTCAAAAAATTTTAAATTTTTACAATTTTGGCACAAAAGGTCATCATGCGAACCCTACCCCCCAACTTAAAATTCACATTGTCCTCAATGTGAGAACCATGATGCATATGTGGGTCTGTAGTGTGCAATAATGAGCATGATGATGAGCATGAAACAATAACAACAAAGGCACAAATAAGAACAAAGCACAAATTAAACCAAGCTTGCACCCATTATTCAAGCCACTTAAGGCATCACCCAATACATCCCCCCAACTTAGATTCTACAGCACTCCCAACAAGAACAATTATATATGTGAAGTACCAATTAGAAGTGCAAAACTAAATAAAAGGGAGAGGAAGGATATTACCTCAAGAGCTTCCTTATTTGAAGAAAAGAAAAGAACTTGAGCAGTTTATTCCTTTGAATTAAATTGTACTAAAAGAAAAAAAAAAAAAAAACTTCTACGAGATAAAATGTTAGAATAAACAAATAATGAGCAGTTTATTCCTTTGAATTAAATTGTACTAAAAGAAAAAAAAAATAAAACTTCTACGAGATAAAATGTTAGAATAAACAAATAAAAGTAAACTAAAAGAAAATTAAAATTTAATCTAGGCAGAAAGAAAACTAAAATAAATAAATAAGTAAATAAAATGTAATCTACTAATATACAAGGGTTAATGGCAAAACATACTATCCAACTCCTAATCTCTCCCAAGCCTTACCAAATGGCTTTAGGAATGAAATATTCTCCTTGGGCCCAAGAGGTACTGAAAATGAGTGTGCTCCTAGTGCAGAAAACACTAGAAAATGCATGGCCTTGTGGGAATCCTTGAATCCCAAATATGACCCAAATTTATTTGCATATGTGAACATGGAATGTAGTTGTGGGTTTTCTAGTATCCCCTCGACACCTAAAAAGTCAAAGCAAACTATTTTTTTGGTCTCCACCACTTCCCTAAATGTGTGGTCAGTCTTAGTCAAAACATGTTCAGTTCCCTCAGTAAGATTCCTAGTTGGGGCGACAGCAAAAGATGAGAGTTGTGCACCACTCTCACTCTTAGGCTTGTCTATCGAACTCTCAAAGGATGATAAAGAAAATTCACTCTCATAAGAGTCCTGCGTAATTGAAGTAGGAACCCAACCATAATTAGAATCATACTTCCACTCAAATATAGGGGTCTCAACAGGTAAGTCATCAAGTGTACTAGCCCCAACAGGAAAAGATATATCAGAAGTGGTCTCAGTGAGTGGTATAGTGGCACATGATGAAACTAAAGTGACTGGCTTAACAGTGTGTTCGTCTGAACCTCTGGCATTAAAGCTCTTAGAATAAGTCTTAGGACTTTCTAAGGTCATCTGAGTTGTTAGGGTGGGATGAGCTTCAAGCTCTGTGGTGGTGTTGGTTGGCATGTCCTCTAGACTCTCAACAGATGAAGTCTCGTGCACGTTAGAGTTTGGTGGGAACAAGTCAAAGGGCTCATTCCCTTCATTATCGCAACCATTATCAGAATAGTCACTCCACTCAAAGTCTAGGGTTTTTGAATTAGAATTTTCTCGTGCAAGTAACAAAAAAGACCTAGATTCAGCTATTTCAGCTTCAGTGCGTGGATGAATATAAGGACATGCTGTGGACTCGAACAATGTATCATCTAATGTAGAGTCAATATGTGTGGAAGTCTCATGTGCACTAGAATCTACTTTTAAGTTAACTTCTTCCCTATGTTGAGTTTGCTTGCAGAGTGACTCAACTTGTGTATTGCTAGATTCAGTAAGCCAATGATCTAGAGTTCCTCAGACTGGCCCTCGGTAAGTAGAGTGGAGTTGGGACACGCAATATCCAAGTAATCAGGCTCAACTCCTACTCCATTTTCTAAGGATCGATCATGAGAATCAAGTGAAGTAGGAGGATGTGGGAAAGGGTCAATGTGGCTTTCAAGTGAATGAGGTTCAAAACTAGGTTCAAGTTTTTCTCGTGGCTTGGTGTGTTCATAGAAAAATTCAAAAAATGACCATGCTTCTTCTGGGGTAAGGTCAAGAAATTCCTTACCCAAACTTTTATCAAATGCTCGGTGTAACTCACAAGGTAGAGCATTGTAGAATATGCCTAGAATGTACCCTAAATCTAGTCCATGATTTGGGAAAGTTTCTAAAAGGTTTTTAAATCTCTCCCAGCATTTATAAAATACTTCACCCTTCTTAAAACAAAAACTTCTAATTTGAAAGCGGAAAGTGAAGTTTTGAAAATTGGGGAGAAAATTTGCAATAAAATCATTTTGTAACTCTTCCCAAATATTAATGGACCAAGTAGCAGCACGACACCAATCATCAGCTACTCCACATAATGACAACGGGAAA
This sequence comes from Vitellaria paradoxa, assembly GCA_019916065.1. Taxonomy (NCBI): domain Eukaryota; kingdom Viridiplantae; phylum Streptophyta; class Magnoliopsida; order Ericales; family Sapotaceae; genus Vitellaria; species Vitellaria paradoxa. Next base: position 4,787,265 of record CM034234.1, read on the forward strand.
AAATTATACTTAAGTGTGTTATCTATGTAACCACTCGTGCAATAGAAACAAACTGACTCAAAACGTTCCAAATGAACTTTAGGGTCCTCATGTTGAAGTCCATAAAATTTAGGTAACATGGAAAAAGTTTCTAGGCAAAATTCAATTCCATAAATGTTGCCTAAATAACTAATGAGTGGGTGAATGGTGTCTGGTGAACCAGAATTATAAGGAAAATAATCCATGTTAAAAAATTTTATTTTATTTATTTTTTTTTTTTAGAAAAAGAAATTAACTTAAAAATGAAAACAACCTAAAAACTAAAATTTGGCTCCCCGGCAACGGCGCCAAAAACTTGACCGCTCGTAAATAGTGCAGTGCTAATTAACCCCCAAGTGCAAGGGTGTGCGGTGTAGTTTTAATCTCGGTGAGTCCGAGGTCGAATCCACAGGGAGCCTATATGTTTCAGTTTCTAAGTTCAAATATGAATTTTAGGTTTAAATGTGAATTGAGATATCAATTTAATTAAATTGGATTTAAGAGAATTGCAAATTGAAGGATTAAACAAGAAACAAACTAATTAAAGGGATATTTAAACTAGAATGCAAACTACTTTGAAATAACTTAGCAATTTAAAGTTACTGAACTTACATGTAAAGAGAATTGAATATTTTCAAATTAAAAGCTATTCTAATTTAGAACTTGCAATGCAATCAATTCAAACAAAAGTGATTTAACTTAAGACAATAATATTTAAAAGAGTTCTTGATTCAACTTTCACAATTCCAGGTAATTCGTTATTTTGCCAAGGGATGATTTAAAATACAATCTATAGTTCACGTCAAAGGATCTATAGATTGGGAAATATTTTCAATACATTCCAAAATTTCTCGATACACAGTTTTAAACTCACGTTTCATTATGGAAAATAAAACTGGAAATATTTTATGATAAAAACATTCGAGTTCAAATCTGATTTAGGAGTGAATAGATTCCAAAATTTCTCGATACACAGTTTTAAACTCACGTTTCATTATGGAAAATAAAACTAGAAATATTTTATGATAAAAACATTCGAGTTAAAAAGTTTTCTAAACAAACAAATCAGATTTGAAAATTGTAGATCACTTCACATAGGTTTTCAAAACCCATGCGAAGGATCTACGTTCATCCCTCAACTTATAACGAATCACCCTTCATTGATTCAGTGAATCAAGAACTAGGGTTTCTACTCTAGCATGATTTTAAACGAAACGAAAGCAATAAACGAAAGCATAAACATTAGATCTACCACTAGAAAATAATAAATCATATATTGAATTAACGAAACGAAAGTCAACTTACACGGCAAGCAACTCTGAAACTACGTAATGAAAGAGCAGTGCAGCGAAGAATAACCAAACATCGAACAACTCCATAAACAAGACAAGTAATTGAAAACTCTCTAAAAAGACTATTCTAAAACTCTCAAAGTATCTGAAAATATGAAAAAAAAGTTCCTAAAGTATGTAGAACTAACAACTAGGGCTCCCTTGGGTCGGCCATGTAGCAGATGTTATAAAGAAGTTGTAAAGAAAACCCTAAAAGATGGAGTGAAGCCGCGCGCACATAACACACTGTGGTCCGGACCGTTTGGCAGGTGGTCCGGACCACAGAAACTTTGTTCTTCAAGTTCTGCTTCTCGTTTGCTGCTTCTGATAGCTTTCTATCCTCAACTTCCACTGCGATTTTGACCTCGCAAACGATCGATTCAGGCTTCGGCTAAAGCACAAAAGTTGTAGCCCTTTGAGTCTTCTTTCCAACCCAAAAAGAATCAGGTCAATCCGAGTTGTGAGTGAAAAGTTATGGTCTAAATACTGACAAGGTGTCGAGCTAGAACTTCAGCTGCACACCACTTCAACTATCTTGAACTTTGGACCATTTTTTCCTCCTCGGAAGCCACTTTCAACACTGCTAATCTCACGTATTTTCCCCTTTTACCTGCAATTAAGAGAACAAACACTATAAATAATAAAATAACGATAAAACTTTGAAATTAACTACTTAAATGCATCAATGAGTATCAAAATGTGGAGTTTGTAATTACACTTTTCAAGTGTAATCAGTTGGTTCGAACAAAGGTTCGAACAGGCTGATTGGTTCGAACAAAGGTTCGAACCAAATTTTGGGACTTAGTCAGATTTCACTCCAATTAGACTTTGCACAGCCTCTGTTGTTCTAACCAGTGTTTGAACCAAGGTTGGTTCGAACAAGGGTTCGAACCAAAGTTTGAGACTTAGAAAATTTTCCTCCAGTTGAACCTTGCACAGCTTCTGTTGATCGAACCAATGTTTGAACAAAGGTTGGTTCGAACAAAAGTTCGAACCAAAGTCTGGGACTTAGAAAATTATCTTCCAGTTGAACCTTGCACAGCTTCTGTTGATCGAACCAATGTTTGAACAAAGGTTGGTTTGAACAAAAGTTCGAACCAAAGTCTTGGACTTAGAAATTTTTGAGCTCTGCAACTTTTCACCCTTCTGTCAATCGAACCAAAGTTCAAACCAGATGTGGTTTGAACAAAGGTTCGAACCAATTTGCCTTAATCAATTTCAGCACTTGTTGGTCTATACTTGGCTTCTGTTGTTCTAACCAAGGTTCAAACAACCTATGGTTTGAACATTGGTTTGAACCACTTTTTCCAATACTTAGCCAAAATCTGCTGCATCTTTTTCTGGTTTGCCTTCTGTGGTTAGAACATTGGTTTGAACAACAGTTGGTTCAAACATGTGTTCGAACCAGCTTCTTGATTTCATCCAATTTAGCCCAACTTCATCCATTTTAGTCCCAAACACCTGCAAATCACAAGAATTCCTCATGAATGCATTTAAAAACAATTTATCATCTTTTTAGCTATAAATCCACCTAACAAATCACTAATTAAGGTTAATGATTGTACTTTTCATAGTACAATCACACCCCCCAACTTGAGATTTGCTAGGCCCTAGCAAATTAGCTCAACAAGAAGTAACTTCTCAGTCTTTAACCTAATTCAAAGTTGCACATGACATCTTAATGCAAATTCTTTTGAATTTTCAAGTTCAACTCCCCAAGACAATTAAAAGTTAACATGGAACTTCATAGGAGCAACCCTCTATTCATTGTATGGTCTTAAAACATGAATCAATCCATCATGCTCATAATTCCTCACTAGAACATAAATCTAACTCAATGATGCACAAGAATTCTCTCAAGTCTTGACTTCAATCCTCACAGGGCATACTCTCTTTAATGAAATGAGAATTGGGTAAGACACTCTTGGAAGATTCTTTCATAAGAGTAAGTGTAAAACCAATTCTAGTAAGAACCTTCCTTAAGTCAAAAACGATAAAATTCAATGAATATTGGACTTGGTGTAGCTCTATGAAAGGAATAATCCATAGCAATGGAAATCTTGAACTATTTCACATTGAGAACTTCAAATTCAACTCAATTGACACCTTAGATCTATTAGGTCTTTATTGGGTTGTAATGGGGCTAAGGGGTTAAATGTGGTACCAAGGAAGGGAAGGGATAATTCAAAATGTGCCTTAGTTGTGTAATTTGATCCTTCTCTTCTCAATCATACTCCATTCTTTGTTCCTTTTCTTTCACCCTTTTTGAGTTCCCAAAAATGTCAATTCTCTTCAAACTCTTCTCTTATTTATTTATTTATTTAGAAATTGAAAAACACATCCTTGTATCACTCTTCTTTTCCTTTTCTTTCCTTTTTATCAACCTTCCATTTCCTCAAAACTACCACTACCTTTGGCTCATTCTACCTCCCTTAAGCTTATACATCACTAAGGCACTTAGGTAGGTTGTTAAAATTTTGTAAGGATTAGGGTATTGTTCAAGGCTCCAAAAGAATTATGCATTCATGCATTCATAGCTCAACTTGGCTCCTAAGGAAAATTAATTAAGAAATAAAGGTCAATAAGGCTCAACAATGCAAGGATGGCCTACTTCACTTCCAAGAGTTCAATTGAGTTGACAAATCCATTCCAATGTTTATGGTTCCAGCTGATGAGTTTCTCATGCTTAAGGATTCAAAACAAGTAATTAGAGCTACTAAAAGAATATAGATGTGAAAAACATGTGAGATTAAGTTCAACCACTCAACAAGGGAAGCTAAAGGCTCAAATCTCACAAGGCTAGTCTCCACTTATTAGAGAATAAAAATATGCATTTCTTGAGTCAACTTAAGTCCCAAGAGTTCATACTCACACAATTTCTTAATGCACAATTTAATTTCACACAACTTCAAAAGTGTTGAAACTATGAACTCCATGTTGACAATTAAGACTTAAAGGATAAATCACAAGCAATTCTCAAGAATGAGCATTAATCAACCATGTAAATGCTTTGAACCAAGTCAAGAACTAAAAAGGAACTTCATTTCATTTCATTCCACTTCAAGTTTTACAAAAAGTTCAAATTTGGCCTTTGATTACAAAAACATGTCAAAGCTCACTTCACAGGCTTACTACAAGTCAAAAAGTCCTACAATAAAGCAACAAAATTAACTAAAGTCAAAAAGTACTACAACTCCTAGCTTGGTGACAACAAAACAAAACAGCTCCTAAGATCTAAGAGCCAAGAGGAGGGTCCTCGGATGGCACTGATGAAGTCCCAGCAGTGGTAGAAGAAAGTAATAGCTCCAGCTTAGCCTCAATGGCTGCAATCCTCTTCCCTTGGCTTTGGAGCTCTTGCTTGATAAAGTACTGGTCATTCTTAATCTTTCCAAGTTTGACCTTCACTTCATCCCACTTCTCTAGCATCTTCTCCATAACTTCTTCAGTTGTGGTCCCTTCTTTCTTCTTCTTATGGCTTGCACTTCTTTCCCTAGATGAAGCAATGATATGCCCCAATGGCTTGGCCACTTGTTCTCCCAATTCAGATACAACTTTCTTTTTACAGACATACTTGGTGATGAACCCAGCAAATGGCAATCCACTGACCCCCTTTTTTATCTTTGAAGCCTCAGCCATATTCTCCCATATGAGCTGCCCCAATTCCACCTTCAATCCCTTGTCAATTGCATACAAAAGTAAGCCCCTCTCATAACTCAGCTCAGAAGTGTTCATCACTGGATTGAGTTGTGAACATGCTAAGAAGTGCAATGAGTTGAACTTTGAATTCAACCTATTCTTAGCAATCTTCTTCTTGTGGCCCCACTCAGCTTTGGGGTTTCCAGTCAATACCTTAGCCAAAGCATCCTTATCAAGAGCTTCCTCAATTGAGAATGGGAATTGAGGTTGCTTTTCCTCCTTCAATCCAAAAAATTTCCTCACATCCTTAGGAGAGACTTCAATGTGAATTCCCCTCACTTTAGTCACAATACAATCTTTCCCTTCCTTCTTGAGGTCCAAAATGTTGGCATAGAATTCTTGGACAATGGGAACCACAGCTACTCCACTATATTGAGCCCATTTTTCCCATTTTCTTGCTTCAAAATTCTGTTTCAATTTAAATTCTTCTCCTTGAAAATGACTCAGCTCCATCCCTCTCTCCACTATCACAGACCTCTTGCTCCAATACTTATCAAACCCCTTTTGTGCTTGAGCACTTGAGAACTTGAAGTCATCATAGGGATCACCCTCTTCTTCCTCATTCCCAGCTTCCTCATTTAACTCCTCAATCAGGTTTCTAATGGTTTCAGGAGTGGCCTCTGATTGGGGTTCCAGGGGTGTCCTTGGTGTTTGCTCTGAAGTGGGGGTGAGGTGGGATTGTAATTGTTCAATGGGTAGGTTGGATGTGGGCTGAGGTGTAGGTGTTGGATTGAGGTCCAGTTGATGGCTTGGTTGGTCAGTGGCAATTGCTGGGCTAATCTCAGCTGATGTAACAGCAGGTAGGGTCCCAGGTTGGCTAGTGGATTGGGTTTTTGCTATTTTCTTGGTTGGGGTGAGTTTTTCAGGTTCTGAGTGTTGAGGACCTGCTCCTTTAACCTTCTTCCTCTTCTCATACACTTTCTTAGGTGAAGCCATTGTTAACAACTAGAAAAAATTCAGATTACAGTTCACTAGCACCAGCTCACTATCACTGCCACCCACAATTCCACAAGCACAAGAAGCTCTTCAACAAAATATACCAAACCACTAATTTTTACACCCAATCAAATTTCAATTTCACCAAAATATTCTCCAAAAATTCTCAACTCAAAAATTTCCCACATCAATTTTTCTGACAGAAGATGAACAGTTTCCGAAATCCTACCTCCAAGGACTCTGTGTTGCGTTGAGCTGTTGCAGAGCTAAAATCCTTGATGCTTTTTGAGCTCAAATGAAGCTTGAATTTGTAAAATGAAAGGCCCCTTCCAATCGGATTCAAAATCAAACACCCCAGCTGCCCAGTGAACTCTCTTCGTTCGTACCAGTGTTAGGACCCAAAACAGTAAAATGAGCCCTAAAATTTCTGAAGTGGTCTATTTATAGTCTGCCTGGACTGCCCGATGGTTCGAACAAGGGTTCGAACAGACCAATGGTTCGAACACTGGTTCGAACAAACTAACTTTTCTCAGTTGGTTCGAACAAAGGTTCGAACAAATTACTCTGACTGACTTGGTTTGAACAGGGGTTCGAACAAACTGCTAGTTTGAACATTGGTTCGAACAAACTCCTCTTAATCTTTTGTTCAAACATGGGTTCGAACCAATGTACATCAGAAATCCCATATCAGTTTAGCTCAGCTCTGAATCTTACCTCTTCTTGCCTTAGCTTATAAGAACTGAATTGAATTGTCACCAAGACTAGATTCTCTAAATCTATTATTTACCAAAAGAATTTAAAAAGACTCAAATTCTTAAAATTAACCAAAAATTTTCAAAATTTGCAAAATTTTTCTGATTTTCTGATTTTTTTTTTCAAACATTCATGCTCAGGTTATAACATGTTATGCAACATCAATCCAACACAACAATTACCAGCATGAATATGGTTACCTTTCCCCCCAACTTAAATTGAACATTGTCCCCAATGTGGAAATATGCAATCAAATCATCATGAATATGGGAAGGAAGTTACCTTAATCAATCAAATCCTTTGTAAAAATACCTGAATTGATGCACACAAATGATGTCACCTGAATTGAATCTCCTTCCTTGTTCCCCCCAACTTGGATGACACTGTCAAGCTAAATTCATCAAAGCTCACAAAGATTGTTAAGAGAGCAAATAAGAAAACCCAAATCATGAATGATAATTCAGTAAAATAAAATAAAAAGAAATATAAACCTAAACACTACTCCTAATTTACTTTATTCATTGATTCAAAACTTCCAATCATTCAAATGGAGGTGGGTCCTCCAACTCCCAAGATTCCACCTCGGCCACAAAATTTTCAAGATACGGTTTCAAACGATGGCCATTCACTTGCAAAACTTGCCCATCCACAAGGTTTTCAATCTCAAATGCCCCAATTTCATTCATAGATTTGACAATGTAAGGTCCAACCCATCTTGACTTCAATTTTCCAGGAAAAAGGTGCAACCTAGAGTCATACAAAAGGACTTTCTGGCCTATATGCAATTCTTTTTGCAAAATTCTCAAATCATGCAACCTCTTCATGGTGATCTTGGAGGCCTTTGAGTTCTCATAAGCATCATGCCTAATTTCCTCTAATTCATTCAATTGCAACTTCCTTTGAATGCCTGACTCATCTATGTTCTCATTGAATTGTCTTATGGCCCAGTATGCCTTGTGCTCCATCTCCACAGGCAAGTGACAAGCCTTCCCGTAAACCAACCTATAGGGAGACATACCCAAAATGGTCTTATATGCTGTTCTATATGCCCATAATGCATCGGTTAACCTCAAAGACCAGTCCTTCCTAGTTGGGTTCACAGTTTTCTCAATTATCCTCTTTATCTCCCTATTGGCTAATTCAGCTTGACCACTAGTTTGGGGATGATAGGCTGTTCCCACCTTGTGAACTACCCCATATTTTTTCATTAACAAACCTACGGGTCTATTGCAAAAATGTGTCCCTCTGTCACTAATCATTGCCCTTGGCATGCCAAATCGAGAAAACACATTTTCCTTTAAAAACTTGATCACTACCCGATGGTCATTTGTTCTAGTGGGAATGGCCTCTACCCACTTAGACACGTAATCCACGGCCACCAAAATGTATTCATATCCAAAGGAATTCAAAAATGGCCCCATAAAATCCATTCCCCAACAATCAAAGATATCCAAGACATAAATGGGGTGTAAAGGCATCATATTTCTCCTAGTTAGGCCTCCAAGCCTCTGACATCTATCACATGCAAGGCAAAATGCATGAACATCCTTAAACATAGTGGGCCAGTACAATCCACATTGTAAGATCTTGGCCACAGTCTTTTTGGCTGAAAAGTGTCCACCACATGCCAAGGTATGACAAAATCGCATCACACTCTGAAACTCACTATCAGGAATACACCTCCTAATGACTTGGTCTGGACAGTACTTGAAAAGATAAGGCTCATCCCAGAAAAAGAATTTCACATTCCTAAAGAATTTCTTCCTATCCAGCAAAGTCCAATGAGAGGGTATCATGCCTGAAGCCAAATAATTTGCTATGTCAGCATACCAAGGAATTTGGGAAGACTCAATGGTAGACACAAGAAGTAAATCCTCATCTGGAAAAGTCTCATTAATGGGAGGGTCATAAGCTATCAAGTCCTGTTGGGGAAGTCTAGAAAGATGATCCGCTACCACATTTTCTACCCCCCGTTTATCCTTAATCTCTAAATCAAACTCCTGAAGCAATAGAATCCATCTAATCAGCCTAGGCTTGGAGTCTTGTTTGGTGAGGAGGTATTTAAGGGCAGCATGATCTGTGTAAATTATGACATGTGAGCCAATCAAATAAGACCTAAACTTATCTAGTGCATATACTATTGCCAATAACTCCTTTTCAGTTGTGGTGTAATTCTTTTGGGTGTCACTAAGGGACTTGCTGGCATAGTATAGTACATAAGGTCTTTTATCTTTCCTTTGGCCCAAGACTGCACCTATGGCACAATCACTGGCATCACACATCAATTCAAAAGGCAAAGTCCAGTCAGGTGTCTGAATGATAGGAGCTGAAGTGAGTAGCCCCTTCAATTTTTCAAATGCAACCTGACACTCAAGGGTCCAATCGAAAGGTGCATCATGAACTAGAAGGTTACACAATGGTCGAGCTATAGCACTAAAAGATGCAATGAACCTCCTATAGAACCCTGCATGGCCGAGAAATGATCTCACATCTTTCACACACCTAGGGGTTGGAAGCTTTTGAATGATTTCTACCTTAGCCTTATCTACTTCAATACCCCTAGAAGAAACAACATGGCCTAGGACAATACCTTGTGTCACCATGAAGTGACATTTTTCCCAATTCAACACTAGATTTTTCTCTTCACACCTTGTTAACACCTTCTCTAGATTCCTCAAACATGCATCAAAATCACTCCCATACACAGTGAAATCATCCATGAATACCTCAAGAAACTTCTCCACAAAATCACTAAAAATACTCATCATGCACCTTTGAAATGTGGCCGGCGCATTACACAAACCAAAAGGCATGCGCCGGTAAGCAAATGTACCAAAAGGACATGTGACTGTTGTCTTTTCTTGATCCTCAAGGGCTATCTCGATTTGGTTATATCCAGAATATCCATCGAGAAAGCAATAAAATGGTTGTCCAGCTACCCTCTCTAAGACCTGATCAATAAAGGGTAAGGGGAAGTGGTCTTTCCTAGTCACGGCATTTAACTTCCTATAGTCAATGCACATGCGCCACCCTGTCTGAATCCTAGTGGGCACAAGTTCATTGCTCTCATTCTTAACAACCGTAACTCCAGACTTCTTTGGAACAACGTGGGTGGGACTTACCCATTGAGAATCAGAAATGGGATATATGATCCCAGCATCTAGGAGCTTAAGGACTTCTCCTTTAACTACCTCCTTCATGTTAGGATTCAACCTCCTCTGAGGTTGTCTCACTGGTTTAGCCCCCTCCTCTAGGTAAATGGAGTGTGTGCAAATGAGTGGGCTAATCCCATGAAGGTCTGCTATTGTCCAACCTAGTGCCTTCTTGTGTCTTTTCAACATCTCTACAAGCTTCTCTTCTTGGTCCTTAGTAAGCTGAGAAGATATGACCACTGGGTATGACTCTTCCTCTCCTAAAAATGTATATTTAAGCTCACTAGGAAGAGGTTTCCTATCAGGCTTGGGTGGCTTGACAATGGAGGATCTAGGGTTGACCATGTTTGGGGCAAGGTTTTTATAGATTGGTCAGACTGCTCTATAGACATGATGGGTGCACTATCTAACCAACTCAACACCTCCAAGACATCTTCATCATCAACCTCATCCCTATAATCTTTTCCATCTCCTAATGTCAATGCCTTCTCCAAAGGATCTCCAACAAACTCCCTCTCAACATGTTCCTCCATAACTGTCTGAATCAAGTCCACCTCTCTTATATCCTCCTCTTCCTCCATGGGTTGCTTAGCAACTCTAAAGATATTCATTTCAGCTGTCAAATTCCCAAAGGAGATTTTCATAAGACCATTCCTACAATTGATGACAGCATTAGTGGTTGCTAGGAAAGGTCTTCCTAAAATGACAGGAACGGGTGGAATGGAACCTTGAGGGGTGGGCTGAGTGTCTAAAACAATGAAGTCCACAGGATAGCAAAACTTATCAACCTGAATGAGCACATCCTCCAAAATGCCCCTAGGAATCTTAACCGACCTATCAGCTAATTGCAAGGTCACTCTAGTCGGCTCTTAAGTTCCCCCAAACCCAACTGTTGATAAACTGTGTAAGGGAGAAGGTTGACACTAGCTCCTAAGTCTAGTAGGGCTTGTTTCACCTTGTGCTCGCCTATGACACATGCTATGGTAGGACACCCTGGGTCATTGTACTTTGGTGGGGTCTTATATTGAAGAATGGCACTAACTTGTTCTGCCATGAAAGCCTTTTCCTTGACACTCACTCTCCTCTTAACAGTACAAAGGTCTTTTAAGAACTTGGAGTAAGATGGAACTTGTTTGATGGCATCTAATAAGGGTAGGTTGATCCTTACTTGCTTGAAAACCTCAAAAATTTCAGAGTTTAACAACTCTTTCTTTGACTTGCTCAATTAGCTTGGAAATGGTGGTCGGGGTTGGAAACCTACAACTTGTTCTCTCTCTTTATTCTCATCCTTATTCTTCTCAACCTTGTTCTTTTTCATTTTCTCATTTCTCTCATTTCTCACAACTTCTTCCACCACATCATCATCATCATTTCTCTTTCCCTCATCATCATTTTGTTTCTTTTCTATTTTGCTCTCACCTTGTTCACTACTCTCCCCCTTTTCTCCATAAACCATTCCCTCTTTATCATTGACTCTCAACAACCTCGGATCATCTGGTTTTTCAACTACCCTTCCACTCCTCAATGTAGTGATTGCTTGCACATGCTCATGGGTCGATTTTTCACCTAAAGTTTCTCCCATATGAACTTGACCCTGAGGGTTCTGGATGGTTTGTGAAGGCAATCTACCATTTTCAGTTTGACTCTGACTTTGAATGAGCTTGGTCAATTGGTTCCTAATATCCTCAATGGCTCTATTGGTTTGCTCTTGATTCTTAGCACTTTGATTGTTAATACCAATTTGACCCTGCATAAACTGCTGAAGGGTATCCTCTAATGATGACTTCCTATATTGAGGTTGGAAAGAACTAGAAGATGGACCTTGTGGTTGACCTTGAGAAGGGTTTGAATTGAATTGTGGGGGGTAGGGTGCACTAGATGAATCATTCCTCCATGAAAAATTGGGATGATTTTCAACCCAGGGTGATATTGGTTAGGAAGGGGAGGATGTCCTGACTGAGCTTGAGTTTGACTGGAGTATGGCTTAGGGAAATTGTGTAAGGTGTTTGTGTTTGAAGTTTGCCCATACAAAACTTCTTTGAAAGCTGGAACCGTGGGGCATTCATCAGTGCTATGGTCAGGTACCTCACAAATGACACATCTCACTTCCCTTTCACTTATCATGTTCACCTTCTTTGTCTCAAGTAACTCTACCTTCCCTAGTGAGAGAAGCTATCCTAGCACTCAAATCGTCACTATCATTCAACCTTAATTTCCCGCTAGATTGTGCTTGGATTCCTCTAGACTCTAAAGGTGAAGGTGATGTTACCTCCCAAGATTTGGTATTTTCAGCCAACTCTTCCAAAAACTCATAGGCTTCCTCAGCCGACTTATCAAGAAACTGGCCATTACTCATGGTACCCACTAACTGTTTATGCTCAGATGGCAATGCATCATAGAAAAAACTACACAGCCGCCAAATTGGAAATCCATGATGAGGACATGCATTACATAAATCTTTAAACCTCTCCCATGCATGAAAAAATGACTCACCCGGTTGACATGAAAAATTCATGATTTGTTTTTGCATCATTAATGTTCTGTGAGCTGGGAAATACTTTTTCAAAAATTCCGCTTGCATTTCTCTCCATGTGCCAATGGAGCGAGGTCTTAAGGAATTGAGCCATATTTTGGCCTTATCCTTCAAAGAAAATGGAAACAACCGCAACCTTACGGTGTCTTCACTCACATTTTGATCCATGCAAGCGGCACACACATCCTCAAACTCTTTCATGTATGTGTATGGGTTTTCCGAATCCATGCCATGAAATGTGGGTAACAATTGTATTGTGCCAGGCTTAAAAGTGAAATTCCTCTTATTTAAAGGAAGAATTATACAAGAAGGGGTAGTTTGTCGCATGGGGTGCAACAACTCCCTCAATGGTCGTGCATCTAAAGGAGCGATGGCCTCCTGGCCATCTTGCCCATTGTCTCCCAAATTTTCCATTAAATGCGCTAAATCAGTAGAAACAGATGATGACGATGGTGATTGTGGTGTAGATGATGTGGATGATGAAGTTAATGAAAACTCGATGAATTCCTCTATAGGTTGATGTTGTGGATGCAAAATTGATTGAACAATCCTACCGGACCTAAGATGCATGCACAAGATGCAACAAATGCACAAGCACAAGCAATTTATGAATGTTTACCAATGCTAACTTATTTCAAATCAACAACTACTAATGAAAATGAAAAATATGGAACGAGATTACCCAAAGTGTGCAATTCGTCGTTGGAAATGGTGGTGAGGATGAATCCGCCCAAACTTCCCAAGATCGTCGTTCACCGTTGCTTAAGGCTCCCCGGCAACGGCGCCAAAAAGTGCTTGCTCGATTCCAATGTATCAATATTGGCTCGACCCCAAGTGCAGGGTGTCTATTGAAGCACAATTACCGGTGAGAACCGGATCATGTCCACAGAGAGCCTTTGTAAAAATTAGTGAACAAATGATTCTTGGAAAAGGTTTTAGACAAATTTTCAACCCCACAATGAATGATAGAGATTCAATTTGGTTTTAGAAATGGTTGTTTGGATAAAATGTTTTTAGAAACAAATTTAAGAAAACCTTGGATCCAAAACAAGCTCGTAGTGATTGACAATAAATTTCAAGGATTCTACACCTAAAAAGGATAGATCAAAAGATAATCTAGATATAAAACCACTTAGAACAATCCAAATCTAATTTGAGTAAGAAATTAAGGACAAAAATCTGCTGAGAATTCAAATCAACCACCTAATAAGCATAGCTCATAGATCTTACATACAAATCCTAGGAATAGCAATTACCATACAAATCTAAAAGAAAGGCATGATAATTCTATGTAGAAATCCGTAAGTAAAGGCCATAAACCATACAAAATTGAAGTTCAATTGAAATCTCCACTCAAAAATCAATAATCAATTCAAATCAAATATAGATTCTTTCTTTAACACATAAGATTTCAACATTGAGCCCATTACCTTGAAATTCTTGCAAATCAACTACGAGACTTGCCTTGAATCCAAGAGAAAAGTCTACTCAAACATCATAAAAGAAGAAAAACAATAAAACTTGAAGTAAATCCATTCATAAAACTGAAATTCTGATACAAGAATTCAAAGAAATGAAGATGGATACACTTTCTCTCTCTACAATTCTCTCTCTCTAAAAGGAAAGCTTAACTGAAAGAAATGAATCTGTCTATCTCTGTAAACGACCTCCTTCGTACATATATATATGAAATATAACATGTAAAAGTACATAATTGCCCATTTCTCAAAAGCTGAATTTCAGAATCCTCGAGTTGCAGGTTGGTTCGAACAAAGGTTCGAACAGGCTGATTGGTTCGAACAAAGGTTCGAACCAAATTCTGGGACTTAGTCAGATTTCACTCCAATTAGACTTTGCACAGCCTCTGTTGTTCTAACCAATGTTTGAACCAAGGTTGGTTCGAACAAAGGTTCGAACCAAAGTTTGAGACTTAGAAAATTTTCCTCCAGTTGAACCTTGCACAGCTTCTGTTGATCGAACCAATGTTTGAACAAAGGTTGGTTCGAACAAAAGTTCGAACCAAAGTCTGGGACTTAGAAAATTATCTTCCAGTTGAACCTTGCACAGCTTCTGTTGATCGAACCAATGTTTGAACAAAGGTTGGTTTGAACAAAAGTTCGAACCAAAGTCTTGGACTTAGAAATTTTTGAGCTCTGCAACTTTTCACCCTTCTGTCAATCGAACCAAAGTTCAAACCAGATGTGGTTTGAACAAAGGTTCGAACCAATTTGCCTTAATCAATTTCAGCACTTGTTGGTCTATACTTGGCTTCTGTTGTTCTAACCAAGGTTCAAATAACCTATGGTTTGAACATTGGTTTGAACCACTTTTTCCAACACTTAGCCAAAATCTGCTGCATCTTTTTCTGGTTTGCCTTCTGTGGTTAGAACATTGGTTTGAACAACAGTTGGTTCAAACATGTGTTCGAACCAGCTTCTTGATTTCATCCAATTTAGCCCAACTTCATCCATTTTAGTCCCAAACACCTGCAAATCACAAGAATTCCTCATGAATGCATTTAAAAACAATTTATCATCTTTTTAGCTATAAATCCACCTAACAAATCACTAATTAAGGTTAATGATTGTACTTTTCATAGTACAATCACACCTTCCAAGGTCATGCCACCCACCAAAGACGCACCACCCAAGACCTCTGAGCCACTACCTACTCAGCCGATTAGGCCCGTGCCTCTTGCCATCGAGTATCCGGCCAATCCGGTTCGAGACTCTCCTCCGTTCATTCCGAAAATCCTCATTCCCAGCCTCGAGCACCCCCAAGGCCGACCCTTCACCGTCCAAGTTACAGCTCTCAATCATGCCGAGGAGTATCTCAAAGGTGTCCTCCCTCCTCGGGATGTTCATACCACAAGAAAGAATAAAACAGAGGACATCCACAAGACTCTGATGAAGAATATCATTTCTATAAGTATAATAATATTCCTCTATGCACATCCTTTTACCATTAGCTTTTTCTAACTCTCTATTCCTTCTACAGACTTCTCTCTACACAATGGAGCTAATTGCTCGGAGCCAAGCCTCCGATGCCAGAGCCGAGCAGGATAGGTCAGACATAAATGAATTAAAGGCAAATGTGAGAACCTTGGAGAAGGAGAACAAGAGTCTTCAATCCAGTAATGACGCTCTGGCAAAAGAGAGAAGCCAACTTCGAGATGAGAATAAGGAAATCGAGCGCCAACTTAACACCGCCCTTGGCCAAGTTGCAGGAAGCATAGCTCGCGTGCAATCTATGGACAAAATCCTAATCCGTAAGGATGAAGAGCTGCTGGAGGTCAAGGGCAAACTCTCCAGGGCTGAGATTGAATTGTCCTCGACAAAGACTGGGTAAGAATTACTTCTCAAGGAGTTGGAGACTTCCAGGGCCGAGCAGGGCAAATCGAAGCAGGAGCTTGCCAACCTTCGGGCAGAGCTAGCACTGAAGACTCGGGCCCTGGAAGAAAAAGAAGCTGCCCTCCGGGAAGCCGAGGAGAAGGCCAAGGGTGAAGTGGAGGCCCAAATCAATGACTGCATGGATCAGATGAGGGACGCTCACAACGAATTCTTCCTTGAGGGTTGGGAGGCTGCAATGAAGAAGAACAATATTGATCACACCAACCCCATATACAAGGAGGTCCCTTATCCTGATCCAGAACGCCCAATCCCTCAGTTCAGCTTCGAACGTCCACCTCAAACTCCCTCAATTCAGACTGCCGAAGAAACAATTGACGAGGGGGAGGTTGAGGTGGATAGTGCCCAGAAGGACACCTCCCAGGCACCTAAACAGATTGATCTAATCGTGGAGAGTGATCCCACTAAGGAGGGAGAGAAGTGAGCCTCTTTGTATTTTTGTTTTGCTTTTTTTATTCAATTCAGATGTAACAATATAAAACCTTTGACTCTGAATGAATGAAAGTACTTTGGTTTTTCTCTAATCTCGCTTTGTTTTTCTATGCCTTTGTTTCTTTAGAACTGCTGATGAATTGATTGAAGAATACTTTGACTTGCTTGCTGACGAAATTATAAGGAATGCAGCCGAGGAGTACCTTGACGTTTTTTCCTACGAGATAGCTACAAACCCTTACAACAAATGCTAATGCCCCATCTTAGGTTTAGGATAACCTTTTCAGTTGACAATTATGTAAAGTATATTGTAATTGCACTCCGAAACACGAAATAAAAGCTTTTGAATTGTTTCCCACTGGGAATCTGCCTTTACTGTTTATACGTTTTATGCTTGTGTTGAAGTGTGTACCATGAATGTATTTGTACCGATTAGCCGAGCAACCATAAATTTTAACAGAGATGCTTTAAACATCAAGTCTTTCAAGGATAACAAGTTCAAGTAGTTGGTTGCTTTTCATCAAGTAACTTCAAGCTTTTGCTAAAAAGGTATAACTTTAATAAATCTCACATACCTTAAAGAATTCGGCTATCCTCGAGCTTTCATATAATAACCGAAGAATCCACTTTTTGACAAAAATCTTGCCTTTCAATTTCATGCCGAGCATCAGAGAAGTGAATCTTTATGATACGAGGGCTTACTCACATAAGGGCCGAGCTTCCTTGAAATGATTATTCGTGTTGTAAGGCCTTTTGCTTCTATTGTACTAACGATAAGGAAACTGAGCGTGGCTTCTTTTCTTTCTAATTAATAAAGCAAGGAATTGAACCAACATTCAGCAAGCCGAGCGTGGCTCCTTTTGATTATTCTTTTTAGAAAACTGAGGAATTGAATCTCAGTCTTAAGAGAATTCCTGGTCAGTCAATAAACCAGGAATATTCCAACGCTGGGCAAGCCGAGCGTGGCTCCTTTTGATAATTCTTTTCAGAAGACTGAGGAATTGAATCTCAGTCTAAAGAGAATTCCTGGTCAGTCAATAAACCAGGCATGTACCAACGCTGGGCAAGCCGAGCGTGGCTCCTTTTGATAATTCTTTTCAGAAGACTGAGGAATTGAATCTCAGTCTAAAGAGAATTCCTGGTCAGTCAATAAACCAGGAATGTTCCAACGCTGGGCAAGCCGAGCGTGGCTCCTTTTGATAATTCTTTTCAGAAGACTGAGGAATTGAATCTCAGTCTAAAGAGAATTCCTGGTCAGTCAATAAACCAGGAATGTTCCAACGCTGGGTAAGCCGAGCGTGGCTCCTTTTGATAATTCTTTTCAGAAGATTGAGGAATTGAATCTCAGTCTAAAGAGAATTCATGGTCAATCAATAAACCAGGAATGTACCAACGTCCAAAGGGATGTGGCGTATTTTGTGCCAATACTCGGCGAGCCGAGCATGTCTCTTTTTCAGGCCATCACTCAAAGAGGTGTGGCGTCTTTTTGCTAAGCAGGAAGTTGTCTCAAGCTTTTGAAATTACTTTAATTGCTTACAAAAGAATGGCTTTTCAAATAAATGTACAAAGTTTTTAACAATAAATGTACAGTAATATCAATGATAGTACAACTTTAGATGGGCTATATTCCATGGTCTTTTGATCCGCTTTCCTCCCATCTCAGTTAACTTGTAAGCGCCATTGTCAAGCACCTCCGAGACGAGGAATGGTCCTTCCCAATTAGCTCCAAGCTTTCCTTCGGTTTGATCTTTCCTGCTTCCCATCAATTTTCTTAACACCCAGTCGCCAGTGCTGAATTCTCTATGTCTGACCCCCTTGTTAAATTTCTTCCTTGTCTCTTGTTGGTAGTTGGCTAACCTTAGTGCAGCCAGTTCCCTCTTTTCATCAATTAGATCTAGACTCATTCCCATAGCTTTATCATTCTCCCCCCTATCAAATGATAGAGTTCTGATGCTCGGGAGGCCAACTTCTAACGGGATGACGGCTTCAACTCCGTAAGCCAGAGAGAAGGGAGATTCTCCAGTTGATCTTCTAGGGGTTGTTCGGTATGTCCACAGCACTGATGGCAATTCATCCACCCATTTCCCCTTTGTCGCTTCCAGTCTTTTCTTGATCCCATTGAGAATGACCTTGTTTGTAGCTTCGGCTTGACCATTGCTCTGGGGGTAAGCCGGTGTAGAGTAAATATTCTTGATTCCATATCTAGAACAATACTCCCTAAATGGGGCACTGCCAAATTGCGTCCCATTGTCGAAAATAAGTGTCCTAGGGATGCCATACCTGGTAATGATGTTCTTCCAAATAAATCGAATGGTATCTGCATCTCTGATGTAAGCTAGGGGTTCTGCTTCCACCCACTTAGTAAAGTAGTCGGTGCCGACCACTAAAAACTTTCTATTTCCCAAAGCAGTAGGTAGGGGCCCCACAATGTCGAGCCCCCATTGAGTGAATGGCCAAGGACTAGTCAATGGACAGAGTTCTTGGGCTGGCTGGTGAGGAATAGGAGCAAACTTTTGGCATTTCTTGCATCTCCAAACGTAGGCTTGAGCATCATACCCCATCTTCGGCCACCAATACCCTTGTGTGATTGCTTGGTGCGCCAGTGATCCACCCCCAGTATGTGCCCCACAGACCCCTTCATGAAGCTCATAGAGGAAATCTTGCACTTTGTCAGGATGAACGCAAAGAAGATAGGGACCTGTGAAGGACTTCTTGTATAGCTTATGGTCAGGGGAAAGCCAAAACCCGGTGGCCTTTATTCGCAGCTTCCTCGCTTCTGTCTTATCCTCGGGGAGAGTCCCGTCCTTCAGGTAAGCAATGATTGGATCCATCCAAGATGGGGCTAAGTCAGCACACATTACCTCCTCATCTTTCGTTATGCTCAACCTCTTCAGAACTTCCATAAAAATCTGATCAGTTAGCCTTATTCGAGAAGAGGCAGCCAGTGTTGCAAGTGCATCAGCGTGAGCATTACGATCTCTCCCAATGAGCTCCACGCTAGCTTTATTAAAGCCTTCGATTTTCTTCTTAGCCACTTGTAAATATTCTGCCATCTTCTCGCTTCTGGCCATGTACTCACCCTTTAGCTGATTGGCCACCAGCTGAGAGTCAGTCTTTATTACAACATCGTTTGCCATTAATCGCCGAGCAATGTTGAGCCCGGCTAAGAGAGCTTCATACTCTGCTTCATTATTAGTGACCTCGAATTCGAGCTTTATTGCGTATTCTATAGTGACCCTTTCCGGGGTAGTCAGAAAAATGCCTACACCGCCCCCTTTTCTAGACGAAGATCCATCAACCTCAATCTGCCAAGGTTGTTTGGCATCAACGTGTTTGGCTGGGGAAGAATTTATTTCCACTTGCCATACTTCTTCTGCTAGGCCTGGAGCTGGCGTGGTAAATTCTGCTACAAAATCGGCCAGAACTTGAGCCTTTATTACGGTTCTTGGGATGAATTTTATGTCAAATGCATCAAGGGAAACTGCCGATTTTGCCACCCGACCAGACACATCAGCCCTCTTTAAAACATGGCCAATTGGCTGATCGGTGACTACTTGAATAGTGTGTGCGTGGAAGTAATGGGCTAACTTCCTGGACGCCATTATCAATGCCAAGGTCAGCTTCTCTAGGGGAAGGTATCTGGTCTCCGTCCCTTGCATCGTCTTGCTCACATAGTAGATAGGATGCTGCTTCCCCTGTTCCTCTCTCAGCAGGACGGCACTGACTTCATGTTCTGAAACTGCCAGATATAGTTGTAAAATATCCCCCGGTTGCGGTGTTGATAATACCGGGACAGTTGTCAAGTATTCTTTAAGCTTCCCCAGTGCTGCGTCCGCCTCAGCATCCCATTGCATCTTATTGGCTCCTTTGAGCAGTCCGAAGAATGGTCGGCACTTGTCGGATGACCTACTGATAAACCGATTAAGCGCCGCCACCATCCCTGTGAGCTTCTGGACTTCTTTTTTAGTGCGTGGAGGAGAAACAGATTGGATGGCACGTATTTGATCAGGATCAGCCTCAATTCCCCTTCTGCTTACCAAGTGGCCCAAAAATTTACCCAAGCCAACTCCAAAGGCGCACTTGGCAGCATTTAATTTTAACCCATACCGATCAAGGGTAGAAAAAACATGTTGGAGATGTTGGAGATGAGTGTTCGGCTCCTTGCTTTTCACCACCATATCGTCAATGTAGACCTCCATCGTCTGCCCGAGGTCTTCTTTGAATATTTTCGTAACTAACCGTTGATAGGTGGCTCCAGCGTTCTTCAGTCCGAATGGCGTAACCCTGTAACAGTATATGCCTCGAGGGGTTATGAAAGAAGTCTTCTCCTCATCAGGGCCAAATGTGGGGATCTGGTGATATCCCCTATAAGCGTCCAGGAACGACATCCTGGAACATCCAGCGGTTGAGTCAACGAGTTGGTCGATCTTTGGCAGGGGGAATGGATCCTTCGGGCAAGCCTTATTCAGGTTTGTTTAATCTATGCAGACTCTCCATTTCCCATTCTTCTTTTTGACCACGACTGTATTGGCCAACCACTCCGGGTATGAGACTTCCCGGATGGCCTCCGCCTCTAACAATCGGTTGACTTCCTCTATGACCGCCTCCGCATGCTGGAGAGCTGATCGCCTTGCCTTTTGTACCATAGGTTTTACCCCCGGATTCACATTCAACTTATGAGTCATGATTTCGGGGGAAATACCTGGCATTTCATGTGGAGTCCAGGCGAATGTTCCAATATTCTTCAAGAGCATCTCCGTTAGCTCCAGTTTCTCCTTGGCGCTCAGGTTGGTACCGATCAGGAAGAATTTATCATCCTCAGCAGGGCCAATCTGATATTTCTCCAAGCCCTCTATGGCTTTCTTCTGTGGATCGCCACCGACATCATCGATCTTTGGGGCGTCCTCGGGTAGCTCCGTCAATTGGACTTGCTCGGGGATAGTCTTGGATTTTAGGGCTGCAGAGAAGCACTTTTGGGAAATATTTTGATCCCCCAAAATAGAAATCACTTCCCCGCAATAGGGGAACTTCAGCACCTGGTGGTAGGTTGAGGGGACCGCCTTCAAAGCATGAATCCACGACCTTCCTACTATAGCGTTGTAAGAAGAAGGGGAATCCACAACAGTGAACTCAACCTCTTGCTCCACCGGACCCACGCGGACAGGAATGACAACTCTGCCAGAGGCCAAACAGGGGAAGAATTGAATCCTATGAGCGGGCATTCTGCCGGTTCCAGATCCTCTTCAGTTAATCCGAGCTTCTTGAATAAGCTCAGGAACATGACTTCTGTTGAGCTTCCTGCGTCCACCAGAATTCTTCTCACTTCGGAGTCGAACATGCCCAGAGTGATTACCAGGGCATCATTGTGCGGCAGCTGAACACCAGAATGCTCGTCCTCATTAAAAGTGATTCCCTCCATGGCAGCTTTCCTCGGGCGTTTGCTCGGCTGGCCTGCCACGCCCAAGATCTCTTGACTTTGTGGATTAGGGGCATGGTTAATGACACTATGGGGTCGCCGCTCCATATGGATCACGTGGATGACTGCAGGTCTTGGGACATCTCTACGTGCCCTGGCTCTTGGTGGGGGTTGGACCTCCTCGGTAGCCTCCTCCCCGGCAGTCTCTTCTCGTTGCCTCCTTGGCTCTCTGTCCTGTGGGGCTGCTTCTCTAGTTCTGCCCTCATCTATGAACTCTTTAAGGTGGCCCTTGCACACCAATTCCTCCAGACGATGCCGCAACGATCGGCAGACTCCGGTGCGATGCCCCTTGTCTTGATGATACGCACAATAATTCTTAGAATTCTCCTTTCCAGGGAAGTCTGGCAGCTTTCCGGGCCATCTGAAATATGGCTTACCTCTTATTTGAGGGAAGATCTTGAAAATCGGTATCTTGAACACCGTATTGACCGCTTCGAAAATGGACTTTTCTTCATCTACGAATCGGCGGCCTCCTCCTCGGCTTTTATCTCCTCTCTGGCCTTGGGATCTCCTTTCTTTTTGCTCGGCCGGCTGTGTCTCGTCCTCCACCTTGGTGTACTTTTCAATTCGGCACATAAGATCTGACATGTTGGCCGCAGGCTTTTTGGTCAATGAGAGCCACAGCCTATCCTCTTTCCGCAACCCCAGTTTAAATGAGGTGACGGCCAATTACTCCGAGCATTCTCCCACCTCGTTGTAGAGCTCCAGGTAGCGGCGGGAATAATCTCTCAACGATTCCCCGGGTTTTCTTTTCATCGTAAGGAGAACGTCAGCGGTTTTGGGCTGTTTTGTGTTAGCCAAAAACCGAGTGACGAATTCCTCTGCCAGTTGCTGCCAACACCGGATACTGCCAAGGGGTAGTTTATGGAACCACTGAAGCGCTGTATCCCCCAAACTGGAAGGGAATACTCTGGACATAAGGTGGTCGTTGCTACTCCATAATGTCATGGCCTGCATGTAATGACGGTAGTGGGCCAGGGGGTCAGTTCTTCCATCATAGAGATTGAGCCTCGGAGTTTGGAATTTCTCCAGAGGCTCTGCATCAATTATTTCATCAACGAACGGAGAAGCAGAGATCCGCCCCAGGGCTTTCCTTGCCATCATGCGTGTGCTCTGACCCTGAGCACCCCATTCCTCCTCTTGCCCCCATTCCTCTACCTTCGCCTTTCCCGCTTTCTTCTGCTTCAAAGTCAGCTCTGCTTGGTCTGAGCTATCCGCTTCTTCTGAGTATGCCTCCAACACCTTTTTCGAGGAACTCCTTTTGTGATGCACTTTGGTGAGCGTGTCAGCATCAGATTTCGCGTCACGTTTCGCAACGATTTTAGCATGGCGCGAGCCCTTTCTAGAAGGAGTGACATCATGTCGCGAGCGAGAACGCACCTTCTCTTGTTCATGGGTGTCCCCGTCATCTTCATCAGTGGGGTCCTCGTAAAGAGCATCGTAACTTTCGTCAGATTCTGAGTCAGATCGATCAGAATCAGCTGCATGGCTAGCAGTAGATTTTTCCTTCTCCTTACTTAATTCCAGCAGAATCTCCTCCAGTTCTGCTTGCTTCTCACTGGCCTTAGCCATCAACTCCTCTCTCCGTTTCAGCGCCTCAGGGTCCTCCATTTTTCTTCTTCTGGCATGCTCCAGACCTGGAGTCCGGATAACCAGCGCACTCCCTTTAGTTTTAGCAGGAGTGGAACCGTCCCCTGCCCGTGGAGATGATGGTGGAGTAGTGTTTCCTCCCGAAGTCATTATGTGGACAAGTACTAGAGACTTGACAAAGAAACAAGAAGAAAGCTGGTGAACAATAATACTGGGCTAAACAACGCAGCCCCACGGTGGGCGCCAAATGTTCGGCAGCAAAAAATACCGTCGGAACTGCTGACCACGCCAACCGAAAATGCAATCGCCGACCTGCCGAACAAAGACAGAAAGAAAGGTTACGGCCGGAGTGGAGATCTCTGGCCGGAAAAACCCTCCGATGCTTAAGTCAGCAAGTCGCTCAAAAGAATGAAACTTTCAGAAAAGAAGTGAGTAAAAGCTTAAGTTGGCAATAGTCAGCTTACCTCTGTTGTTCAGTGGAATGTTCTATTTATAATAACTTGAATAATAATTAAAGCATACCTGCGATTTGACATTACGCACACTTCCGTGTTCCTTTTTTCCCTCCTTGCTTTAAATGCCCTTCCCGTTCATTTAATGCCTCAAACCTCTCATTTAATACACCATGCCTTTCATTTAATGCTTCTGGTGGCTTAACACGGCATTACAACCAGACTTTCAGGGTCAGACTGTCCTCCTGTCACATCCGCCAACTACTCGTGACGAGATGAACTGACTCAGTTACTTTCTCAGAGATAAATACCCAGTTCAGTCTTAACTACGGTGCATTTATGGTCATGAGCCCTCTTTAAAGGCTGTAGGTCCCAGGTTCAACATTTACTAACCGCCAATGGATGGGCCGAACAAACAATCTATTGAGGCCCTCGGCTATAACCACGTAGCAACATACTATTCGTTGGTGCTAAGGTTCAGGGTATCTTTTGGAATATTAACCCTAAGACATGCGTTCGTGTGTAACACTCACGTGGAACTCTCGTGCCATTAATCATCTGTTCGGTAGGACGCTACGTGTCACGATGCATCGTGCTTGGTGAATGACTACGTGGGTCACACAAATATGCTCGGCACTGGGTCACGTGGCACCCGGACTACACTTGTTCGGCACACGTACATCTAAGTATTATTTTGCCCAACATATAGGATAATAGTATCTGTGTAGAAGCTGGAGGAAGTGTTTATATTCATCTTTTTGGTAGCCCAGTTTATGTTCCCGTTTCTTGTGGTCGTCGTCATGCTGAACAGAGATGATGTGTTGATTTTCCCCTTCTTTATTGTTGTCTTCCCCTGCAGCTAGCGGTGTTGGATTGCCTTTCTGTTCAGGGCTCAGCAAATCACCAAAGCATTGAATGACCAATTCTCTGAGCGGTGGAACGCGAAATCGTTCATTTTGGATCTTTTCCAGTGTGTTGTCGAACAGATTGTTAAGAACAAAGAAAAGGAGCTGATTCTCAAGCAGAAGCAAGTCATGTAGAACGGCGTGACAGGTCAGACTGGAACCGAATACAGGGTCTCCTCTTCTGGTAGCCACTCCCAAGTCTCTATTGGCCCGGGCGTTGGTCACCGGCAGCGCAATATTATTCTTGACATGGTAAAACACGTAGAGGAATTCGAGTACGAAACAACCGTCGAGCACCAACATCCTCTCGTTCAGCTTTTTTCTGACGTTGCTACCGTAGCATTTCTTGGCCTTCTCTAATGAATTTTTCGTTAGGTCTAAGCAATCATGTAGCGCAATTTCTTTGCGATCACCACTCCCCTTTCGATCTCCGTACACCGTCTTTGACAGTCGATGGAGGAAGGAATACAGTTAGTTCTTTTTGATGTCCTGCATAGGTTGCATATGCGATTCGTGGCTGTGAAGTGGCCTAATAGATACGAGGCGAGGAGTATAAGCACTTTCCCTCAGATTACGGATCGCACCCGGCACCCTGTACATACTCATCGAATCCAAGCATTGTTTGATCTCAAGTGCACCCTTCTTTATATCGGCAAACAACTCCTCTGCAGGAATATTGGACGACATTGCTATTGCTAGTTGCTGTTGCTAGCTAGTGCTTGCTTGCTTTAACTGGTGAATATTGTGGCCAGGCATGCAATATCATCTTTATATATGATAGCACTCCTCCAAACTGGTATGATTGAACAAACAATGGGCCTAAAGCTCAATAATATCCACGGGTCACTTTAATTCACCCAAAATAATAATAATGAAATTAAACTTTGCCATTTACTCGTAGCCCATCGCATGATTGACAACACATAAAATAATTCATATCCAAAGATGGCTTAGTTGAATTATTATTGAAGTGTCAAATAAATTGACAACTATCTTTACTAAACTGTCCGATCAATGTTAGGTGTGGAAACTAATGAATTGAATTGCATCACGACATTTGTCTTCTTATTGAAAAACTTAAAAATGATTACTGGTCGAGTAGAGTGTGACTGAATATCTCTTGGACAATCAAATTAGTATTGATTGGAGTAATTGAGAGTTTAAGAAAGCAGAAGAATTAGAGTATTAGTAAAATAATAGTGTCTAACATCTCTCTATATATGTTATTTTGTATTTATAGATGTGAATTGAGACTTGCATTTGTCACCCCGAGTGATCGGATCACGTTCGGAGATGAACAATGATGCTAAAATGTGGACAAAGGTATGGAGGGTAAGACAACTCCCTCCTCCCCTACTTTTGGCATTGCAAACATGTTGAACGAGTGGATGTATGAATGTCCACCACATATCCCTAACTCGAATGAATGCCATGTGTCTAAGAGTTCCTCTCAAATTATTATTATTATTATATATATATATATATTACACAACCAACAAATCATAATATGATGTGATTTATAAATTATCAAAATATAAAAATAACAACAATAAACACCTATTATGTTTTAAAATTTGCCAATGTAAAACTTTTTTATGTTGACAATATGTCAAAATAAAATTATTCGAATAAATTTATTCAATTAAAACTTTTTATCAAAATTTCTTATAAAAATAAGCGACGAGCTGAGAAAAAATTATTGGTAAGTTGTGTGATGGCATTGTAGCAATTTTTCAAACAAATGGCGTACGCAAGAATTTGGGTTAGCATAAGCTAAATCACGTGTAAAATTTTAAATTCTAAATAAATATATAAAATACGATAAAATACAAAATACTATACATTGATATCAAATATATTGTCACTTTTCTACTCTGTTACAATAATTTGCTCTAATCAAAAGTTATCAAAATTTTTACCAAACATACAAAAGTTGCTAAAAATTACAAAAAATTGCTAAAAGTTGTCAAAAGTTACTAAAATTACTAGAAGTTATCAAAAATTTTACAAAACACCCAAAAATCATAAAAGGAATGCTAAAAATTTTTTAGTAAAGAAATACTAAAAGTTACTAAAAGATCTACCTCCAAATGCATCCAACATTTTTTTATAAATATTTATAATTTTTTATATCAAATAATTTTTTTTAAATTCCAGCGTAAGCCTTTACCTACACTAACTCCGCCACTATTTCAAACACAATAATTTTTCTCTCATCCTCGTGATCCTAATCAAGATAATGCTACGTGAAAATTAATTGAAAATGCTGCTCACCTAATCATTTGAAAAGCATACCACATGGAGCAATGTTCAATCACCACGTGGAAGCCAACCTAACAAAGGTTGCGTTGGCAGCGTAAAAAATATTAAAAAAATTATGAAAATCTTTAAAAATATTAAAAAATTCCTGATTATTTGTCCGTAATTTTTTAGTACATATTTTAACCACTATAATTTTACAGGTGTTACTAAGTAGTGGATTTAAAATGAACTAATTTTCAAATCAAGAATTTGACCATTATTATTTTGAACTTATGAATTTGAGAGCTAGAGCACGTTTTGTCACTCTTAAGTAAAAGATTGTATGGTTATTTTTATCTATACAATTACATGTAGAAAGACTTACTGACCTAATCTACACCAGTCTACATACTATCAATACAATTGGTCGTTTTATTTTTGTTTCATTTTATAATGGATATATTTTTCAATTTAAATTTGGCATTTTTTTTTTTTTTTTGCCAATATCATTTTTTCTTCAAAAAAAGCACAGAAAATATTTTATATTGTATTTTACTAAAAGTAAATATTTTATAAAGATAAGGTTAATTATTGTAAACAAACTACATTACCAAACATTTTTTATGTGTTTATTATTTTTAAAGTATTAGTTTTAATTTAAATAGAATAAATCACTGTAATAAAATATTATTTATAAAAATTAATTGAATAAATATTTGAATATGATCAATCATTTTAATAGAATGTAATAAAAATTAGCAAAGTATTTTGTGTATGGCCTAAAATTGAGAAAATGTTTATAAAAGGGGGAAAATGAGGGTAAAAATATATATATATTTTTTATTTACATTTTGTGCTTAAATTTGTAAGCAAGTTTTACAACGTAACAAAAATAAAATAAAATAAAAAATAGGTTGTTTCCAATTTTTGAATATTTGTACATATGAAAAAAAAAAATAATAAACAAAAACCTTACCACGCCGATATTTCGATCTTAAATTTTGTAGGGAACATATCATTAGTTGAGTGATTTCATCCATTTCTTGCCAGTCTTCTCTTTAAACATTGATCATTACAGGAATGTTTCTCGGGGTTAGTGGTAATAAGTAAAATTACTCATTGGATAGTCTTAGCATTGTTGCGCGGTTTTGTAATTTTTTAATTTAGAGCTCGTTTGGAGTAAAAAAAATCCTCAAAAAATTCTATAAATCTCTAACAACTTCTTTACTTTTAATTTTCCCATCATCACTAATTTCAAAAAATTTCAATATTTCGCTAAAAAAATCTGAAAATAGGTTAACCGAATGTGTAAATTTTTTATACAATCACATTTTTCGTGTCGAAAGCTTTCAAATGAGTACTATTGTCGCTATTTTTTTAAAATTTTTTTGAATCCGTGGGAACAGATTTCGCAAACCGTTCCCATAGTTTGCGATTTTTCAGAAAAAAACGGCGTTAAAATTAACCCCAAATCACATTTTATCTCAATTTATCTTATTTTTTCTTACTCCAAACGAACCCTTAATGGTACATTAAAAATAAATGTATTTAATATGTATACATAATAGATTATTATAAATAAAAATTTAATTGACAACTATGAACAAAATAAAAATAATTACAATAAAAAAAAGAGTATTCATAGTAAAAAGGAATATAATAAACACTCATAATAAACTATCAAAAATTAACCATATCTAAAAATTGATGAAATGTATCCATTTAATTTAAACAACTATAATAAAAAAAAAAAAAGAAGTATTCTTAGTAAAAAGAAAAATGATAAATATTTATAATAAAGCATCAAAATTTAACTATATCATAAAAATTGATGAAATGTATCAATTATATTTAAACAACTATCAAACATTTATAAGAAAACTTACAAAATTAAAAAATAAAAAATAAAAAAAATAAAAAAAAAGTTACCACTACAGGTGACAGGTTGTCAACAGGAAGAGGAAGATTTAACCAAATAATAATAATAATAATAATAAACTAAATATGTGTCAATAAGAAAAGTTTACAAATCTTTCCGTAGGTACAAAACATTTTACAACATCTAATGTTAAAAAATAAAAAAACTAACCTGCTGTATCAACTACTTCATTTACAAAATAACCAAAATGCCTCTAATGAATAGTGTCTACAATAGTATTTGATTAAATATATTTAATTGAACATTCTAGACCTTCAAAATTTTCAAAGTACGGTGATAAAATAAAAGTTGAATTTTAATTCAGCTCATAAGCTCGTAATAAATGATAATTAGATAAAAGATAAATATGTATAATATATTATACACTAAATTTTATTTATTTTGAAATAAACCAAGGCTAGGCCTCTTAGCCCATTATTACATGGGTAAAAAGTTACGAGCGTATGTTTTATGCCCTTTTACACGTATTTAATATTGTAGAATAATTACGAATCACATATCATTAATTTATCCCTAAAACAAGATTAATCCTTACTCTAAGGGCTAGGCAAATAGGGTGTAATAAAATAAATTTATGTTTCTTTTACCTCTATGTTATATTGCTATACTCCTATGAAAAAAAAAAATTATAATTGATATTATTGGGTTCCCGCATTTGTTATGAAAGGAGTTAGTAATCAGTATATACGTGTGAAAGACCACCAATCTATTTAATAACCAGCAATTTAATTTATATGAAATATATTTTATTGATTATTTGGGTAAATAATATAATTAGGATAATTACAAAAATCTCTCCTAAACATTAGACTAATTATAAAAACTTCTATCAACTATTTGAACTTAATAAGAGCATTTGTATCATGTTATTGTAGTACTCTAACGGCGTTGGAGAAAAAACTAACGAATGGGTCTAATTGTGACAACTATTAAGGAATACAGGAGATAAGTGCAACGTTTAAAATAGTTGATCAAAGTTCCTGTAATTTGCTAAATGTTCAGATGGTCTAAATATAATGTACATTTTGTTATTTAAACTTAAAAAACATAGAATTGAATTGTTTGAACCAATGTGGCTCATAATGACTATAACTTATTTATTTATTTTATTTTTAGATGACAAATTTTATTATTATTATAATTAACTAAGCAGTTAGACTTTCAATTTATGAAACTTATTGTAACTTTTTTAAATTTGTACAGTAAACTAGAACGGTTTTTTATAATATCTCTTTTACAAACTAAGATCTAATGGTTAAAAATTAATTTTTCTTTCATTTAATAACTGAGATCATTTTTATATTTTTTACCTTTCCACTCAATTCTTATTTTAATGGACCCTAATATGATTTATCTCACAAAACAGTTTAAGTATTTTAAATTTTACCATATTTTAAGAGTAAAAATCATATTCAAATCAAAACTATTAATTTAAATTATGTCCAATTATTATTTTTAGAAAATTGAACATTCCAAATTAAACCATCGAGTATTAGGGGTTGTAGTAAACAAATTCATTACAAGAGCAACAGCAGACAAATCAATGACTTTGATTTGATTGTATTGATTTAAGGATTCTAATTTAATTTAGTTAAAATTAATTTTAGAATAAAAAGAAAGATTAAAAAAATCTGATTGGATTACAATTAATGTAAAATGTGACAAATCTTTTCTCATTGAAATACAATTAAATTTAAGCCATTGATAAGCCTTAGAACCCTACAATTTGTATTTTTTCTTTTATAATACTTATCAAAAATTAATTGGAGAGAGAGAAATATCAAAACACATGTAATAACTGTTAGAGTTTAAAATTTTTAGAAAAAAAAAATAGAATCCACAGTAATTTTTTCAATTTAAACTTTACGTCTAAAGTTTTTTAATAAATTTTTTGTCTAAAATTTTAATTATATAAGAAAATTAATACTAATTTTATTTAAAATATTGTAACTATGTGTTATTGCTAGTAATATAATATAATATGATACGATATGATATTATATGATGACATACCCCGATGAAACAATCCTCTGAGTCGTCTAGCACAGCCGATGGAGCAGTATATCGGTCACCGGATGAAAGCTAATCCCTTTTGTTTTTTTTTTTGGTGGAACCTACCGGGTGAAAGCTAATCGAAAGTTGCGTTTCTACCAATCTTGGAGAGAGCAGCGGTCCTTTCCAGTTAAATATATATATATATCCAAATGATATTTTCTGTATAAAAAAATAAAAAAAATAAAATTATATACTAAGCTCGGTTTGAAGCTCCTAAAAATTTGGAAAATCATTTAAAAATATTTAAAAATTATTCATTTTCTATCATATTACACGAATTACAAACTTATAACTTTTATTAAATTTTATTTTTTTTTTTCACTTTAAAAACCCTCTGTATATGAGAATAATTGAGCCAAGTTTACCTGGAGCTAGCATTTTTTAAATGACGTTGGAGCGATTTAGAAATTGTACTTTGTTTTGCCTTAGTTTAAAAATTATGATGTAAAATTATGTGTGCATTTGGAGTGATTAAAAAAATAGAGATAAAATGTGATTTGGGGTAAAGAATGGTGTGTAGTATTTTTTTTAAACCGTATTTTTTGGGGATGAACAGTGACAAAACCATTAGAACAGTTTCCTAAATTCGTTCTAACGGATTCAAACAATCACTACTCAATATTCTGCATAATAATTCTACTTTATCTCTTGACAGTGACAAATTATTAGAATGATTTTTCAAATCCGTTCTAATGGATTCCAAAAATCTTACACAGCACCAAAACCATTAGAATAGTTTTTCAAATCCATTCTAATTGATTCAAAAAAAATCTTATAAAATAGCGATAATAGTACTCGTTTGAAAGTTTTTGAGTCGAAGAATACAATTGTCAAAAAAATTTACGTACTCGATTAATCTCTTTTTGAATTTTTTTTTAGCAAAATATTAAAATTTTTTAAAGTTAATAAAGACAGGAAAATATAAATATGTAATAGAGAGTTTTAGTAATTAATAGAAGTTATTGAAGATTTATATTATTTTTTTTTTTTGTTGACACTCCAAACAATACCATATATACTGATAGAAATTATTTGGTAGAAACTCAAATTGCACCGAACACATACATATAGTTTTATCATAAGAGCAATCTAGAATTTTTTTCCTTATATTGCTTTAGCCCAAAAAACGTGACGTAAAATTATATACAAACGGTATAGAATTATTAATAGAAATTCTGTAGACAGTTATTGATAAAAATTGAAATTACACCACACACGTACATGTATTTTTATCATAACATTGAAGCGGTCTAGAACTTGTCCCGTGTGTTGCTTGAGTCCCAAAAACCTGATGTAAAATCATATATTAACTGTAAAGAATTGTTGATAGAAATCCAAATTGCCCCAAATGCATGCATATATTTTTATTATAATTTTGGAGCGATCTAGAACTTGTCACTTGTAAAATTATATACTATTTGTAGTGAATTATATTGATAGAAACCCTTGTAAAATTTTATACCATTTGTAATGAATTGTTGATAGAAACCAGAATTGCACCAAACACATGCATATATTTTTATCATAATGTTGGAGCGATTTACAACTTCTCCCTTGTTTTACTTCAGTCCCCAAAAAGTAGTGTAAAATCATATATTAACTGTAAAGAATTATTGATAGAAACCTAAATGGCACCTTACACATGCATATATATATATATATATATATATTACCATAATGAAGTTTCTATTTAATAATTACATAAAGATAGAAAACAAAAACCTAACGTGTCTCTTTTTACATTTGTTATCTTTTTTTTAACCAATCAAATAAGGACATTTATATGCTAGGTAATATATTTTATTTTTCCCGTCATTTTCTTGGTAGCAATTACATAGAGTATGGTTATTGATTACATCTTTCAAATATTGTTCTAGATGAGAGATCTGAGGTAACCTTATAAGGAAAAATTATAAACTACCAAAATATATATATATAACACTATCATTTGAGTGGTCTACTAGGTGATGGAGCAATGTTTGATCACCACGTTAAAGTTACTTTTTCTACTAATTCTGAGGAGATAACCTCCCCTTTCCAATTAAAAAAACAATCCAAATGTTATTATCTGTAAATAAAATTATAAACTATGTAAGAAATTAATTGATCCCACACCGTAGCATTCAGAGTTATAGCACATTGAGATAGATATCAGTGTTTAAATTGATTAAGCGTAATGCAAATTTATTCTTTTATTTTATTTGACGCAATTAGCAAAGTGACGATTGAAATCATTGTTGTCTATTAAAAGAAAAAAATAAAAACGAAAACCTACCTCTCTTGAGAAGTCGATTCATTCTTTTAATCCTTTAGATATATTGAAAATGAAGAAAAATATTCTGCTACCGCTGCTGCAGGTTGAATGGACAGTGAATGGAAAACTTTTAATTGGGTGAATTTTCACATAAATTGTATTTAGATTAATGATTTTCTTTTTTAAAT
Organism: Vitellaria paradoxa; assembly: GCA_019916065.1. Classification (NCBI taxonomy): domain Eukaryota; kingdom Viridiplantae; phylum Streptophyta; class Magnoliopsida; order Ericales; family Sapotaceae; genus Vitellaria; species Vitellaria paradoxa. The sequence continues at coordinate 4,820,623 of CM034234.1, forward strand.
AAAAAGGAAATAGACGAAGATTCGCAACCACTTCTCAAATTTGCCTTGTGAAGGAAATAATTTTGAAACAATTAAATAAAAAAATTAATTTATTAGTAGATGCCTTTATTTTTATATGTTTTTAATCTACTTAAATAAAATCACGTACTTAAAATTTGTATTTTTTTTCCTCCATTTTTCTCACCATTTTATTTTCCCTCAGCAAATTCTTAATTCTTACTCTAAAACACACCCACAAAATTATCCACAAACGGAAAAAGAAAATTCTCACTCAATTTCCTAGGCATAAAACAATGTTGAAACATGCATTTTTTTTTTAATTTACGTAAGATATTGTAAATGGCAAGTAATAAATGTAATACTGGTGAAGATGTGGACGCAGCTTTCTTTACCTACTTTGGGCTTTGGCATGTAATGTTTTTCACTACTAAAAGCCCATTCCATCCAAATTAACAAGACTTTGGGCTTCTAAAATCTTAGCTTTCAGGTACGTTCTTTCAAAAAACGAGTCCTAGTATGATGGTGAGATGAAACTGAATTAATTTAACATCCACCCAAACAACAAATGCTCTGACTGTATAACTAGTTGTTTGAATTTCACAAGGCGACATTTAGAAATACTCCAGAGTACTACTGATTATCTGATCAATATATGCCAACTATATAATTAACATTGTTGCGATCAGTAATACAATTTTGCTACTTTCCTTTTTCTTGTGCTTTTGTGAAACATATTAAATCATATGCCGTTAAAACAAGGCTCTTTTCAATTTATATCATTATAATGAGAAATTTTCAAAAGATATTTGATAAATTGGTGCAATTTTTTTCGCACTTTATATTATACTTTATTTTTCTTTTTAATTCAAGTCTGCCTAAAGCAGTTACAGGTTTATTCGATTGTTAACTTTAAAACTCTAAAGATTAGTTAAAATATCACAAGATAGTTGGATAACTTGAATTATAATAAGCAAAAATTAAAATCCCCCTCTAAAATATATTTGTAGTTGCTCGCTTATTTTTTATTTGATAATTGTGGGTGAGCACCTATAAACTTTCAAATGGGTTGCTTAAATTTTTAAATATATATATATATATAATCAGCAAGTGCATGATGGTTAGGAAAACAAACACAACGCGTGCATTTGCAATACTGGATCACAATATGCGTGTTTTCAAAGAGCTGATATTAACGTATCCAAGTACAAAGACAAATAGGCTTGATAATATAATAGCTGCAAATACATAATCTGGAAACTTGCCCGGAGGACATTTTTTATTGGTACAAACTCTTGTTCAAACTAGCAAGCAAAACATGGATGACTCAAACTGACAACAGGAACGGTAATCCAACGACATATTCATCATATAAATGGCCAATTCATCCAGTGTAAGTAGTGATGAATCCTATTGTCTGCATTGCAAAAGCAACAAAGGCAACTATGAAAGCGACGAATGCCCATGGACTAGCCGACCATTTGCGTTTCAGATGTTGGAGAGTCATTGGCACCGCTACCGACCAGCGGCACCTGTTGTACTTAACAACCTCATCGCGAATGTTAGCGAAATGGAATCCTCCGAGAGGAACATCTTTGCAGAGATTGTTGAAGAGATCAGAAGCTTCAATCCTGGTACCCAGACGGTTGCGTATTACTTCAGCCTCTTCGAGCACTTGAACATCTTCCTCTGTGTTTATGAGTCCATCCAAAAGGTAAGCATACGATGTGAAGTACCCCGAAACACGAGGGACACATTTTTCGAATGCAATGAAGTTTCTCAAGACAAGCTCCGTGGAGTCATCGATGTGCAAAGTTGGGATTGAAAAGCATGCTCTCCGACCGGTACACCACCGAGGGTCGAACTGGACCTCGAACTGGTCTTTGTTACCTTGGAACTTGACACCGGAAGAGTCAAGGCGCGATGCAAAGGGCATGAATTTGATATTCTGGCCACCAACTTTGGCAGGTTTAGGCAGCTTATCTGGAGCTGGAAGGTAGTGGCTGTGTAGAAAGTGAAGAATGTGACCATACCCTTGCAAACTTTTCGACCCTTCCAAATCAACCTCATGCTGATAGTTAGAAGTTGGAAGTTTTGTTTTTTTGGGGACGCAGGTTGACTTCTCGTGTCCGATGTTCAGAATTCCGCGAAAGTATTTAAGGATGTAATCACTGAGATGGAGATGAACCTTGAGACGACCTACCGTGAGGCCGAACAGAGTCGTAAGAACTGACAAGGGAAGCTGGTTTTCCAGTAGTAGCAAGTCGTGTTGAACCGCAACGCGCGTCAGAGGGAAGCCAAAAATGGGATCCGGTAGATTTTCGTCAGTGTTCTTCCGGGACTTGCTGCTTTGGCTGCTGCTCACTTCGTCCCTGCGGAGAAGTCCGGAAGAAAAGCTATCAGAACTAGGATGGCACACCCTTCTTTCCTCTTCGGACTTCTCCTCCTCCGCCGCCATTATTTCTTCCGTATACTTGTGCAGAAGTTCAAGGATGAAACAACCATCGATCAGCAACATCTTTGCATTAACTTCTTCTCCTCCGTAGAAATTCTTGACCTCGGGTAGTATGGAGTCCAATTCGCCTAAACATTCCTTCATCGCTGCCCCACCGCCGAATTTTGTAAAGAGGGAATTCATGTAAAATAATTTGACGTCCCTCATTTGTGATTGCAGGTGTGGGTCATTGATGTGAAGAGGGCCAATTGAGACGAGGGATGGGGTATAGGCACTTTCCTTCGCCTTACGAAGCTCCCCAGGCACCCGGTAAACACAAGCCCTAGATTTTGAACCTATCCTTTCTAGACTCGTTTCAAGTTCGTCCCCGACTTCCCCTAGGGTCTTTTGGATGCTTTCATTCTTGCGGTTGTCTGCCATTGGGGCAAATCTATTTGTGTCAGTATAGAAGAACAGAAGGATTCATCAGGTAGATATTATGGGCGAAAATGGGATATAAAATAGAGGATTAATTGTGGGTTTGAGAAAGTTAAGATCGCCAGCAGCACTTATATAGATATTGGCATTACCCCCATGGAAAACTTTTAAATGTAGCAATTGCAATTACTTGCACAATTTTGTTATCCCAAGATTTTTACATCCTTAATTTGTGGAGCCTGGTATGAATTCAAAAAATTTGCTTTCCAACTACTGGAGGTTTGTCATTTTCCATTTTTAACTTTACACTAACATAATTAACTCGTTAGCTAATGTGAATCCATTGGTATAATTTGATTTTCAACAACCAGAAGTTTTGTCTTTTTTTCTAATATATATATATATATAACTATACAGACAGAGGGGGCCTTTAACACTAATGATTAACGTTAAAAATTATAACAAATATTATACAGATTTGTGAGTTTATTATTTTAATTAAAACACCTATTAATTTAATAATAACAATATACATTACGTACAATTAAAATATACTTTTGTAAGTTTGCTATTCTGAAGTAATATACCCACGCAAGTGTTTCACATTAGCTATTATTATCATTTTTTCATATATATATATATATATATGTATGTATGTATATTTTTGTGATCATATAAAAATTACTTGAACACATCTCACACATCAATTAAGTGAAAACCTACTAATTTTTAGTTTCATGTTAAACATGTGGCTTATCAGGGTCCAATAATACGTACAACAATAATTTCTCTTTATTGTTGCTTTTTAATAATTAAGGGTGTTGTATCAAGTGAGCACACATTTCTATTAATTTTTTTAAAATTTAACATAAATAGCTGGATAAATTTTTCAAAAATCCTAAAAAGACTATATAGCTGATGACCATTAAAAAACAAAAGTAAAGTATGACCAATTGAGATTAACCTCAAACTAACAGTAATTTTTCAAACCTATATGTGAGTGATATTGCTTCATGTACACTAGCTTGTTAATTTAAGTATCCGCCTAGGCTGCTGCGATCATTAAACTTATGACTATATTTGGACCAATGATTTCTTTGGAAAAAATGAAAGAGATAGGAATTCAAAATTATTTCTTATGTTTAGTTTGTAACGAAAACTAAAAAGAAAAATTTATAAGATTTGAGAAATTAAAAAAAAAACAAATTAAAAAACTAATTAATTAATGAATACATTTTGTTTTATTATATGTTTAGATCTGTTTAAATAAAAATATATATTTAAAATTTTATTTTTTTTTTTCCATTTTCATACTTTTTTTTTTCCTTCGCTTTTTTTTCCCTCCCTAAATTCTCACTCTAAATTGACCCTCCTCACTCCAAATACACCCTCCTTGACGCTTACATGAATACCAAGTTAGCTTTTCAACAGCCCAAGGGTTGCTTTTTTCCATTTATAATTTAAACTAACATAAACGCATTAGCCAATGTGAAGGGCTAAACTGTTTTTCAACAACCAAAAGTATATCTTATGTCATTGCACAAACACAGAGACACACACACAAGGCCTCCAATACTGACTGTTTTTCAACAACCAAAAGTATGTCTTTTATCAAAACATACACAGAAGGCCTCTAACCCTAATGAGTAACCTTACATGTCACAAAAAATATAGGGCGGAAAAAATGATGAGAAATATGTATAAATTTGTCAAAGATCTTATTATTTTAAACAAAAACCCTTGTTAAAATGCATTTTAATCTTAAAAATATTATTGTCACACTATACTGATAAGTTCTTTTTAGTAAAATAACATTTTTCAACACTAACACATAATGAGATTGAAAAATGTCATTGCACAAAAAATAATAATTACTATTATTGTAAGTATAATAATAAAATTCAATCGCAATAATATAACTAGAATAGTATAGTAATTTAATCAATACATCTGTAAGATGTTACCTTTTATTTGAAAACTAACGATGAAAATGTGAGTGATGTGGATACGGAATATAAGAGGAAGGGCGGAGGTAGCTTTATTGTTCAAAAATTTTGCCTTTCAACTGCTGGAGGTTTGTCATTTTCCATTTTTAACTTTACAGTAATATAAACACGTTAACTAATGTGAATCCATTGGGGCAATTTGATTTTCAACAACCAAAAGTATGACTTTTTTTTTCCTAATATATATATATATATATATATAAAGCTATACAGGCAGCAGAGTCCTCTAATTAACACTAACGAGTAATGTTAAAAATTACAAATAATATGTAGATTCGTGAGTTTATCATTTTAAGTTTGTTAATTTAAATGTCCGCCTGGGCTTGCTGCAATCGTTAACCTTATGGCTATGCATAGATCAATGATTTGTTACGAGAAAATGAAAGGGATGAAAATTCAAAATTATTTTTCATATTTTGTTTGTAATGGTAAATAAAAAGGAAAATTCATGGAATTCGAGAAATTAAAATAATTGAATTAATTAAATAATATATTTTATTTTATTATATTTTTAAATGTATTCAAATAAAATATATATGTTTAGAATTTTGTCTTTTAATTCTTTTTCCTTTTCCTACATTTCCTTCTCCTTCTATTATTTTTTTCTCTCAAAATTCTCACTCTAAATACAACCTCCAGGAGGCTTACACAAACACAAAATTTGCTTTTCACCAACCCAAGGTTTGTTTTTTACCATTTTTAATTTAAACAAACATAAACACATTAGCCAATTTGAATACTTAATTTGTTTTTCAACAACCAAAAGTATGTCTTATGTCAACACACGCACAAAGACGCACAGACGGCCTCTTGCACTTTATTGCTTTTCAACAACCGAAAGTATGTCTTATTTTAAAGCGCACGCGCACACACAAAGCCTCTGATGAGTAATGTTAAATATCACAAAAGATAAATGGAGTAAAAAAGTGATGGGAAATACATGTAAACTTGTCAACGAGCATATTATTTTAAAATAAAATTAAACAATTGTCAAGATGCACTTTAATTTTTAAAATGTTGTTATCACATATTTTTTTATAAATATTCATAGCATAATAACATTTTTTAACGCTATGTACAACGGGATTGAAAAATGTAATTGTTAAAAAAATAATTATTATTTTTATTATATGACCAATAATAAAATTCAATTACAATAACGTAACAGGATAACAGTGATATTTGAAATGACAAAAAATGAGATAATATAAAATAATTTATAAATTCATAATTTATATAATAAAATAAAATATAAATAACTTTAGAATTTTTTAAAATTTTTTAAGATTTTATATCACGTCAACGGGAACTTATATACCATTCTCCTATATATATATATATATATATATATATATGTATGTATATATTTTCATATATTTGTCTAATCATATAACGACGTCTCGCGCAGCAATCAATTGAATACTACTAGTTTTTCACGTGAAACATGGGCCCAATCGAGGTCCAGAATTGCTTCCTCACGTCAGCCAGGTGGCGTGGAAAATGGCGAGGTGACGACATAGCCGGTACTCACTTGCACATGGCAACTTGTCAATAAATTTTTTTTTTTTCTCTCGGCTAGGGAACTTCTCAGTATCTACTTATACATGCGTGATAGATCTTGCATCACATACGCCAGCCTCTGTTCATTTAAATACCCGACTGGGCTTGCCGTGATCACTACCCTCATCTTGTCTCAATTAAACCAATTAAATTAGCAAGTAAAATGGATTATTCCACTGCTCGTTCTGACTCCAAGTCACTGTTCCTAATTCACCACCGTCTCCTCCTCCTCCTAGTAATCCTCCTGTTGATTCTTTTCCCATCTACCATGGCAACTAAGGTGGATGGTCAGTGTACTGGGGATTGTGGTAAGGATTCAGCTAATTAATTTTCCCTATATATCCATTTTCACCTTCTTCCGGCTAAACGTGGGACGACCGTATAGTTGTGACAATTTCACTTTTTTTTTTTTTCTAGAAATTAATTTCAAGTCCAATTCAATGGTCACCATGCGTGATCCCAGATCGATTGTTTTGCTTAATTTTCAAAACCCTAAGCATGAAGTCTTTGATGGGCTATGGCGGTATTTCCCAATACGTACAACTTTAATTCAACAATTGTTTTCATTTTGTGCAGGCGGTTTTACCAAAGACAAGTTGGTGTCTGTATTGGATGATATCAGGACAAGTATGAAGTATTTTATTTTATTAATTTTTCAATTCAGATTAATCTTGCTTAATTTCCAATTAAGTTCCTAATTAGCGTTTTAAGGTTTCGATTGGCTGTGAAATTTCTAGGTAGCTTTATTGATTCAGCAAATGTTTTATTTTGTGCAGGTGATAACAAGCAGGAAGAGTCCATAACTATAGTTCAGGAAATCAAGAAAGGTATTAAGTGCATATATATATATACGAGGGTTAATTTTCTATGTAGCTTTAACTTCAAAAGCAATTGTCAATTTCCTTTTCGACAGGTGATGGCGCTGAGGAAGGGATGTTGTTATCTGTGTTCGAAAAAACCAGTAAACGTATGACTGTTTCCAAATTCCTCCTATCCATTAATTTTGTTAATTCTCACAAAAATAATCAATGATCGACTTGTGCAGATGACGATGATCATGAGGCGAGTGGAAATAAGCATCATCCAGTATCTGACCAGCACTGTAACTGTCCTCCGGTGCGGGAATGTCCTTCGACTTTAGAACCAAAAGCTTCGGAAAATCTAGCTCAAGTTATTCGATACCGATTGAGTGATTTGCTGAAGAAAGCACTTACGGTTGAATCCTTAACCGAAGCAACTCACACCATCGATCTTTTGAAGATCCTCAATGCGTCCAATTCCAAGCTGGACAGGATTCGCGACAATATGTATGAAGCAGCTCAGACACTTAAAAGTGCTTCGGCGGAAATTCCTGAGTACGTGTGCGTCGCAAATTAGTCCAAAGAATATTTGCCTCCATCCTTCTGAGCAATTAATTAATCACTAGATTATCATCAACTGCTCCATCTAATACATTATATATATATATATATATATATATATGCGAATAATATGGTGTTAATTAGTATTGTTTCCTTAATAATACGATTGTTGTTTTTGGATGGTCTGTTCAAAAGAGAACTATGGTGTATTAATGTACCATGCATTTTGAATAGAAAGGCAAATCTCTATCACTAATTAATCTCTATGCATTGGAGTGCTGGATTACTTAACCTTAATTAATTAATTAATTCAAATATAGCTGTTGTATGGTACAATTTTTGCAGACATACAAAAAATAGAAGAATGACAGTAATTACACAGATGGCATTGAAATCTTTCAATTATACAAATCGCCCCCAACAAAACCAGTTGTTTATGGCCTATTTACACCTTTTTCTATTTTTAAGAATTTTTTAAAAATATATAAATAACATGCCAGAAATTTTACTAAAATTAAAAAATTTTCAATTTTTATTTAAAAAATCTATGTAATAAAATTAAAAAAAAAAAACTAAATGCTAGTTTGTCCCCAATTATATTTCTGAGTTACTTTTTTCTTTTTTCTTTTTTTGTAAACCAACAAATATATTAAGGATGATTAAGAGTTACAACTGTCCATGTAAACAATAGTGGATAGTTTAGGAGGGAAGTTAACATAAGAGAGGTAAGGAGGAAGGGATCTTTTCAAGCAATGAGTTGTCAGGTAGTGGGCTGCACTGTTCGCACTTTTTTTGCACCAAGAGAATTGCCATTGCTTCGAAAGTTTCCATTCGAGGATATCCTCTAGTATGGATGAGATGTCCTAGGGGGCCGGTAGGAAGCAGATTGGAAGGAGGAGATCACTGAGAGGGAGTCACTTTCTATCAAATCAAGCATCATCAATGTTCCAAATAGAGGTATAGTGCATGCAATTCTGATGGCCCAAGTTTCAGCAGTAAGGGCAGAGAGAATCTGAATACGGCCAAAATTAATGTCAATGACAACACCAAGTGAGTCTCAAACAATGACAGTGAATGTTGCTTTGTGCGAGGAAGAGCAAAAAGCGGCTTCACAGTTGAACTTGAGTTTCATGCTTGGTGGGGGCTACCAAGAACAGTTGTGATTAAATGGATAGTGGGAGGTGTTGCGGTCATAGGATAAGATGGCTTCCATGTACTTAGATGAGGCCTGAGTGGCTTTAGAGATAGTGTCGAATGGTGAAAGAGGGGTGCCATTAAAAACGTAACTATGCCAAGATTTCCAAATTTCCCAGCAAAGGTTGACAATCGTGGAGAAAAGAGTGTCTTTGTTTGGGCAGTTGCTTAGATTGGCCAAAGTGTCTGTAAAAAAGGTTGTGGAATTGTTGATAGTAAAGGGATCAACTTTGTAGGGCAACTTGCTACCAAACTAAACACAGTGAATCCAATTGCATCTAAAAAAAGGCGTGCTCTATGGTTTCAAGTTTTGTATGGCAAAGGGGGCAGTTTTGGTCTTTAGAGCATCTTTTCTTTACAAGGTTAGCTCAAGTAGGCAGGAAATATTTTAAAACTTTCCATACAAAGTACTTGATTTAAGTAAAGTTTTGAGGCCCCAAACAGCATTCCAGAGCGTAGAAAAGGGATTATTGGATGAACCTGGTTTAGATGAGAGGCTCTTTTTGTTGGAGATGGCAAAGTGATAACTAGATTTGATGTTGTAGTTGTCATTTTTGGTGAAGTGCTATATGAGCTTGTCCTTGCTGTTTTTCCTCTAAGAGAAGGGGATGGTGGTAACTTCCTTGACTTCATTGTCAGTAAAGAGATTTTGGAGTACCTGGAGGTCCCACTGGCCGCTTTGTTCTGAGATGAGGTCTTTAACCTTATAGATGTTACAGTTGGGAGGTTTGGGGGATAGGATTTGAAAGGAGTTTGAGGTTTGAAGCCACTTGTCCCTTGAAATACAAATGTTGTCACCTAAAACTATATTCCATCTGAGGCCTGAAGTTAGTAAGTCTTTACCATGTAATAAGCTAGCCCAAACCCAAGAAACCCTGCTACCCTTCTAAGCCTTCTTAGCATTGCTATTTGGAAAGTAAATATCCTTCAAAAGTCTGGCCCAAAGCTGCTCAAGATGGTTAACAAGCCTCTAATATTGCTTGGCAAGGGGGAAAAAGTTATTAATTTTTGTTGTTTTAAGTATTTAATAGAATATCAGTAAGTTATTTTTTTGGTTGAGTTGATAGTTTTTCAAAACAACTACTTTGGTTTAGTTGATTGGATAAAGTGATCATTTTATTTTAATCTAACTCAATAGTTATCAAAATTTTTAATCAAACGCTTTAAAATTTATCAGAATTTTCTATTTATTTTATTAAATACTTAAAAATTATCAAAAATTATTAAAAATTTCTATTTATTTTATCAAAAACATAAAAAAAAAAAACTTCACTTATTAATTTTTGCTAAAAATTACCATAAATTACTAAAATTTAACTTACAAACAGGGGATGACTCTTCACAAAATATCTAGTAACCAATTAGTGTGAGTGGGACATGATTTATGAAAATCTAATGCAACGTGGTGCAACAAGAAAAAGAAATATATATAGATAGAGATAGTAAGTGAAGCCTTGTTTAGAAAATCAATATTTTCAATTTTTTTCATTATTTATAAATTTTAATTAATTTTTTACTATTTTCATTTTTTTCAAGTATTTATTTTAAAATTCTAAATTTCACAAACTTTTAAGACTCTGTTTGAGCATGTTATGTAAAGAAGTTTGAATTTGTTTTTCAAACATTAAAAAATGATTGATACATCCAATTTTTTGAACTTTTGTCTTCCAAACGCCCCGCTCATTTTTTTTTCTTTTGGTAAATATCCCAACTTTTAGGTCCTGTTTGAGAAGCAAAAAAGCTTCTCAGTCTCTGGCTACTTATCTTTTTTGTTTTTTTTAAAATAATCAAATTTAACTTTTTATATTTTAAACTCCCTTTAAATTATCAATGATAAAAATATCAAATTAACAAAAAAAATTAAAAAATTAACTCTTTTTCCTTCTTATTACAAAAAAAAATATTTATTTTTTAATAACTAACTAGTAACGAGAAAGAAAATTGTTTTTTCTTCCTAAATTAAGCCTTAATTCAATTTCTTTTTTGACTTTTCAACGCATAGGCAGACCCATATTAGATCCAGCGGAGGTAATTGCTCCGTTAAATTAGACAATTACATTAAAATTTTATTTTTTATTTTTTATAAATTATATTTTTTTCATATTTTATTTTCATTATATTTTATTTTTACTTCTACCTCCCTTAAAAAGTTTCAACAACCACGGTCTGACGACCTAAATGAATTCAGTTTTTTTTTTTTTTTTAACTTTCAACAACCAAAATGTTGTCACGAGCTGTGTCTACTTCTTATGGCTCTAACACAAACAACCCACAACGAGACAAAAAAAAAATGTAAACAAGCGGTCATTTGATTAAACTAAAAGGTAGGTGGATGCATTGGTAAAACCAACCTACAATTTTGAAAGAAAACAAGTTGGTCACCCCTTTGGGGGTGGTCGAGTGGGAGTTCGAGAGCGATTAAGGGTCTGGGTCGTGTGCGGTCCCAGGTTTGACTCTCTTTCGGGAGGGTGGGTTACCGCTTTGGCGGGTTTCTAACAGCTCCCCTCGATCTAGCTGGTCAGCCAGCGCTTGCCTAGGCTGGTTTACCACCTCGTGGACCATTGCTGGCTTATTCCACGGGACGGGTTTCACCCAGTGCGCACTTTCGAGTAGCGGCTGCGGGTTTCTTCCCGACTTACAGAAGAAAACAAGTTGGTCAGAAAATTGCATCTCTCTAAAAATAAATTAAATTATGTACATTACATTTCTCTAAAAGTCGAATAAGTAAGAACACAGAGGCACCGCCCCTTCGGGGATGGTCGAGTGGGGGTTCGGGATTGCTTGAAGACTTAGGTCACGTGGGATCCCAAGTTCGACTCTCCCTTCGGGAAGGGCAGGTTACCGTTTCACCGAACTTCTAACAGCCCCCTTCGGTCGAGCCGATCAGGTAGGACTTGCCTAAACTGGTTTACCACCTCGTGGGCCAGTACTAACTTGGTCCATGGGGCAGATTTCACCCAATGCACACTATCGAGTAGCGGCTGCGAGTTTCTTCCCAATCCCAAAAGAACACATAGGCACCCATACTTGCATATAAAATATTTTACATCGCTTTTTCTTTCAACCACCCACTGTTTGCCTTGTAGCCTGCAGTGATACTGTCGTATGGAAAAATGACTTAAGAAAATTTAGAGTGTGTTTAGTACGAGGTTAAAAATTAAAGTAGTACAAAACGTTAAAGATGTAAACATTTATCTTTATGCGCTTGATTTTTTATTTTTACCTTTTTTTTATTACTTCACCCTCTTAATTTTACTTAAGTATCTGAGAAAATTAACTTATTTGGTTTTGTTTTTTTTTTTTTTTTTTGGGAATACATGAAGATAAAATTTTGTAAGATTAATATTTACACATTTTCATTATCCGCACACTAAATGACTGGGAACTAATGATATGAATTTTCCACGATTGTTCATGCATGACGCGTTAATAACTAAAACATTTGAAACAAACTGTTTCATTGGTGCATTTGAATTGGATTATTAATTAACAATTATAGATGGCGTTTGGTTCATTAACAAAAAAATAAATAAATAAAAAATTAATTTTTATTATTTTTCTAATTTTTTCAACTTTATTTATCAAACACAAAAACAACTTTCACCGACTTATTTTAATTTTTATGAATTTTCTCTAATCATTATCAATTTTGTATAAATTTCTCTAACCTTTTACAATTTTCTCCAAATTTATTTTTATTTTATTTAATTCTTATAAATTTTTATCAACTACTTAATTATTATTAATTTTTTTAACTGCATAATTTTCTCTAATTTTAATCGGGTTCAGAGCGTAGAATTTAGAATTTCCCCTGTTATAAGAAGAAGGAGAGGGAGTAGGAGAAAGAAAAATAATAATAATAATAATAATAATAATAATAATGGGAATGAATGCGACCAAAGCCATGTCTAATGAAAATTGGATACCATTTTGTGGTGGTGATTCAGAAGTAGAGTACGTAATGCACATTCCAATTGGTTGGCCAGCACCTGCCAAACATAAAAATGCAAGTGGCCAACTTGGTGTAATTTTTCCAATTGAACCGTATGCAAACAGGAGATTTTCTAACTACCGTATCCCCAAAATAATATGAAATGCTGAGGGCTTTTTTTTCTTTTTTTTTTTTTTTTTTTTTTTAAGCTAGTCGAACCTATCAAACCAAATCGGTGAGGTTGTTTGCTAGACGAAAAAAAAAAAGCAAGTAGACCGATTAAATTAAGGGTGTGTTTAGGCTCCATTTGTAACCTTGGGTTTATTACTTTATTTATTTATTTATAAAATGATTAAATTTATTTTTTATATTTTAATTTTCTTATAAATCTTCAAGGATAAAAATATCAAATTAAAAAAACTAAAAAACTACGTTATAAAAAGTTAGGTGGCATTTGGTTTATTTTTTTTATTTTCTATTTTTTGTTTTTGTTTTATATGTTAAAAATATCAAAGCAAAGAAATATAAAATGTTCTATTTTCTTGTTTTGAGATTTTTCTTATTTTTGGTTAAAAACTAACAAAACGACTTTTTACCATTTTTCATTTCATATGTAAATTCATTTTCTTTTTTTGAAAACAAATTTTGAAAATACAAATAACCAAATGAGTTTTGATTTATTTTCTTATTTTCAAAAGTATAAAATAAAAAATAAGTTCAAAACAGAAAATAAAAAATAAAAAATAAAATAGAAAACAGAAGATAGAAAAACAAACCAAATGACACATTAGTTCTTTCCCTTTTCAAATACAAAAAAGATGACTTTTTTTTACTTTTTTCCTTTCCAAATACAAAAAGAGAAAAAAGCTAAACTACTTTTTTTTACTTTTCAAACCAAGCCTTAAAGTGATTAAAAGTGAGATAAAATAAAATAAAGAGAGATGAGTTATGAATTCATTAAATCTTGTAACGAGATAAAAAAGTAAATATTTCTTAAAAATTTTAAAAATTTTTAATATTTTATTTCACGACAAACGCACACTAAAATTAAAATTAGATCGATATCGATGCCAGTAATTACACAGATGGCATTGAAATCCTTCAATTATACAAATCGCCCTCAACAAAACCAGTTGTTTACAGCCTGTTTACATCTTTTCTTATTTTTAAGAATTTTTTAAAAATATATAAATAACATGCCACAAATTTTACTCAAATTAAAAAGAAATTTCAATTTTTATTAAAAAATTCATGTAATAAAATTAAAAAAACAAAAACTAAATTCTAGTTTGTCCCGAGTTATAGTTTTGAGTTATTGTAAGGCTGGCTTTGATGAGTAAGTACTTTAAATAAATAGATTTGAAATTAAATTAAATTAAAATATAAGTGAAGTAGTTAGTTTATGTAATTATTTATGAATTTTTTTAATTATTATTCTAAGAATTACAATTGAAGTATTGGAATCACACCCTTTTGAATGGTTTTAAATAACTATTGTTTTTTAATAATTTTAAATTCATCATTTTTAACCACTCAAAATTATCATAAAATCTCCATCAAATATAATAATATTGAATTTAAATAACTATCTTTATATAAGTAACGCAAAATTCCTTTATTTTTTTATTTTATAAATACAAATGCAATCTAAATTTTTAATTAAGGCCCCGTTTGGTATTAAGGAAAAACTCCAAATTTTACTATAAATCTCTAACAACCCATTTACCTCTAATATTTCCTCATCACTAATTTCAAAAAATTTTAATATTTCGCTAAAAAAATAAAAAAATCTAAAAGTAGGTTAACCGAATGTGTAAATTTTTTATATAATCATATTCTTCGTGTCGAAAGTTTTCAAACGAGTACTATTGTCGCTATTTTTTGTGAATTTTTTTGAATCTGTGAGAACGAATTTGAAAAACCGTTCTTACGATTTGCTACTTTTTAAAAAAAAAAAGCGCCAAAATCAACTCCAAACCACATTTTATCTCAATTTAACTTATTTTTTCTTACTTCAAACTAAAAAGACATACAGGAACGAATTTCAATCTATACTTTGTGTAAAGGATCTCTATTCAGAAAGGTCCTGCCTTGCAGTTATACATGAGATGCCAATGTGGCTTGCCATGGAATTTTCTTTATTTTCTTTTTTACTCCTCATCACGCCTCTCTCTCCCCCTTGGCCTAACAAATATCTATTATACTTTTAAATAGATTTCGTTTTGTATCTTTTTTTTTTATTTAAAATTTCTATAAATTATTATTGTCTAAGGTGCAAATTTAATTACTACTTATTTTGACAGTCTTTTATATTAATCAGATAATGTTTTCTTTATTATATGAATAATATGAGCAATATTATGTGAACAGAAAAAATTATTAAAATTTTTTATCAGAATAATGCATCACATTTCCATGCCTATCGCTTTAGAATAAGTAACTCACTAAAAGATTTCTTAATTACAATATTACCATTTCTAAATGATTCCGGTGTCATCTTTTGGTCTAATCTTTTGTAGACTATCAGTTCTCATAACATATATACATATATATATATATACATATATAACATACCAATACATTGCAATCCTAAGGATTAACTCAACTGGTTAGATCTTGAGTTTGTTTCTCAGTGATCACTAGTTTGAGTCTTCTTGAGACCACTAGAGGATTTACCTAATTCTTAATTTTAGAACTCTAAAAATTAGTCAAGTTGCACATGCTGGCCTAGACAGAGGCTAGATTAAACATCCTCTGTTACCCCAAAAAAAAAAAAAAAGACTGAACTGGACACCCTCTAGTACCCAAAAAAAAGAACCTTGCAACAGCCCAGTTGCTTAGTTTTATTTGTAGTTAAAAATTATAATGTATTCTTTTGATTACAAACACCCTCTGTTACCCAAAAAAAAAAAAAAACCAATACGTTGCAACAAGCCAGTTGCTTAGTTTTATTTGAAGTTAAAATATTATAATGTATTCTTTTGATTGCATACACCCTCTGTTGCCCCAAAAAAAAAAACCAATACGTTGCAACAAGCCAGTTGCTTAGTTTCATTTGTAGTTAAAATATTATAATGTATTCTTTTGATTACATAATTTAGTTTATCCCATTTTCGGATTGGAACTTTCACAATTACTTTCGTAATTTACTTTTCAAAAGAAACGTATTTGCATTGAAATTGAGAATTTGAGGTTGCTTTCGAAATGTTTGTTCGTTGAAAATTATATTTTTACAAAAATTTAAAATACCTTCTTCAAAACAATTTATTTATGTTTAAAAAAATATTAATTTTTAAAAAATATATAAATAAAATTATTTTTTAAATTTTTTTAAAACAAACTAAGCCTATAAAAAAAAATTCATTCTTACAATGAAAAGTTTTATTCTATTTTATAAAAATGTGCCCTGCGTAATAAATACACTTATCAAAAGTTGTCTTTTTTTTCTTTTTTTTTTCAAATAGACACTTGCCTTTCTTTCTATATATTATGCGTGTCAAAAATTTATTAAAACATATTTTATTATTTTTTAAAAAAGTACTTGTGGATTAATATTTCTCTTTAAGAAAGTGTAAGGCAATCATAATTTAAGGAAACTTCCTATAACCTTATTTCGATAACGTGCAAAATGACGTAGCAGGTATCAAAAATCTTGGAAAGACTAAGTAGGCCTAATTATCCGACACCAAACTTTGACTAATTGGCCTAATCAAAGCAGAACATGTCGACTGATTATCGACAAAATTAAAATTTCTCTCCTTATATTTGAATTTTAAATTTTTGGATCAGGAAAATATAGGATTAGTTTAGTGATTTTGTTCATACATACATCATTTTCAAACTAATTCCAAGTTTGTTTTGTCGAAAATATTAGAGGCCTAATGATGGTATAAGTATGTAAAATCATGCAAAGTCCACTATGGGGCCCTTCCGTGAGGGGTGTGTGGGATTTGGTTTTGGTTTGGTTTGATCCATATCTAATCAAAAACTAAATTAATTACGTTTAGTTTTTGAAAATTCGACCTGAAATCGAATCGATTTTAATTTTGATATCAAACTTAACTATAAACAAAAAATAAAAATAAAAAGAAATAAGTCAAGTTGAGTCTGTTCAATTTTTAGATTGAGTGAATTTACTTATTTTTTATTTTTAAACTTTCAAATAAATAATATGTTATGTATTAATATAATATTATAAATATTACAATATGCATAATTGCGTTTGGAGTGTTAAGAAATTTCATAAAAATCCAACAACCTCTATAATTCATTAAAATTTTCTATCACACTTTTACTTTTGTCGCATTTACTAATTTCAAAAAATTTCAATATTTCGCTAAAAAAATAGAAAATTCATAACGAGATTAATCGAGTGCGAAATTTTTTTTTTCATAATCATAAACTTCGTAATTTTCAAACTAGTACCATTGTCGCTAATTTATCTCTATTTTTTTAAATCTGTTAGAACGGATTTGGGTAAACCGTTCTAACGATTTATCGGTGTAAAATCTATTAGAACCAATTTGAAAGGTCGTTCCAACGATTTTGGTATTATTCAGAGAGAAAATAAGCATTTTTTGAATCTGTTAGAATGAATTTAGGAAACCGTTCTAACGGTTTTGGTACTATTCATCTCAAAAAACGTGATTTGGAAAGAAACACCAAACGTCTTTTTTACTCTAAACCATGTCTTTTTCTTGTTTTTTATCAATCCAAACGCTATTGTATAAGATATTATATTTTTTGAGCTTGATTATTTTCAATTCAATTTTAATCCAGAACCGAACTGATTTCGATATGAACTCGAACCAACTCAAATCCAAGTGTTTGAATAGATTTAGTTTTTGAGTTTTTCGTTTTTTGTGCATTCCTATCGTGTGATATGCTAAAAGACACCAAAAATCTTGAATGGATTTTAACTTCCTCAATACAAAAAATCTACAATTTTTATCAATTTTCTTCAAATTTTACGAATGTTTTTTAACTTTCTTCAACTTCATCTAAAAATTTTCAACTTTATTAAAAAATGTCAAAATTTTTTTTTGTGAAACACACAAAACGTCTAATAATGCGAAATTACACAAAATTTTACTAAATTTGACACTCCTAACCGCCCTAATTATTTTTAGAAACAGCGGGATGAATGAAAATTAACTGGAGCAAGGTCAGATTGACATTATTATCTCAAAAAGGTGGCCTGACGGTGGAAAATAAAAGAAAAATAATACGAAATTCGGTAGATAAAGAAAAATAAATTAAAACATTAGTTTAATAAAAAAATACTTTAAAGTTCACATCATAGTTTAACCCAATTAAATGAAGATACATTTTTTATTATATGTTATTTTTTCTTTTTTTTTCTTTTTTTTTTTCTTGCTAATAATTACACAACGGGTTTGGTTATAGGTAACATTTTTTTTTATGACAATAGATAATAAACTGAGGCTTAGTTTGAAAAGTAAAAAAATTAGTTTTTTTTTTTAATTAGCAGCTACTTGTTACTAGTAATTATTAAAAAATTAATTTTTTTTATATTTAGGAAAAGGAAAAATTAATTTTTTAGTAGTTAACTTCTTAAGTTTTTTAATTTAATATTTTTACCTTTTAATAGTTAAAAAAAATATAAAATATAAGAGAATAATTTTGATCATTTAAAAAAAAAACAAAAAAATAGTAACTGATAGCTCCAACAACCATCTACTGTTACCAAAGGAAGCTTGAAGCGGGCGAATGAGAATTGAAAGTGACATTATGAGAAAAGTCATAAACTAAAAAAATATTTACAATAATTGAACCAACATAGGCAGCTACCATTTGAGTGTCTGCCTCCCGATGGTGGCAAATATTTGATAGCAACGTAAAAAATTAATTGAAAGTTACGTCTTGTACTGATCCTGGAAAGAGAACTGATCCTTTTCAATAAAAAATTGTTCAAAATGAATATTATCTGTAAGGGAAAATTTAATAATTAAAAGGGATCGACCTATGAGGTTATTGAAAACAACACAACACTTTTAACATATGAAAAATTTTAAAGTTATTTGTTTGAAATTATATATTCATTTATAATATGATTTTATATAATACAATAACAGCAAATTTATAATAAATAAATTAAACATATAAATATTTGTATATTTAAATAGAATTTTGGTTAATTCTGTCCTGAGAGCATCCATTAATGTGACCCTTCTGTTGTATTTATTCCAGGGACCTTCCATTCGGGCAGATCTATTTGGACCAGTAGAAGAATTCAGCAGGTAGATATTTATATGTTTATGTTAAAATGAGATAAGGATTAATTGTGGGTTTGAGCAAAGCCAAGAACCCCCCCCCCCCTCGACTGGCACTTAATGCATTACCCATGTCTATGGCAAACAATTATATATATCTACACTTTACCAGTAGCGTTTACAATTAATTACTTGCACAATTTAAATTGGGAATATTTTTAATTACATATTTTATGGTGTGGAGATTATATGAATTCAAAATTTTATTTCCAACGACCCAAGGCTTCTCTCTCTCTCTCTGTCTGCTTTTTTAATTTTATACATAGATACTGCGAATCTGGCTCCTTTGGTTTTCGACAACCAAAAGTTTGTTTTTATCTTTTTTAAACGTATATTTACCTTTACACACAGCAAGGCCTCTCACCCTAACGTATAATGTCATATAACCAAAATGATTTTTCCAAAAACAAAAAAATAATAATAATAAGCAAAAATATGCGCAAACTTGTGAGTTTAACATTTAAAATAGAAATATCTATCTTCACATACTATAATTTTTATCATTGTCGCTTCATTCTAGTTAATTTTTTGATAGAATAACGTTTTGCAATGCTAATTTTATTAAAAAAAATGCTGTTGTAAGAAAAAAAAAAAAAGTAATATGAAAATACAACCGCAATAATACGACTCAGTGATGGACTCGATGCCAATTTCGTTTTTAAAAATATATTGATTAAGAGTGCAGTTGTAACTCAGTGACGGTAGCATTTACTTCGCCAACGACTCATGACCCGGGGTCCAGCAGCCAGCCACCTCCCTCCGAAAATATCAGGCGTTCCTATTTTGGATAAAGAAATAGTAATAAATAAATTTGTTAATGGGTTATATTGCGCAATATTTTTATTATTATTCCTAATTTTATGAAGTGTTTGATTTACTAATAAATATTAAAAAAATTTAATTTTTACTAATTTTTTACTTCGCCAACGACTCATGACCCGGGGTCCAGAAGCCAGCCACCTCCCTCCGAAAATATCAGGCGTTCCTATTTTGGATAAAGAAATAGTAATAAATAAATTTGTTAATGGGTTATATTGCGCAATATTTTTATTATTATTCCTAATTTTATGAAGTGTTTGATTTACTAATAAATATTAAAAAAATTTAATTTTTACTAATTTTTTACTTTATTTGAATTAAATTTTATCATATGATTATTATTATTATTTTTTTTTTTTGGGTTTACCACCAACTACTACAAAAGGCGGGAAAAAAAAATGTGATTGATTTAAATTGACCGCGTCATTGTGGGAAAGGCATCCCAATTTTTTTCGAACCCAGACAAAGAGCATACATCCACGCATCATGAAGTGGCTGTCCCATCTTCACATCCAACTTCAAAGAGGAAACAGTCCCCACAGCTGTCTATCACCTGCCCTCTCTCTTTTCAGGAGCAGAGGCTAGTAATAAAGGAAGCGGGGGGGCTAACATCGATAAACGATGTTAGCCCGCGGACAGCGAATGCTGGCCGCACGTCTCAATAATTTTTTTTTTTTTTTTTGGCAGTTTGCTTCAAACCGGAGAGAAGGTTGAATTTGAAAAGAAACAAAGTTAATTTTTTTTTTTTTTTTTTGCAGTTAGTTATCAATTATTTATTAAAAAATTAATTTTTTTTGTATTTGAAAAAAAAAATTAAAATATAAATAAGTAAATTTAATTATATAAAAAAATAGTAGTTGATAGTCAAACTACCAACTTTTTTTTAAAGATTGTGTTTGGAAAAAAAAGTTGATAGTTTGGCTACCAACTATTAAGGGCTCGTTTAGTTTATTTTTTTATTTTTTATTTTTTTTATTTTTGTTTTCTATTTTCTGTTTTGAACTCATTTTTCATTTTACGCTTTTGAAAATAAGAAAAAAGTTTAAAACGTATTTGGTTATTTGTGTTTTCAAAATTTATTTTCAAAAATAGAAAATGAACTTACACATAAAATTAAAAATGAGTTCAAAACAGAAAATAGAAAATAAAAATAAAAAAAATAAAAAATAAAAAATAAACTAAACGAGCCCTTAATAGTTGGTAGCCAAACTATCAACTTTTTTTCCCAAACACAATCTCCAAAAAAAGTTGGTAGTTTGACTGCTAGCTACTATTTTTTTTATATAATTAAATTTATTCATTTATATTTTAATTTTTTTTAATACAAAAAAAATTAAATTTTTAATAAATAATTGATAACTAACTGCAAAAAAATAAAAAAAAAATTAACTTTGTTTCTTTCCAAATTTAACCTTCTTTCCGGTTTGAAGCAAACTGCCAAAAAAAAAAAAAAAAATTATTGAGACGTGCGGCCAGCATTCGCTGTCCGCGGGCTAACATCGTTTATCGATGTTAGCCCCCCCGCTTCCAGTAATAAACGAAATCCAGAAATAAGATGCAGAATCCGCTGAGAATCGTTCGGTTCTTTAATCTAGGGCTGCACTCGTAAAATTAATCTAAACAATTACTTTTTAACATTAAAGCTCCTGTTGCTCAATTGAGATCTCGTTAGACCATTAAAATTTATCAAAGTTTATTAATTTTGATTAATTTTTTATATTTTTTTATTTAAATTTTTTTACATATTATTTTTATATCACATCTTTCTATTTTTATTATATTTTTTTGATCAATTTTTTATCAACCTAATGCATTTAAACTTGGAATAATACTTTCATTTTTCTTTTTAAAAGCAGCTGTAAATATATTTTCCTAAAAATATATATATTTTATATACTTTACATTGAAATAAAGGGGCTTTTAACTTCTGAAATGGTACCGTTTTCCAATTGTCTAGCAAAAGGTTAATTTAGGTTGATTATTGATATATATCTATATATATATATATATTAACTCTGTTTAAAATAATAAAAAAATTTTAAAAATAATAAAAAAATACTAAAAATTTTTAAAATTTATTCACTTCTATTTTATTATATAAATTTATAATTTATTTCATTTTTTATCACTCCAAACACACATATTACGTATATATTTACAAGGAAGTTCCCGCAACACCGACAGTTAATTTGTTAAAAATTAATAAATATTTTTAAAAATATTTAAAAATCTTCAAAATCTTACACCGTACTTCGTAAAATTTTTATAAATTTTTATATATATCTACATAATCCATCAAATTTTTACAAATTCTAATACCTTTTTATAAAGTCCAATAACTCTTTTAAAAATTTCAAATAATTTTTTAATAAATTTCAACAAAACTAACATAAATCTATGAAAAAAAACAAAAAAAAAAAAAAAATTCTTCTCACAGTTTGTCCCCAAATGTAAAAAAGATCAATAACTTTCAAAGAAAAATGATGGCATAAATTTGTGAAAACGGATCTAAAAGATTGTTCTTACAATTTTTCTCACTAACTTTTTACCGTAAAAATTTTAAAAATTACATTATTCATCTCTAAAAATTATACTTTAAATTAAAAATACCAAATCTCAAAAATTATCTCAAATCAAATTTTTTTTTCTTATTTTTTACCACACCAAACGCTCACAAAATCTACAAAGAGAATGCCAGAAATTGCACGGATAGATATATAATAATTATCACTATACTACAAAAACCAACAAAACAGCAATATCCATGAGTTTTCTTAGATAGATGTTATGCAAAATTGACAATTGAAGGGGAAAGGGGAAATAAACAACAAAACAGAAGTCGGACGCATATAACAGTACAGAAACAAGCCTTCTAAACGAAACAAAACTAATTAAGGTTATCAAATCTGGACCATGACTTAACTGCAGGAACGAACACAGCAAAGATAGATATTCATGGGTCATCCTCATTATTCATCGAAGCATGTTGCGGGTGAAAGTTCCGACTGTCATCCCAAAGACGATGAAGGCAATACAGAAAGCTATGAATGTCCATGGATTAGCAAAATACTTGTTCCTCGGATACGCCAATAACCTAGGCAAAAAAAACTTGCTGTACTCAGAAGCATCTTTGCAAGTCTGAGCATAAGAGAACTCCCCCAACTCGACTTCCTTGCAGAGTTTGTTGAAGATATCAGAGGCCTCTTCGTTGGCCCCCAAATAGTTCCGAATGATCCCAGCCTTTTGAAGCACATCCACGTCTTTAGCAGTGTTGATGAGTCTGTCCATAAGGAAGGCATAAGATGTCACATAGCACCGAACACCAGGACAACACTGCTCCAAAGCAATGAGGTTTCTCAGCAATCGCTCCGCCGAGTCATCGATGCAGAGAGTTGGGATTTCGAGTTGCGCTCTGAAGAATGAATTTTGGGGTTTTTTGAACTTCACCTGGAATATGTCTTGATGTCGGTTAGTTGAGGCTTTTTGAAACTCGACTCCTGCGTAGTTGAGGTCTGATGCAGAAGGCATGCATTCGGGCGTATCTAATTTCTCCTCCTTTGGCTCGGCTGGATGGTAATAGCTGTGTAGAAAATGAAGAATATGCTTCACTTCAGCGTTCTTATAATCCGATGTTTGAGTGCCTTTGCTTTCGACATTAGTACCACTGCTGCAGCAACAAAGTGAAAGGACACAGTCACCGGGCAGGCAACAATTTGTTGGGTTCTTCTTAGCCTTGGGAGAAGAGCAATTTCTTGGGTTTTTGTCGGAGCTTTCGCGTTCTAATCGAGGAACAAATTCAAGAAGGCAATCGTGCAAACAGCAATTATGGGGACGATTGGGGATCTCATCCACAGTGAGGCTGAACAATTTCTCAAGAACAAAGAAAGGAATTTGATTCTCGAGCAACATCAAGTCGTGTTGGACAGTGAGAAGAGTCGGAATGCTTCCAAAAATCGGATCCCTGCTTTCATTCTCCTCCGGATGAAGCAGCGTTTCTTCAGGATTTTCGAAAGAATCCTTATAGGGGTTGTTGCTCTCTTTGCTCTCCTCTGTTTGCTTTTCATTCCTCTTATTCTTGATAAGGAACTTACAGTAGAGCAGTTCAAGTATGAAACACCCATCGGTGACCAACATCTCTTCGTTCAGCTCCTCAACTTGCTCTGCGTAGTATTCCTTGGCTTTTTCCGTCAAAATTTTCATTTCTTCTAGGCATTTGTTTCGCAAGCTTTCTACAGCACGTGCAGATCCGTCAGTTAGTCGACAAAAGAGTGAATTCGTGTAACTAGATTTGATGTTTTGCATTCGTGCTAGGTTATCGTCTTTGCTGTGGAAAGGACCGATGGAGACGAGGTGAGGGGTGTAGGCGGTTTTCTTCTGCTTGCGAAGCACCCAGGGAACCCTGTAAATGCAAGCACAAGACTCCATTGTTTTACAGATGAGACTCTGATGGTGATTTCTTTGGCTGGTTTCCTTTTAGAGACGAGGGATCGGACTACTCTTACTGATGGTCAACAAGAAAGCAATTGGTGGATCTGTGGGCTTGATTGCTGTGAAAAAGGGTTTTGGATTTCTGGTGTTGAGCATGGAAAGACGCGCTTATTATATAAGCAGACCCCTACATGTGGAGGGTTTTAGCTCATCCATTTGCGTTGCAAAGGACTTGTGCTTTTCTATTCCTATTTGATTTGGAGGGTGTTTAGTCAGATAAAAAAACGTTAAAAAAATTTAAAAATTTTTAAAAATTATTTACTTTTTATTTTAATATATCATAAATTTATAAATTATTTTAAATTAATTTATTTTATCTTATTTTTTATTACTTGGAATGCTCTCTTAATATTATACGAACTTATAACTATTTTTTTTTAGAAAGGAAAGACGCGCTTATTATATTAGCAAACCCCTACATGTGGAGGGTTTCGGCTCATCCATTTTGGTTCTAAAGGACTGGTGCTTTCTTCATATTTGATTTAGTGTGTGTTTATTCAGGGTGTGTTTAGTGAAATAAAAAATGTTAAAATTTTATAAAAATTTTTATTTTTATCTTAATGCATAAATTATAAATTTATAGATTAGCTTAAATTATTTTATTTTATTTCATTTTTTTTTTTGATTTACTTCAAAAGCTCTCTTAATATTAACCCAACTTATGACTTTTTTTTTTTTTTTAAGAAAGGTAGCAACTTATGTCTCTACAGATCAAAATAAGACCATTGATGATAAAAATTCATTTGAATTTTTAGCTATTCGATTAAAATTAAATTATTTAATTTTAAATCTATTTTGTTATAAATCATCTATTTTAATCGAATAACTTAAAATTTATATCACACTACTGGCATAAAAAATAATGTTAGCCTCCTTAGAGCATCTCCAATCCACTAACTAAAATCCAATTCTTAGCTATTTTAGAGTGTCTTACTCTCAAATTTGCCTCCAATGAGCTCGCTACTAGACTCTCTATTTTAACATTCATTTTTTTTCGCTCACCAAATGTAACAAGAAAAGGAAGGCTTGCTATATCAAAAACTAAAATATCCAAAAGCTAGCATATCTATTCTTTTTTCCTTTGAAAAGATAGGTTAAAATATGAAGTTATCTCACTATCATCTCATCCTTCTAAATAAATAAAATTTATATGAAAATAAACAAATAATCAATTTAAATATTTTACTATTAAATATGAATTTTTATTGTAAAATATAATTTTTTGGGGTTTTGGAGTTCGGTCATTATTTATGAACTTATTAGGATTTAAATCATACCAAAAAAACTTGTTTGTGAATAAGTCACACTTGTAACAAAAAGACAAAAAAGGACATCACGCGTTTTCAATATATTTTGAAACTGCCAGTCTTATCCGAATGCTCATAACTTTCGCGACTTTCTATTTTCGTCACAAACAGATTCAAAACCGATTTTTAAAACATAATGAAAACATATTTAAATGTATATTCGGTACTATTTTTACAAGAGTATACATTTATACGAAACAGTACCATTAGAAACAGTATCGGCACTGTTTTTATCAGTACTGTTTTCATACTGCCATAAAAAATATCAATCAATATATAACACAAACTAACCATTAATGGTGCTGTTTGCATACTAGACACATTCGGTACTGTTTTTGTAAAAGCATGCATCTTATACAAAACTGTACCAATGTATGTGGTATTCTCATCCATGTGGTACTGTCAGCCATATATTGGATACATGACTTTTTTTTGTGTTTCATGGTGCTGTTTGCATACTAGACACATTTGGTACTATTTTTATAAGAGCATGCATCTTATACAAAACAGTACCGCATGTATGTGGTACTCTCGGTCATGTGGTACTCTCGGTCATGTGGTACTGTCAACCATATATTGGATATGTGACTTTTTTTTGTGTTTCATGATACTATTTGCATACTAGACACATTCAGTACTGTTTTTGCAAGAACATGCATCTTATACAAAACAGTACCGCATGCATGTGGTACTCTCGGCCATGTGGTACTGTCAGTCATATGTTGGATATGTGACTTCTTTTTGTGTTTCATGATACTATTTGCATACTAGACACATTCGGTACTGTTTTTGCAAGAACATGCATCTTATACAAAACAGTACCGCATGCATATGGTACTATCGGCCATGTGGTACGGTTAGCCATACGTTGGATATGTGACTTCTTTTTATGTTTCATGGTACTATTTGCATACTAGACACATTTGGTACTGTTTTTGTAAAAGCATGCATCTTATACAAAACAATACCGCACGCATGTAGTACTTTCGACCATGCAGTACATGCGTGCAGTACTGTCAGCCATACGTTGGATA
This sequence comes from Vitellaria paradoxa, assembly GCA_019916065.1. Classification (NCBI taxonomy): domain Eukaryota; kingdom Viridiplantae; phylum Streptophyta; class Magnoliopsida; order Ericales; family Sapotaceae; genus Vitellaria; species Vitellaria paradoxa. The sequence continues at coordinate 4,847,485 of CM034234.1, forward strand.
TGTGACTTTTTTTGTGTTTCATGGTGCTGTTTGCATACTAGACACATTCAATACTATTTTTGCAAGAGCATGCATCTTATACAAAAGAGTACTGCATGCATGTAGTACTCTCATCCACGTGGTATTGTGTTTATATAAGCATGCATTTTATTCAGTACTGTTTTTATAAGATTATATATTTATACGAAACAGTACCGGTACACAGATTTGTATATATTCCTTCTTCGACCGACGTTAATATCAGTCGATGCTCGTTCAAATTAATGATATACTATATCTTCATGCGATTTATAAGGAAGGAAAAAAAATGGACGAAACGTGATTTTCGGTTAGCGAGATTTCTGGCAACTCTCGTCTAACTTAATTATAGAAATAAATGGTATTTTTGGTATATTAAAAATTATATTTAAAATAAACTCATGAGACCCACTCAAAAGTGTTACCTATTCACAAAACTTTCTACATTAATATGACATAAAAGTAATACTTTTTCTTGGTATGACTAATAACCTTAAAAGATTACAAACTATGACTTAAACAAAATTTTTTGTAATTTTTAAAATTCATTATTTAAAATTTATAAATACAAATGTAACCTAAATATATTTAAAAAAATTTAAAAATTATTAAAAAATCTTATATTGAATTATCATTACAATATTAAAGTAATAGAAATAATATTTTAAGTAAATATATGTATTTATTTCACATCAAATTAAAAAAATAAAGGACATCTTTTTTGTTTCATGTAAGTTAATAGAATTTAAGATATATATATAAATTTTATTAATATCTCTTATTTAATATCTTTTATAATTTAATATCTAATTTGTTTTTTTTTTTAAGGAAAAGATGAAAAGAAAGAATTTTGTTATTAAAAAAAAGTTCCTTTTTTTATTTTTTTCTTAAAAAAAACAAGATTTAGAGTTAATTGAAATAAGTAACTAATAATGAGTAGAATTAGAGTTAATTCTAAAAAGTGACTTTTCAAAATAGAAAATAATATATTTTATACCATATCAGCGCTCTATTTTAACCAGCATCTCTATTTTAAGAGTATGTGCAGCAGTATAGCTAAATAAGTATTTTATGTATTTTTGTTAGTAAATATGAAGAAAATCATCTGCATCAGACTCTTTAAAATCACAGCTATTTTTGTTCCTGCTACAGTAACTCTTCATTTCTGCCGAGTTACTGTTCACTATTTAAACAATTGTGTATTATTTGTTGAAGATACTGAAGAAAATAATGGACTCTAATTTTAAAAAATTAATTTTTTAATAGACAATTGGTAAAATGTCTAGTATTGATGTGACTTGAAAAAAAAAATTATTAGTTAACCTTAAAATATATGCTATTTTTTAAATAATTTAGCTATCTATTAGTGCATTTGCTCTAACTAACATGGTTGGAGGTACTCTTTTTTTTTTTTTTATACGAAGGAAATCTCTCGCCGGTGAATCGTCGCGAGTAAAAACTCCGGACGAGCGCACCACCCCGCAAGACACGCCCACCGATAAGACCGAGCGCCCAGAAAAGAATTCGAACCCGAGACGTGGAAAGCATATTCACTCTCCAAGCCGGCCTCTGCTCTACTGAACTAACCCGTGCAGGTTGAAGGTACTCTTATTCCCTTTCTTTCACGCATGAGTGTAATAGTAAATGAAATGACCATTTAAGACCCCCTGCACTACAGGAGCGTCCCGTGGGATTCTCACATCGTTTAGGGCGGGTTCCAGCGTTACAGTGGAGAAATCAATTGCGGGGATTGTAACGAAGAAATGAAAGAATGTGATTTATTTTTATTTTAATAACATGTAATTTTTTACCTTCTATATTAATTGTGTTTCAAGTTTTTTTAACTTTTATTTTCATTTTAAAAATAATTTTAATTAAATTAAATCTCAACCTTTGATTTTTCACTGCAATTCATACAGTGAAATTCTTTAATGCAAACCCCTGCAACCTCTTTAGTGAAAAAAAAAAAAAAAAAAAAAACTTTCGGCCTCGCATTAAAAATGGTGTCTGTACGGAAGTATAAGATTTGGGATTATCAAATTAAAATTTAATAATATAAATATATTTATGCTTTTTAATTAAAAATTATTAATTTATTTAAACTGTTAAATTAAATTTAACAATCTCATCCTCAATATCACTTAATTGACATTAATTTTGATATCAATCTTCCCCTTTTAAAGAAAATCACAAGTAATATTTAAGTGTAAAAGGTTTTATATATAAATAAATATATGCGAAAGCACTAATAAAATTTCATTTTAAAATTTACTACGTAAAATGATTTATCTACGAGATAATTACAATAAAAAAATTTTTGATCAGATATTTTATTGTTTGAAAAAAAACAAAGAAAAAGAGAAGGCAAAGCTTTACAAACCATCTTTCTTAGGCCCCTTAAATATGTGTGAGTGAGACATCATTTATAAAAAATCTAATGATGTTGCAAGCAACCAAAAAAAAAAAAGAAATATATAAATATATATCTATTTTCAAATCACAGTAGCTTTTTTTGACCTTTCAACAATTATTTAGGGCGTTGGAGAGAGAAAATTTTTTAAAAGGTTAAAAAAATTATAAATTCAAATATTTATTTATTTTTTGTTTTATGTAAACTTTTTAATTTTTATTAATTTTTTCTCAAATTTTTGACTTTGAGATATCATACAAAAATTATTGAAATGAATCATTTAACCTGTTTTAATAGGTCCTGTCAATTTAAAATTCTGACACATTATACAAAATTTATTAGAACAGATAACAAATCCTGATAACAACTTTTAATTTGTTATGTCAAAAAGTGACTAAAGTACACTTATTTTTTTAACATCATTTTATCTTTCAAACACTTCATATTAAGACTATTTAAATGGATGAACTTTTTTTTTTTAAATAATAAATGCACTTTACTTATAATTTTTTGTCCTTTAGAAATTAATATTTATTATAAGAGGAGACGGGAGATAAGAAGTTAAAAATAAAGCATATTTATCATTTTTTCTTTTTTTTTTTTTTTTCCTTCAACGACCAAAATGTGGAGGGTTTCGGCTCATTCATTTTGGCTGTAGAGGACTTCCTTTCATGCATGAGTGTAGTAGCAAATGAACTGACCATTCTACACCCTGTCATGGGACGGTCCCTGCACCATCAGAGCCACTTGACCAGTCGGACTCACACACACCTTTGGCCCCCTAACCCCCCCCCCCCCGCCCCCAAAGAAAAAATGCTAGTAATATTTCAAAAAATAAAATAAAATGAAAAGGAGAAAGCAAAGCTTTGTACACCACCTTTCTTAGGCCCGTTTCAAGGAGCAAAAAAGAGAAAAAAAAAACAAAAAAGGATATTACTTATTGTTGTTTTAAGTATTTAATAGAATATCAAAAGTTATTTCTTTGGTTGAGTTGATAGTTTTTCAAAGCATCAATTTTGATTTAGTTGATTAGGTATAATGATTATTTCATTTTAACCTAACTCAACAGTTCTCAAAATTTTTATTAAATGTCTAAAAATTATTAAAATTTTTTTATTTATTTTATTAAATACTTAAAAATTATAAAAAATTATTAAAAATTTCTATTTATTTTATCAAAAACATAAAAATTTTCGCCTATTAATTTTTACTAAAAATTACCATAAATTTCTAAAAATTTAACTTACAAACGGGAGATAACTCTCTACAAAATATCCGGTAGCCAATTAGTGTGAGTGAGACATCATTTATAAAAACCTAATGCGACTGCAGTGCAACGAGAAAAGGAAACATATATATATATATATATAGAGATAGTGAGAGAAGCCTTGTTCGAAAGATCATTATTTTTAATTTTTAAAATTTTTTTTATAAATTTTTATTTTTTTATTATTTTCATTTTTTTAAAGATTTATTTTAAAATTTTAAATTTTACAAACTTTTAAGACTCAATTTGAGCAGATTACGTAAAAAATTTTGAATTTATTTTTCAAACACTAAAAGATGATTGGTGCATCCGATTCTCTTACCTTTTGCCTTCCAAATGCTCACCTCCTTTTTTTTGGTAAGTATCCCTACTTTTAGATTCCGTTTGGGAAGCAAATAAGTTTATCAGTTTCTAGCTACTTAATTTTTTTTTTTAAATAATCAAATTTAACATTTTATATTTTAAGCTCCCTTTAAATTATTAAGGATAAAAATATCATATTAACTTAAAAATTAAAAATTAACTCTTTTTCCTTCCTAGTTCCAAAAAAATTAATTTTTAATAACAAACAAGTCACAAGAAAAAACCAAAAAAAAAAAAACTTATTTTTCTTCCTAAATTAAGCCTTAATTCAATTTCTTTTTTTTTTTTTTGACTTTTCAACGCATGGGCAAACTCATATTTGATCTAGCGGAGGCAATTGCTCCGTTGAATTAGAAAATTACATTGAATTTTTATTATTTTATTATTTTTATAAATTATATTTTATTTTCATTATATTTTTATTTTTACTTCTACCTACCTTAAAAAATGAAATATTACTCTCATTACATATAAATCCTGACTTGTGTTTCAACAACCATGGCCGGACGACCTAAATGAATTCAGTTTTTCCTTTTTCTTTTTTTTTTGTTAACCTGCAACAACCAAAATGTAGTCGCGAACTGCGTCTATTTCGAAGTCATAAATGACCTTCAAAAATGGCCCAGCTGGTAGAACGTAGAACGTTAAATTTCTTATGGCTCTGACACAAACAACCCACAACGAGACAAAAAAAAAAAAAAAAAAAAAAGTAAACTACCGGTCATTTGCTTAAACTAATAGAAGGTAGGTGGCTGCATTGGTGAAGCCAACCTACAATTTTTAAAGAAAACAAGTTGGCGAGAAAATTGCAAGGGTTCCATGGGTTACAGTGAGTAAATTTATCATAAAAATTATAATGAAAAATAAAGGGTTAATATTTATTTATATTTAATTCAATAGTTGTCATTTATTTTAATTAAATTTATTCTCAAAATAAAAATAAAAATTTAAAAATTTTGATTTGAGCACAATTAATGCGAAATATTAAAGATCACGTGTCATTAAAATGTAAAGAAATTTTAACCGTTCGTTTCTCCACTGTGGCTCCTGCAGTAAATTTTTTCACTACAGCCCCCTTGAACCACCGTTTAAGGGTAAGTTTGGCCAATAACAAGTTAGTAGTTTGTTAATTTTTTTCTTATTTGATTTTTTAATTTTAATTACTTCTTTTCTAATTTTTTAGTTTTCAAGTGTATTAATTGCGTTTACAAAAAAAAAATTATCAAAAAATAAAAAATTTCACTTTCAACTTAAAAAAAACTAAAAAAGCTTTTTATTTTTAACTTTTTTAAAGCAAATGTGATTTTTTTTAGATTCTTTTTTCAATTTATTTTATGAATACGATTAGGATATTTAAAAACTATCAAATAAAAAAAATTAAATTTTACTAAAATAAGTTTAAAAATAGATTAAATTATGCACATTACTCCCTCTAAATAAAAGTCGAATAAATAAGAACACAACACAGAGGCACCCATGCTTGTGTATTAAGACCCCGTTTGATAACGTTTTTGTTTTTTATTTTTCTGTTTATATTTTTAAAATTTTATAAATTGACAACAGAAACATATTTGTTAAATCTGTATACGTTTTTTGGTTTTCAAAAAAATTAAAACTTAAGTAGATAAACGTAAATAAAAAAAGGTATTTTCACTTTTTTTTTCTATTGTAAATATTTTGTCAATTCTAATACTTTATCTATTTCTGTTACATCATATTAAAATAAATTATTTTATTTAAATATTTTATTAAACAAAAATTATTTTTAATAAATAATATAATTAAATTAATATGTAATATCTATTATTAATTTATTTTCAAAAAATAAATAGATTAAATTAGTTAATTTAATTAATAAGAAATATATATTATTAAATTATTTTTAATAAATAATAAAATAAAATATATTAATGTAATTTAATAAATAATTCAATTAATATAAATATATTTTATTAAATTATTTTTATTAAATATTATAATTAAATTATTATGAAATATATTTTATTAAATTACTTTTAGTAAATAATATAATTAAATTATAATTAATATATTTTTTACTTACTAGATTAAACGATATAATATTTATATTTTATTCAATTATTTTTTATAAATAATATAATATAATTAAATTAAATTAATATAAAATATATTTATTAGATTTAATTAATTTTAAAAAACTAATAAAATTAAATATTTTATAAAAATAAAAATTAGTAATTGTAAATAAAATTATATTTCTAGACGCAATTTCAATTTAAAAAAAAAACGATAACAAAAATAAAAAATAAAAAACATAAACATATAAATATAAATAAAAAAAACAAAAGCGTTACAAAACCATCCTAAATATTTTATAACCCTTTTTCTTTCAACAACCCAAAGTTTGTCTTGTAGCCCGCAGCGATACTGCCATATGGAAAAATGACTTAAGAAAACTTTGGTGGCATTTAATTTATTTTTTTGTTTTTTATTTTATGTTTTAAAAATTTTAAAATAAAGAAATAAAAAATATTCTGTTTTATTATTTTAAATTTTTTTTATTTTAAATTAAAAGTGCTCAAATTAATTTTTTGTAATTTTTTATTTTATGTACAAGCTCATTTTCTGTTTTTTAAAATAAATTTTGAAAATACAAGTGACCAAATGCGTTTTGAGTTTTTTTCTATATTTTCAAAAGTGTAAAATATAAAATAAGTTCAAAATAAAAAAATAAAAAATAAAAAATAGAAAAATAAACAAAATGTGCCCTTAGAGTTTGCTTAGAGTTTGTTTAGTTTGAGGTTAAAAATTAAAGTAGTACAAAATGTTAAGGATGTAAGCATTTACCTTTTATGCGCTTGATTTTTTATTTTTACTTTCTTTTATTATTTCATCTCCTTAATTTTATTTAAGTGTCCGAGAATATTAACTTATTTAATTTTTTTTGAAATATTTGAAAATAAAATTTTATAAGATTAATATTTACACATTTTCATTATTTGCACACTAAGGAGTCATTTGTTAACACTGTCGTTTTTCTCTCTACGTTTATATGTTTATAGTTTTTGTTTTTTACTTTTTACTGTCGTTTTATTTTGAAATGAAAGCTGAAGTTGTGTTTGGAAATATAATTTTTTTACAATTATTAATTTTTTATTTTCATAAAATATTTAATTTTATTAGTTTCTTAAAAACTAATTGAATTTAATAAATATATTTTATATTAATTGAATTGAATTGAATTATATTATTTATTAAAAACAACTGAATAAAATATAAGTATTATATCATTTAATTTAGTAAATATAAAATATATTAATTATAATTTAATTATATTATTTACTAAAAATAATTGAATAAAATTTATTTTGTAGTAATTTAAATAATTTACTATATTTGTTAAAAATAATTTTATAAAATATAATTCATATTAACTAAATTAATTATTAAGCTAATTTAATTTAATTATGATATTTATTAAAAACAACTTAATAAAATATATTTAATATTAGCTAAATTAATTATTTTAAGTTAATTATTAGATTAAATTAAATTAGTTAATTACAATATTTATTAAAAATAACTTAATAAAACATATTTATATTAATTAAATTAATATATTTTATTTTATTATTTATTAAAAATAATTTAAGAATATATATTTCTTATTAATTAAATTAACTAATTCAATTTAATTATTCATTAGATATAAATTAATAATATTTATTACTTGTTAATTTAATTAATTTAATTTAATTATATTATTTATTAAAGGTAATTTTAATTTAATAAAATATTAGAATTAAAATATTTTATTTTAGTCTGATGTAACAAAAATTGCCAAAGTATTAGAATTTATAAAATATTTGTAATAGAAAAAACAGAATAAAAATATCTTTTTTGTTTATATTTTTTTGTTTAAAATTTTATTTTTTAAAAAATAAAAAAAATTTAAACATATTTAATAAACATATTTTTGTTACCAAATTATAAAATTTTAAAAATATAAATAAAAAATAGAAGACAAAAAAGTTACCAAATGAGCCCTAAATAACTGGAAATTAATGATATGAATTTTCCACGATTGTTCGTGCATGTCGTTAATAACTAAAACATTTGAAACAAACTGTTTCATTGGTGCATTTGAATTGGATTATTAATTAACAATTATAGATGGTGTTTGGTTCATTAAAAAATAAAAATTAATTTTTATTTAGTTTTTCTAAATTTTTTCAACTTTATCCATCAAATACAAAATTAACTTTCACCACCTCATTTTAATTTTTATAAATTTTCTCTAATTTTTATCAATTTTGTATAAATTTTTCTAACTTTTTATACTTTTTTCTAATTTTATTTTTATTTTATTTAACTTTTATAAATTTTTACTAGACACTCAATTATTAATTTTTTTTAATTTTTATAACTTTCTCTAATTTTATTAGGGTTTAGAGTTTAGAATTTAAAATTTTCCCTGTTATAAGAAGAAGAAGGAGAAAGAAAAAAAAAAATAATGGGAATGAATGCGACCAAAGCCAGGTCTAATGAAAATTCTATACCATTTATGGTGGCGTTTCAGAAGTAGAGTACGTCGTGCACATTCCAATTGGTTGTACGGCACATGCCAAACATAAAAATGCAAGTGCCCAACTTGGTGTAATTTTTCCAATTGAACCGTATGCAAACAGGAGATTTTCTAACTACTGTGCCCCCAAATTAATATGAAATGATGAGGGATTTTTTTTTTATTCCTTTTTTAAGCAAGCCCAGCCTATCAAGCCAATTCGGTGGGTTGTTAGCTAAAAGAAAAAAAGGCAAGTAGACCGATTAAATTAAGGGTGTGTGTACAGGCTTCGTTTGGGACTTTGGTTTATTAGCTTACTTATTTATTTATAAACTATCAAATTTATCATTTTATATTGTAATTTTTTTTGAACTTTTAAGGATAAAAATTTCAAATTAATAAAAATTAAAAGGTCACCTACTAAAAAGTTAATTTTTTTCCTTTCTAAATACCAAAAAAAAAAAAAAAAAGTTTGGCTTCTTTTACTTTTTTTCCTTCTAGAGAAAAAAGGTAAGCCACTTTTTTTTACTTCTCAAATAAAGTCTTAAAGTAATGAAAAATGAGATAAAGTAATATAAAGTGAGATGAGTTATGAATATATTAAATCATGTGATGAGATAAAAAATAAAAAAATTTTAAAAATTTTTAATATTTTATTTCCAGGCAAACGCACTCTAAAATTAAAATTAGCTCGATATCGACCTTCCAAATCATTACCGTTCTTCTTGCACGATGGCCAGATATTTCGTTCATCTTCATCTAGAAAGTGCAGTCCAGAATGCTAATTAATTTCAGCTTCTTTTGTCTTTTCGTTTTTTTTTTTTTACTAGTTTTTTTTTTCAAACATTTTCCTAGTGAAAGTCAACAATAGCTTCCTCACGCTGGGCAGATGAAGTGGAAAATGGCGAGGTGGTGATGTATTTGTGATGACAATAACTTCTCAAAATCATATCATGCGAGAGATATAAATTGCTGCACACAAACACATATATATAATTATACGCGCACGCGCGTACGCACACGCATGATAAAACAATTATGGTAAACTAAATAATATGATAGAACATGATATCGGGCAGGCATGTACCTGATAGAGGTAGCACCGTAGCAGAATGAGTTTTTATCTTCGTTTAATCCAACTTCCTATCAAATTTTGCAGCTTGAAAAACATATGATCAGTATTTTGTCTTTTTTCAACCATTTTTATCAATTTATTAATTTTCGGTATGGTAGGAAAATGTTGTTTTTATAGGGTGGCACTTAGAGTAATAAAAAATTGAAAATAAAATGAGATTAAGTAAAATAAATTGTAAATTTATAATTCGTGTAGTGAGATAAAAAGTAAATAATTTTTAAAATTTTTTAATATTTTTCATCGCCTTTCAGAGTTTTTTATCACATTGATTACAAATGAATTGGGTACTTTTTCTTGTCGAACTGTCTCTTCTAGTGAGTTCTGACCCATTTTAAATGGATTGACCTCATTCCTAAAAGGTATGACAAATCTTGAATTTGTTGAGGGGATCGAACAAATAAAAATTAGTGGAAATTTTTATTACTTTTAAGGAAACATAGTTGATTGAATTACAAAATTGAAACAAATAAATAAGAATGTATTGGTCAAGAGGTTCATTTTCTTATTTAAAATTGTACCCTGAAAAAATTGTAAATATGTACAGCGAGTAATTTCATTTATCTCAGCAAACTTGATGTCTAAGAAATCATTTCTCAACCCAACAAGAGAGGAAAGCCCTTTCTTCGAAATTATTTGCAGGGAATTGGTTCTCTAACCTTCGTATTCTTTAAGAAATCTGGGATTATTATGAAATCAATCTCAAAGTATAGCGACAAAATGGGCCAACCGGCAATTGGATTATTTTCCAAGTTGGTCTTCGTAATTATTTTTTTTCTACTCTTAAAAAAGACAATTTTCAAGCTGGGCCAACCGGCTTGAAAAGCTACCCCAAACTAAAACGCTAGTAGCCCGGTTAAAAAACCGGTAGCATTATCATAAGCAACGCCTGGTTTTGGAGTGTCCTCTTTTTTCTTAATGCTATGTTTGGAATGTAAAGTTGTTGAGAGAAAAAGAAAATGATAAAAAATATAAAATAAAATAAAAAAGTTAAATTTATTTTTTTATTGTGTTAAAAATGATACTAAAATGAATAAATATTTATTAACAAAGTTTAATTTTTACTTAGCTAATTAAATATATAAAAATTATACACATTATTAATTTAATTAATTATTTACTAGTTTTTCTGGTCAAACATTTTCCTAGTGAAAGTCCACAATAGCTCCCTCACGTCGGCCAGATGAAGTGGAAAATGGCGAGGTGGCGATGTATTTGTGATGACCATAACTTTTCAAAATTATTTGATCTAGCGGAGGCAATTGCTCCATTGAATTAGAAAATTATATTATTTTATCATTTTTATAAATTATATTTTATTTTCATTTATTTTTATTTTCACTTCTACCTGCCTTAAAAAATAAAATATTACCCTCATTACATATAAATCCTGACTTGAGCTTCAACAACCATGCCCAGACGACCTAAATGAATTCAGTTTTTCTTTTTTTTTTTTTAACCTTCAACAACCAAAATGTTGTCGCGAACTGCGTCTATTTCGAAGTCATAAATGACCTTAAAAAATGGCCCAGCTGGTGGAACCCAGAACGTTAAATTTCTAGGCTCTAACCCAAACAATCCATAACACCCATCCTGATTGGTCTAGTGGAGCGAAAGTCAAGTTTAAGATTTAGGTGATATACTCAAATCGTAGGTTCGATTATTATCTGAAACGGTTAGGATTTAAGTGGGAGTTGTGATGGTGGATTGCTGCGCTAATTCCTCCGATGATATGTAGCTTAGTGGGTTAAACAGCTGAGTGATTTTTCCTGTTACCAAAAAAAAACCCACAACGAGACAAAAAAAAAAAAAGAAAAAAAAAAAAGTAAACTAGCGGTCATTTGCTTAAACTAATAAAGGGTAGGTAGGTGCATTGGTAAAACCAAAATTTTGAAAGAAAACAAGTGGGTCAGAAAATTGCAACTTAAGGGTAAGTTTCGCCAATAACAAGTTACTAGTTTGTTAATTTTTCTCTTATTTGATTTTTTTAATTTTAAGTATTTATTTTTTAAATTTTAATTTTCAAGTATATTAACTGCGTTTATAAAAAAATTATCAAAAAATAAAAAAATTCACGTTCAACTTAAAAAAAAAAACGAAAAAAAGCTTTTTTTTTTTTTAACTTTTTTAAAGCAAATGTGAATTTTTAGATTCTTTTTGCAATTTATTTTATGAATACGATTAGGATACTTAAAAACTATCAAATAAAAAATTAAGTTTTACTAAAACAAGTTTAAAAAATAAATTAAATTATTTACATTACTCTCTCTAACACAGAGGCGCCCATATTTGTGTATTAAATATTTTATATCTCTTTTTCTTTCAACGACCCAAAGTTTGTCTCGTTGCCCGCAGTGATACTGTCGTATGGGAAAATGACTTCAGAAAATTTAGAGTTTGTTTAGTATAAGGTTAAAAATTAAAGTAGTAAAAAATGTTAAGAATGTAAGCTTTTATATTTTATGCGCTTGATTTTTTATTTTGACTTTTTTTTTTATATTACTTCACCCTCTTAATTTTATTTAAGTGTCTGATAAAATTAACTTATTTAATTTTTTTTTGAAATATATGAAGATAAAATATATGAAGACAAAATTGAGTTTTATCAACTTATTTTAATTTTTATAAATTTTTTTCAACTTTTATCAATTTTGTATCATTTTTTTAACTTTTTACAATTTTCTCCAATTTTATTTTTATTTTATCTAACTTTTATAAATTTTTACTAAACACTTAATTACTAACTTTTTTAACTTTTTACAACTTTCTCTAATTTAATTAGGGTTTAGAGTTTAAGATAAAAAAAAAAAAAAAGAAAAGGTAGGGAGGAATGAATGCGACCAAAGCCATGTCTAATGAAAATTGGATGCCATTTTTGGTGGTGATTCAGAAGTAGAGTACGTAGTGCACGTCCCAATTGGTTGGACGGCACCTGCCAAACATAAAAAAATGCAACGGGCCAACTTGGTACAATTTTTCCAAGTGAACAGTATGAAAACAGGAGATTGTCCCACTACTGCACCCCCAAATTAAAATATGAAATGATGAGGTTGTTAGCTACAAGGAAAAAAAAAAAAAAAAAAAGCAACCAGAAGGATTAATTTGAGTGTGTGTTTAAAGTAATAAATAATGAAATAAAATAAAATAGATTGTGTGTTCGTAAATTTTATAAAGAAATAAAAAATAAATAATTTTTAAAATTTCTAATGTATTACCTCACATTAAACGTGTGAGGTGTGGGGTGTGTTTAGAGTTATGTAAAATTATATAAAATTGTAAAAATAAATATCTCATAAATTGTACAGTGAATAAAAAATTTAAATTTTATTATTTCATAATTCGTATTTGTAAAGATTCATAAATTTTTTTTGGTTTGAAAGCTCCAAATGGTACCGTACGTTAAAATAAGCTCGATGTCGATCTTCCAACTCATCACCGTTCTTCCTGTACGATGGCCGGATATTTTATTCATCCTCATCTGGAAAGTGCAGTCCAGAATGCTGAGTCCTCATTTGCTAGTGTTTCTGTTCTTTATTTTTGTATATTTTTAAAATTTTATAAGTTAGACAATAGAGATGTATCTATTAAATTTACTTATGTTTTTTCAAAAAATAAAAATTTAAACAGAAAATAGTGATTAAAAAAGTATTTTCACTCTATTTTTTTTATTATAAATATTTTATCAATTTTAATACTTTGTTTATATTTGTTATATCATATTAAAATAAATTATTTTGTTTAAATATTTTATTAAACTAAAATTATTTTTAATAAATAATATAATTAAATTAAATAAATTAAATTAACATGTAATATATATTATTAATTTATTTCTAATAAATAATTAAATTAAATAAGTTAATTTAATTAATAAGAAATATATATTATTAAATTGTTTTTAATAAATATTATAATTAAATTATTTAATTTAATTTAATTTAATTTAAAATTTTTTAAAATAATTAATTTAACTAATATTAAATATACTTTATTAAATTATTTTGAGTAAATATCATAATAAAATTAAATTAAATTAATCAATAATTTAATTTAATTTATTTATTTAATATGAATTATATTTTATTAAATTATTTTTAATAAATATCGTAAATTATTTAAATTACTATAAAATATATTTTATTCACTTATTTTTATTAAATAATATAAATAAAGTATAATTAATATATTTTATATTTACTGGATTAATTTAAATTCATCTATAAATACACCTAAAATCAATGACTTGACTTGTTTAAAACCCTAAACAAATTAAACAGCGCCATTGGTGTTAGGTTTTATGAATATTTATATTTTGTACGGATCTGAATTTGGGGGGGGGGGGGGTAATTTACGTATCTGAAAGTTGTTTCTTCCTGCACTAAACAAAAATACAGGTTTGACGTGCCAATTTTGTAAAATTATCCGTTCAGTATACCTTTTCTTCTATTCGCCTTTCTTTTTTTTTTTGCATTTTGTTTATTTATTTATTTATTTATTTTGGAGTTAATATAACAAATATATATTCGTATATATTAATCCTTGCAGTTCCCTCTCCAGGATGTAATAGATTTGTATGAATTTGAGATGAGCAAAGACCTTTCATTAAATATTTAAGTTTTTTATTTTCTTTTTCAATTTGAATGAATTTGAGATGACAAAACGTAGGCAACTTAAGTGGAAATTAATTATACGAATTTTCTAAGAACGTTCATGCATAACATGTCTATAGCTAAAACATATGAAGCCAAACAATCCATTTCATTGGCGCATTTGAATCACTCCTTTCCCATCACAAAAATAAAAAAAAATGGATAACCTTGTCTTAATTAAAAATAATTATAATTAAAACCCACAAAAAAAAAAAAAAGCAAAATGCGAATGAAAATGGAATGCCATTAATTAGTAGTGATTCGGCTTTCCACGTGGATGGCACGTGCGACACATGCAAAACATAACAATCTAAAATCCAGCAGGGGCCAACATGGTATAGTTTTTCGAAGTTAACCATGTGAAAACAGAAGACTCCCAGAACTATTATTCCCCCAACTACGCAAGGATGACGCCTACGTTCTTAATGAATAAGTAAACGGATTGAATTAAAAAAATAATATAAATAATTTATTTGTGTTTTTGTTCCCATTTATGCTAAGGAATAGATCACTGGAATCTCAAATAAACAATAGTAGTTCTCAGATTAATGGTGTGATCTTCCGGATCTATTTATATGTGCATGATTAACCTCGATCGCTTCAGTACCAATATCAATTGAGCAACCTATACAGGAGAGCAAAAATGGAATACCTCCGCCACAACCCCCGTTGCCACCGCTTCTTCTTCCTCCTCCTAAACATCATAGCAGTGGTACTTCTGCTGGCTTCTTTCCCTTCTGCAATGGCGAATTATATGGGCGACCACCCTACCAATCCTGGTAAGACTTCAACTGTCTCAATAGATCTACTGTGTTTATCTTTTCCAGATCTTAAATATTTATTTTTTAACAAAAAGAAATCCAAATGTGGTAATTTATCAAAATATTGTTATTTTTATGATCATAATACAGTAATTCATATGTGCTATAAATGAATTTTTTTCAAAAAAGTTTACTTGACAATTGGTAGCCTCTGTATCAGAAATAATTTTAAAAAATAACTTACCAATAAAATTTAATTTTGGATAAATTTCAAAAACAATCTTCACAATTTTATTTGCGCCTCACTTTATGTTGGGAGTCTGATCCGCCTAAGATCTTCACGCGTGGACATAGGCCCAATTCATTGGAGAGTATTTATAGAATCCATACCACATCACATGAACCTAATATACATTCTTATGATCATAATACAATAATTCGTATGCTATAAATGAATTTTTCAAAAAATTTTACTTGACAATTGGTAGCCTCTGTATCAGGAATAATTTTAAAAAATAACTTACCAATAAAATTTAATTTTGGATAAATTTCAAAAACAATCTTCACAACTTTATTCATGTCTCACTTTATGTTGGGAGTCTGATCCGCCTGAGATCTTCCCGCGTGGACATAGGCCCAATTCATTGGAGAATATCTATGGAATCCATGCCACATCACATGAACCCAATATACATTTTTATGATCATAATACAGTAATTTGTATGCTATAAATGAATTTTTTCAAAACATTTTACTTGGCAATTGGTAGCCTCTGTATCAGAAATAATTTTAAAAAATAACTTACCAATAAAATTTAATTTTGGATAAATTTCAAAAACAAATCTTCATAATTTTATTCGCGCCTCACTTTATGTTGGGAGTCTGATCCGCCTGAGATCTTCCCGCATGGGCATAGACCCAATCCATTGGAGAGTATCCATGGAATCTATACTACATCACATTAACCCAATATACATTTTTATGATCATAATACAGTAATTTGTATGCTATAAATGAATTTTTTCAAAACATTTTACTTAGCAATTGGTAGCCTCTGTATCAGAAATAATTTTAAAAAATAACTTACCAATAAAATTTAATTTTGGATAAATTTCAAAAACAAATCTTCATAATTTTATTCGCGCCTCACTTTATGTTGGGAGTCTGATCCGCCTGAGATCTTCCCGCATGGGCATAGACCCAATCCATTGGAGAGTATCCATGGAATCTATACTACATCACATTAACCCAATATACATTGAATGGCCTATATTCACTTAAAAGGCCAAGTCTTGTAATTGGTAAATCACCCAATTGTATATTAAGATCCAACCTCTTTTTAGTTTATTCAATGTGGGACTCAACTTTTACACATGTTCCAAACACTTTAGTTCTACATATTTAATTGTAATAGTTAAAACTTTATACTTCTAGTTAAATTTCAATGTGACCCCTTCCATTCATTTAAGTTTAAAATTCAAATGTTAAGTCTTATGTGTTACTCATGTGCTGTCATGACAATTTAATACGTAATTCATGTTAAAATTTCATAAATTGCCTTCACAATTTAGACGCTCTTACTTAATTTGGTCTATAAAGTTTTAATTGTCCAACTTTATTTAATTAGGCATCGAGTCCCTTGGCATAATTATTTAAGTTATTTTGTGGCTTCGTGATTGGTGAGATACTGTTCATGCAGGTCGCCTATTGGGTGAAGAAATTCAGAGGGACCAGTGCCCTTGTCCCCCAGTTTGTATCTGTCATTGATGTGTAATGCTTAATTGCACCCTGTTCTATATATGTGCGTGTGAGTGTTGTGTATTTGGTTCAATGTTTTGTCACCACAAACGGTCTGCAATCATACAACAGAGTGGCTGTGCTATTCAGTTATCTCTGTGTGCGCGTCTGTTTTCTGTGTATTTCAATAAGGCGGGCACGCGTCTGGCAGTAAAGTTAAAGATTTTTCACTGCAAGTTGGCTTGTAATTATATTTATGGTATAAATGATGTAAGATTATTAAGTAAATTAAGGAAAACGAGCTGCCGGTGTTATGATTGTATATTGTACAAATTAACCAATATTTCGTCAATAATGGCGCATCAAACTTCAATATATGGCATTTCAATAATCATTTGCTTGGATTGATATCTTGAATCGAATAAGTACATGATGAAAAATTCAAATTTTGATTTAGTTTCGCCTTAAAACTGTAGTCAAGTTATTCCATCCAGAGCAGCGATCACAACAAAAAGAGAAATTCAGTACATGTTTGATAAGAAATCTCAAGGCTAGATTGTTGCTTTACAAACAAACAGAAGTAATAGTACCAGAAATATAATATAACAGGGAGGTTGGAACCGAAATGACAACAAAAGAGAAATAGAGACAATACAATCCATCCATGTTGCTCAATCTAGCATAGAGCCGGAGATGGCTTACGAATCTAGATTGATCACAGACAAGACAACAAAATGATTGCAACTCAGCTGGAAAAAAAAAAAAAAAAACTATTTATTAGGAGGATTTCGAGACAGATTGAGGGCGAAATTTCCCAGCGTGGCACCAAAGGCGATGAAGGCAATACAGAAAGCTACGAATGTCCATGGCTTGGAGAAATATGTATATCTCAGATATGTCATGACTTCTGGCCAAAACCGCTGACTGTACTCAGCGGCATCTTTGCATGTTTGAGCATAAGAGAACTCCCCCAACTCGACTTCCTTGCAGAGTTTGTTGAAGATATCAGAGGCCTCTTCATTGGCCCCCAGATAGTTACGTATGACTCCGGCCTTTTGAAGCACCTCCACATCTTTCGCAGTGTTTATGAGTCTGTCCATGAGGAAAGCGTACGATGTTACATAGTACTCCACGCCGGGATGACACTGCTCGAAGGCAATGAGGTTTCTCAACAATCGCTCGGCCGAGTCGTCGATGCACAGAGTTGGGATTTCAAAACGACCTCTATGAAACCAGTGGAATGTCCCCTCAACTTCTTTAAAGCGGACATTGAATAAATTATTGTTTGGTGCTTCTCCAGTAGGGGGAGTAGGAGCTGCAAACTTGACACCTGCATAGTCAAGGTCCGATGCTGAATACATGAATTTGGAAGAACTGACCTTCTGGTGATGATCTTTTCCTTGTGATGGTGATGAAGGATCAGGAGGGGGACGGTATCTCTCGTGCATAAAATGTAGAATATGCAACACAGTTGATTGCTTCTTGCCATCGCCAACAGAATCGATCATCTCGTCGCCGGAAATTCGAATGCTGAATTCACGAACGGAGCCAGATTTTGTTCGGTTTGTTTTGGAGTGAACGCGATCTAACGTGGGAATGAATTGATTGACATAATCACAAAGCGAATCAAGAGGACGTGGTTTAATTTTTTCTACGGTGAGGCTGAACAACTTTCGGAGAACAAAGAAGGGAAGCTGGTTCTCCAGGAGTAGCAGGTCGTCTTGGACAGCGAGGAGCGTTGGAACGCTTCCAAAAATAGGATCACCATTTTTCTTGCAACCCGGATGAGACTTATCGTTAGCATTTATATTGCTGCTGCTGCCGCCATTGCTCTCGCAGCTCTGTTCAACCTCTGCGTATCTCAAGAGATATTCGAGTATGAAACAACCATCGATCAACAGCATCTCTTCGTTCAGCCGATCATCTACTGTTTCTGAGTAGCATTTCTTGGCTTCATCAACTAAATCTTTCATTTGATTAAGACATTCTCTCAGGACGCCCCCGGATTCGTCAGACTTGCCGGAATTTGGAATTCGGCCAAAGAGGAGGGAATTCGCGTAGCTCAACTTGATGTGGTGGGAACGTTTTTTCAGATACCTGTCTTTGCTGTGGATAGGTCCAATGGAAACGAGGTGAGGAGTGTAGGCACTTCTCTTCACCCCACGAAGCTCCCTGGGGACCTTGTAGATGCAAGCCGATGACCTGGATTTGGTTTTCTCTGCGCCTTCACTCATCTTTTTACGGATGTCTTTCTCTTTAACGGTTGTTTCCATTCGGGTGGAATTGTTATTCTTCATCAATTGCATCAGCTGAAAAACTATATATTTCTTCCTTCGGCCATCCCACCATGCACCAATCTGCTAAATATTTGGGAATGACGTGGATTACTATCAATGGATCATATCAGTACCCGCATCTGATATGATGCATCAATAATAACGTGCTTTGGCCTGAAACAGTATTAGCAGTGCACTTTCTTGAGCAGACTATTACAATTGCAACTACGCACCATCACTTGCTCACTTTAAGCTATATAATTGAGAAATAGTTTTAGCACCTGCTTGCTTTTTCTCCATCAACACTGTACTGTTTCAATCAATATATATATATATATATATTATTTAATTAATCTTGAAAGGGCCATGGATCGATCCAGATCTCTCTAAATATCTGCATGGGCCCCTGACCTTAACATGCAAAGAGGATATGCATGCATCCTCTCGAAGGCATTTCTTTTGGATTGATGTAACTCATCCAGTGAAATCAGCTTTTGCGTTAATATCGGCCCTCCCTCCAATTATTGACCTGCAAGATTAATGGCAAAGAAAGTTGATGATGGACGACGAGCCCCACCAAATTAATTTGTTGTGTTGCTAATGTGCGAGTGCAGGTGCTTGTTGACTAGTAAAGAAGATCACAAATTTGGCGCACTGATAAATCCTATAATAGTTGTTAGATCAACTATAAATTAATTGCCAAACAGTTAAAGACTTCATAACCAAAAAGTTTAATTTTTAAAGAATCAAAAATTTTTAGCCAAGTCTGAATTAAATTATTTATTTTATATTTTAAAAAAAATTAACTAAAAAAATATATTTTAATATTTATTTAAAAATAAATAAACTTAAATAAATAAACTTGAGGGTTTCAATTATATGTTAGTTGCAGAAGATTTTAGTGCATGCTTCAAGGGATCGATCCATAATGGCAAGGTCACCAAATACATTTTTCTACTATAATTAAAGGCTGCCTAACATTGTGGGTGGACTAGTAATTGCTCGGGGGTACGTAAATATAATTTGATATACAAATAACTTAAATTTAAATTTATAAAGTAAATTTATATGAAAAACCGTAAAAATAAGTTATAAGAATAAAAATTATTGATCAAAAAAATTAAGATATCTATACAATTAATGTTTAATAAATGTATAAAAATTTATTATTTATTACAAATATTATCACATTTTTTAAAATATTAATTTAAGAACTTTTTATATAAAAAGTAATAAAAATACGAGAAAAATGAGAAAATATGTTTTCATATGAACTAATCGGAAAAACAACCAACGTAGAAAAAAAAATAATTCTAGTCATTGATAAATTTAACGATTGAAAATACCTCAAATTCAAAATTTTAAATTTCATTATTATATGAAAGGTGAGCCTATTTGCACTCTACAAATGGATTCTTATTCTCTACTTTACTTTTTTTTATTAAATAAAAGTATACAATTACTTTCATTCTTGTAAAAGAGTATTTGCGGCATTTTTTAAATTATATAACGATTTTTATTAGAAAAATGAAGGTAGTTGTATAATTTTATTTACTGAAAAAGTAAAGTGGAGTGAAAAAAATTTATTTGTGAAGTGTAGATAGACTCACCTATATATAAATGATAACAAAAGTGTAAAAGTGTATGCATCTAAAATTTAAGTTTTAAACACATTTAAATTAAAATTTTAATTAAAATATTTATTTTTAATAATTTTTTTAAAAATTAAAGTTTAAATATAATTTTTTTGAAATAACAAAATTTAGTTGACTTTTTCTAATAGGTATCCATACATAATTTAATAAATATCTAAAATTTTATTATTTATAACAAATATTATTACATTTTTAAAAATATAAATTTAAAAACTTTTATATGTAAAAAGTATTCAAAAAAATATGGAAAAGAGAGAGATTATGTTTTCATATGAGGTGACAGAGAAAAACAACTAAAGTGGAGAGAGAAAGAAATAATCTTAACTATTAAATAAATTTAACGGTTAAAAATATACAAATGTCAAATTATGAATTTCCTTGTTATATAGATATATAATAATTACTCGTGCCTAAAAATACATAAATATAATTTAGTGTGCAAATAGTTAAAATTCAAATTTATAAAATAAACTTATATAAAAATTTATAAAAATAATTTATAAAAAAAATTACAAACAAAAGAGATTAAAATTTTGCTTAGCAAATGATGTGATCACCAAAAGTAACATAAAAACAACTTACCTGTACTCTTTACATTATTAACGAGATTTTGAGTACTGCAACTAATTGATGCATGTTTGAGTGGATCGGTCGTGCATCCACTTGCGCCAACGGGGTTTCAGGTCAAAAAAAAAAAAAAAGAAAAAATACTGACCTACGTTGTAATCAAACTTCCTCCCAATCTTTCAGTAATGCGTATGTATACCTTTATGCATAAATGTGGAGTCCACCGCTGCCCATTTGCTTTGCTGGCTATTCAGCCATCGATTTAACAGGCTCCAACCTAGCACATGCAAATATCAAATCAACTTATTTAGAATATATTTAGGGTGATGGAAAGTGAAATAAAATAAAATAAATTATAAATTTATAATTAAATAAAAATTAAATAATTTTAAAATTTTTTTAATATTTTCATCGCTTCTTATAATTTTTTTTGTCATTTGAAGCGGGCCTTGTATAAACGGTGGCGTGCTAAATCAAACGTCAGCATGCTGAGATATACAAAAATCAAAACAATCAGTGTTTGATAAATAATAAATATAAATAAATATATTAGTTGTAACTTTTATCTTGATCTTGATAAGTGTCACTTTTGGCACCAAACAATCATATGTATTTGATATCATCTTTCCTCGAGCGTGTTTATTAGGGCGTTGGATTGGTAAAAATTTGGTCAAAAATATAATTAAGTACGAAAATTTAATATAAATTGATACGTGATAAATTTAATTAGAAAAAAATATAAAAAATTGATAAAAATTAGTAAATTTTGGTTATTTTTAGCCAATCAAATACAATGTTTGAAATAATATAAAATGAGATAAATTGTGGATTCGCAATTCAATTCGTGCTGTGAAATAAAAAATGAATAACTTTTTAAAATTTTTAGAAATTTTCAAAATTTTTTAACAAACCAAACGTAAACATATTTTATAATGTAAGAAAGGGTGACTGTGGATTCAGGTTAAGTTTGGAAAAAAAAGTTAACTTTTTTATAATTATCTATTAGTTAGTACTTAAAAATTTAATTTTTTGTATTTGGAAAAGAAAAACTAATTTTTAATAGTTAATTTTTTTATTTTTATTAATTTGATATTTTTACCCTTGAATATTTTAAAAAAAGTATAAAATGTAAGAGTAAATTTGGTCATTTTTAAAAAAAACTAAAAAACTAATAGTTATAGTTAGAACTACCAACTAAGTTTGCCAAACATAGCCTCAAATATAATAAGAAAATGCGATAAAATATTAATTAAGTTTTTTTTTTTTTTTGGAATTAGAGAATAAAACATGATAGGATTGTCATTTTATTATCTTGTCCGATACACTTATTTAAAATATTACTTTATTAAAGAGAATAAAATAAAATGGTACCATACAAGTGATTATTTGTTTATTTTTTTGGAGTCATATTAGGTTTAAGATTTTATAAATTAAAATTGTGAAAAAAATTGCCTATTTTGTATAATTTAAAAAAAAAATAAAATTCATAGTAAAAATAAATTAAAGAAAGATGATGCGTGCAATCGATCCTCTTTAATTTAGAATTAAAATTTTATTAAGTTGGGTTAAATTTCCTTCTTAATTCAGAATTATAAAATAAATTAAAAAAAAAAAGAGGAAATGATTAAGAAGTGCACGTTCCATGGGGTTGAGTGGCACACATGCAATAACATAATAATCAAAAACTCAAGGGGCCAACTGGGTATAAAATTTTCACGTCAGCTACATGAAAACAGATTTTCCAAATACTGTCCCCCACAAATTATAATGAGATGACGAGGCTCTCTTCCCCCCCCCCCCCCAAAAATAATAATAAATAAATAAATAAATAAGTAAACGGATTAAATTAAAAATGATCTCGTTCGAGACCAGATCCGTCTGGTAGTTGGTAATTGTTCGCGGGTGAGCGATCGACCGATCTTCCAAATCTCATTACAGTTCTTCTTGTACGATGGCCAGACATTTTATTCATCTTCTCCGTGTAGAAAGCTAGCGCAGCCCCAAAAGAACTCAGGGTTGCAGTCGATCTAAAATGATGTCGTTTTGACGTTTTTCTTTTTAAAACGATGTTATTTTATTTAAATCTCTATATTCGAATATATCAATTCATATTCGAATATGAAAATTTAAAAGTGAAGCGACATCATATTAAGAAAAATAACGACGAAACGGTGTCGTTTTGATCGACTGCAGCTCCACTCTCGCGTCCTAGAATGCTACTTTCGGCTTCCCTTTGTCTTTTCTTTTTATTAGCTGCGTTAATTATTCTAATGAGATTCTCCTTTATAAGCACACATTAGACGGCGCACGAATGTCACATGGCAGGCCAAATAGTTTTTTTTTTCAATTTCTTTTATACGTTATTTTATTTATTTAAAAGTTTTTTATTAAATTCTTTTTATAAAAATTAAATTTCCAAAAAAAATCTCTTAAAGTTCGAAAAGTTAAGAGTGTGATTGAAAGTTTTATCTTATCTTAAAACAATGATGGGTAAATTACACTTTAGTTTCCTCAACATATTAATAATTCAAAGGCTTCTTTCAACTATTTAAATCTTACATTTATTTTACTTAGATCATAATGTTCAAAACACTTATCTCTATTTGTTAGTTTGTATTGTTAAATTCTAACATAATCAATAAGTTAACTAAAATTTTTACATAAAAAGACAAATATACCTCCAATCAAATACAAAAAAATAATCAATTCCAGTTCAATCACTCTCACCCAAACCTCCACCGCCTAAGACCAGCTCCTCCGCCCCACCACCACCCCCTCTAGCATTCTAAGTCATCCACCTCCCTCTTGTACACATATCTAGCATTGTCACAGACAACATATCAGTCCTGAACCGCCTCTACATCATTGTCCACGGGTCTCTCCGCCCTCTCTGCTCTGTCCTAGTCAAGTTGGACCGCCGTCAAATAGCAGTTACCCAACAACAGCAATAGCAACAGTAGCAGACCTAACTTGTCGTCTTCTCTCTCCTCCACTGCATAGCCGCCCTTAAGTCTTCCCTCCACAATCAGTTCTCTACATCTTCTTATTCTCTCTGCGACGCCGCCACCCGTACCCTCCAAACCCATTTCAGAGCGTTCCTGATTCGCAGATCACAAACGCTTCGTCAGCCCAAAGATCTCGCTTCCAGCAAATTAACTCTCAACGCTTTCAAATCCTCACACTCCGACAATGCCTATCTCGATTTCAAAGCGGTTTCTCGCAGAGCTATGGACTTACTTCTCAAACTCAACTCTATCCAAGTAATAATAATCCCAAATAAATACAAAATATATTCATATACATATTCCGTTGGAGATCTGATAAGGGTTTGTTTGTAGGGTGTTGATCCAATGATTAGGGATGGTTAAAGATCGATTAGCAGAGATTTAACTTGATTTCCAGAGTTTATTGATGGATTGTATGTGAAAAAGATCCAAAACCCCTTCGATCTCCGAGAACCTGCACTCATCAAATGACCCACCAGCAGTAGACTCTAACGGTGAATGCCAGGATAGTTCATCGTCATTGTCTTCACTGGATAAGCAAAGACTCTCCTCTGTGGTGGTCTTGTTGCTTCCGGCAATAGAAGCTAGCCACCTGCGGTGGGGGTTCTTTTCTTTCTCTCTCTCTCTATATATGTATGTATACAATATAAGGAGAGTGTGTTTCAACTTAGAGCAAAAATCAATGGGAATTTTTTTTTTTTTTTTGGGTTTTAGGTTTGTTACAAATTTTGTACATGGATATACTTGTCTTAATGGTAATTTTTTGTGACTTGATTGACTATTAAAGTTTAACGGGTCAAATTAACGGATAGAGTTAACTGTGATGAACATTTAGATTTAGAGGAGGTAATTGTCATGATCGAAAGATTGGGGAGATCTCTGAATTATGCTTAATATTTAGAGATGGTAAGTGTAATTTATCCTATAATGGTATATTCAGCTAAATTAAATAATAATAATACGTTTAAATAATTTATTTCAAAGCTAGCTAACAAAAATAATATTTTTAATTGGGAGCTGTTAAATGTATTTTACTTTTAATCTTTTATTATTCATCTCCTCTGATAATTAGTTTTATTTTTTAAGTATAGAATGTTCAAGACAAAGTCTATTTAACCCCTTTTTTCTTTTTTTCTTTTTTTTTTTTTTTTTGCATTTTCAAAAATTTTATGCATGTCTAGTTAGTTATATGAGAACATATATACAAACTTTTACCAATTTTAACTTGTATTGGACTATCCATTTAACGTTTTTGTTGCAAATGAAATAATAAATTGATAAATGATAATTACTAGCGGATTGTTAAATGCCGACTAGACAATTATTGGAATACATCACCAAAGTGGACAAATAAAATAGTTTTCTTTTTAGGAAAAAAAAGAGAAGATTTTCTCGATTGCTCTTCTTAGTTTTTATAGCAATGTTATGGCAAAAGAGAGAATAGGGGGATGACATGGGGCAAAAAGATCCAATATATACGGAACCTGCAGGATAAGTGGGAATTTACAATTTAGCGGCAGTTGTTGAATTTAGAAAAGAAACCAAATCTCTACATTAATTAGTAAGGTAAAGGTACCTAATTTATGAATGTTGTTATCTTTTCCTGTAGTGTATGGCAATTTAATATGGGGCTCGAGATCCCAAATTAAAAGGCAAAATCAAATAGATCAAACCATATATATCAAATTTTTATCAAACTAAAAAAAATTAATTTTTATCAAATTTTCTCTAATTTTTTTTTTAACTTTGTCCATAGAATATAAAATTAATCTTTACCTTTTTTTAATTTTTACTAATTTTCTTTAACTTTTATTATCTTTTTTTAATTTCTTTCAACTTTCACCGGTTCTTAAAATTTTTTAATTATTTCTATTTTTATAAATTTTTATCAAATATTCAACTATCGACTAAATATCACGTGTTAAAAAAAATATAATATTGCACTTTTTTTATGCGTCGAAACGCGCCTGTGAAAAAGGAAACCCAAAAAAAAAAAAAAAAAGAGAGAGGAAATGAATGCGACCAAAGCCATGTCTAATGAAAATTGGATGCCATTTGTGGTGGTTGGATGGCACACGCAAAACATAACAATCTAAAAATACAAGGGGCCAACTTTGTATAATTTTTACGAGTGAACCGTACGAAAACAGGAGATTTTCTAACTACTGTACCCCCAAATTAATATGATGAGGTTGTTGGTTAAAAAAAAAAGGAAAAAAAAAAAAGAAAAAGGGCAAGTAGGCGGATTAAATTAAAATGAGGTCGATCGATCGAGATCTAGATCGGGGCTGGTAGGTCTGGAGGACTTGCACAAGCTATTACGAGAGTGTTCGAATGCCTAACTTTTCCCCTAAAAAAAAAAATAAAAAAAAAATTGGTGTAAAAATGTTGTGATAAGATTTTGTTCAAAATAATTGAAAAACATTGATAAAAATTGTAGCTTTTTTATCTGCCAAACACCCGCTTTGTCTGTTATTCTGGCAAGAGTTCATATGTGTTCGATCGATCGATTGATCTTCCAAATCTCATTACAGTTCTTCTTGTACGATGGCCGGAGATATTTTGTTCATCTTCACCTGGAAAGTGCAGTCCAGAAGGCAAATTAACCTCAGCTTCTTTTGTCTTTTCCTTTTGTTTGTTTTTTTTTTGGCTTAATTATTATACATTTATGATAGCTTGGGGCCGATGCATGAGAAAATAAAGACAATACAGTTGGCAAGAAGATGATCAGAGTCACCGTTTTCTTCTAGTAGGTACTGAACTTATCCTCACTTTCTCATATATAAATTATTAGAGACTCATGGGTAAAGTGAATCCCGACAGCCTAGTGGGGAAAAGATTTTTTTGAGCTTGCTTGGAGCATGATTGCAAGTTCATCTTACCTGAAGATAATGATGAATTCGTGTAAATCAGATAATGAATTGCTAGCTAGTAATTACTGGCTATTCATTTGTGGAATGTTTACACTTCGTTTGACAAAATTATTGTTTTTTATTTTTTATGTGTAATTTTTAGTTTTAATATTTAATATTTATTTTTATAAAAAAATAAAAACAAAAATTTAAAAATATATTTAGTAATAATTATTGTTAGTTACTAGTTATGGTGTTAAGAAGGTGATCGGGAACAGTAGATGACAACTAATAGTAAGAGTGATCAGAGATAAGCAACAAGTAATAGTTATTAAAAATGAATGGCAACTAATCGTGATTGGAGCTAACCGTGATCAAACGTGATGGTAGCCTGCGGCAACAACTAGAAGTGGATGGTGATTGACAGCGAAAATAGTGGTAAGAGGTTAGTGACACTAGACGAAGCGTTTAGTGGTCACTGATGGATGATAGTTGTGACAAATGACAATAGTGGTGGCTGTAGAATAAATAAAAAATAAAAATAAAAACTTGAAAAAATAATTTTTTTATACTTTCATAACTTTTAAAATTTTTAAAAATAATTTTTATTTCTTTAACTTCCAAAGTGTAAAAGCCAAGCTATGGATGTTTCAGCGCCGTCTTGTAATATCCATTAAAGGCTAAGAAGTGGCGCATCAAACTTCAGTGGCATTTTAATAATCATTTACTTGGATCAATATCTTGATCGAAGAACTACGTAATGAAAATTCAACTCTCTCGATAGATCGATATTGTTATCCCGTACTACAATATTGTTATAATTTTAAAAGGAATAAATCACGGGGCAACCAAATCCACTACAGAGCCACGATGCTTCATATAGCGTGATTTACAGTCTTAAGCAGTGCCAGCTTGTGTTGGTAACATACAATTACTGGATGAATGTTATCATCTGTCCCTATTGTGGGTGTTTGGTAATTTATTATGGATGTTCGGGAACCACAAGTTGAAAGGCAAAATCAAGTAGATCACACCGTATATATATATATATAGTGTAGTGAAATTTATTATTTTAAATTAAATGATAATACCGCAACTCAAATATATAGATCATTTTATTTTATATTTGCCCTGATCTAGTCATGCTCTAGCAGTCACTTTCCGGAGCTTATCTTGTGAGAAAGGAGCATAGTTGTAGGGTAGATGCATATAGTTTGTTTTGACATGATATATCAATAATGACTTGCTTTGGCTTAAAGAGCAGTAGTGCACTTTCGCGAGCAGACAATTACAACTGCAACTACGCACCGTCACTTGCTCACTTTAGCTATAATAGGACAGAGAAATATATTTAGCACCTGATTGCCTTTTCTCCATCAGCACTGTACTGTTTCAATCAATATATATATATCATTTTTATTTAATATTGAAAGGGACATGGATGGATCTAGATCTCTACGGCAATGTTTGTTTGCTGGACTAAACCGTCGGATTGGAGAAACAATCCGTGGGTTCCACTCAATGTTGTCAAAATTGCGTTTGTTTTGCTTTTTGTTTCATCCGTGGGACTCACAGATTGGATGACTTGTCCGAAGAAGAAACCGGATATGTTATCCGTGAGGCATGTGGTATTATTAATACCTTACTTTTAGATTTGTTTCCCGCCAAGATCCAAGGTCAAAATTTATTTCTTATCACATCACATATCAAATCATACTTTTTATCCCACTAATCAAATACCAAAAAAATAATCCCACATAAAAAATTAATCTCATATTTTATCCAATTCCTTCTATGGACTCCACGACATTACTTATCCCCATCTTCTAATCCCACGAACAAATACAGCCTATAAATATCTGCATGGGCGCTGGACCTTAACGTGCAAATTGAGTGGATATGCATTGCTCTCAAAGCCATTTCTTTTGGATTGATGTAACTCATCCGGGGAAATCAGCTCTTGCGTTAGTATTGGGCCTCCCTCCAATTAATGATAAAGATTGATGAGGGATAACGAGCCCCACCACATTTGTTGTGAGCTGCTAATTTGCGAGTGCAGGTCGTTTGTTGACTAGTAAAGAAGATCACAAATTGGGCGCATGGCAAGGTCCTATAATCGTTGTTAGATCACCTATGAATTTGGTTCTCTCATTAATTAATTGCCTAGCAATAGACTTCAGAACAAAAAGTTTTTAAAGAATCAAAAAATTTTAACCAACTTAGGATATATAATTTAATTAAAAAAAACTCAGGATATATAATTTATTATATATTAAAAAAATAAATAAATTTAAATAAGCACACTTAAAATTTAAAATTTCAAGTTATTCGACCTGATAATTAATAAATATTAACAAACTACACCCAACTGATCCACTTCTAGCATGAGCTTGATGGCTTAAGGTTTGTATGTTGCAGAAGATTTTAGTGGGAAGAGACCAGGCTGCAGGTGCTTTTAGGGATCCACAATGGAAACTTTTTCCACTATAATTAAAGTTTGCCTAACATTGCGGGCGGATGGTGGCGTGCCGCATTAAGCGTCAGTATTCCGACATACAAAAATCAAAACGATCACCCTGTTGAGAATTTTTTAAAAAATTAAACTTAACTGCTTGCCTTCGACAGTTGATAGAAATTTGTGATGAATGTAAGGACGTTTTGGGAAGGTAAATGGACGTTATTTTTGGTGAATCAAATATGAATTTAAAGTTTATTAAGTCTAGTTTTAAATGACTCAAGTTTCAGGTTCATTAGAGTCTTTTAAAGAGAGTTATACCTATTTTATTAGAGACTGCGCAGAAATAATGGCTGCTGTTTAGAATTCTATTTTTATTCTTTACGTTTTTTTTTTTTTTTTTGTTAATAGCTGATATTCAGACCAATAAAAGGATTTGTAATCAGTTGTTATGTAGGAGAACTTGAAGAGAGAATATAGAAATAAAAGCTTCCAAGTCAATCTTCCTTTCTTCTTCCTCTTCTGTGTTAAGAATTCATACTTGTAACTCACCATAGCTTCCAACAAAGTGGTATCAGAGCCTCGTTAAAATGACGACCAAAACCAATATCACCTTCCAATACCCACAACTCACCAAAACCAACTATGATTGATGGGCGCTACGCATGAAGACCATAATTGGGTCTCATGGCTTATGGGATATTGTCGAGAAGGGATATGAGGATCCCGCAAACGAGGATACTGCAACCGTGGCCGAACTAGAAGCTTGGCAGCAAGCAAAGAAGAGAAATCAAAGTGCACTCTCAATTATTCATCAAGGGTTAGATGATGACATGTTCGAAAAGATAGCCAATGCGACAAGAGCCAAGGATGCATGGGAAATTCTAAAGAACTTCGTGGTCGGTGTTGATAGGGTGAAGAAAGTGCGGCTCCAAACTCTAAAGGCTGAGTTTGAGTCGATTTTGATGAAGGAAAATGAGTCCATAGCAGATTATTTTACTCGAGTATTGGCGGTGGTGAATCAAATGAAGCGGCTCGATGAAAAGATGGAAGATGCAAGAATAGTAGAAAAGATTTTGCGCTCTCTCAACGTGAAATTCAATCATGTGGTGGTGGCGATTGAAGAATCGAAGGACAAAGAGTCCATGACC
The DNA here is from genome assembly GCA_019916065.1 of Vitellaria paradoxa. Lineage (NCBI taxonomy): Eukaryota > Viridiplantae > Streptophyta > Magnoliopsida > Ericales > Sapotaceae > Vitellaria > Vitellaria paradoxa. The sequence goes on from CM034234.1 coordinate 4,878,326, forward strand.
ATTGACGAGTTAAATGGATCGTTGTTAGCTCATGAAGAGAGAATGAAGAGGACTTAACAAGAACCGATGGAGCAAGTTTTGCAAGCAAAATTTTCCTTTAATCCTAATGGAAATGATAGAGGAGGAAGAGGTCGAGGTCGTGGTAGAGGCCGAGGTTGTGTACGAGGCCGTGGTCGTGGTCAAGGAAGAGGCGAGCAAAATTCATTTCAAGAAAGTGGAAATAGAAGTTCTCAAAGAGGCAGTGGACAAGGGAGAAATAATAATTGGAGAAAGGATAAAAGCCAAGTGGAGTGCTATGCATGTGGGAAGAAAGGTCACTACTCTTGGGAATGTCAAACTAAGAGTTGTGATGAGGAGACGAACTTTATCGAGCATAAGGAGGTGGAAGGTGATACTCTTTTGTTTTCTCAAAAAGAAGGCTCCGTAGAAAAAGATGTCACGTGGTATCTCGACAACGGCGCAAGCAACCACATGACAGGAGATAGAAGCAAATTTGTGGAGTTGGATACAAAAGTGACCTGGAATGTTCGTTTTGGAGATGATACAAAGGTAGAGATTAAAGGAAAAGGCTCAGTGATTTTGGCCACAAAGGATGGAGACCATAAAATTCTCCACAATGTTTACTACATCCCAAAAATGAAGAGCAATATTTTGAGCATCAGCCAACTTTTAGAGAGCGGGCACAAAGTGAATATGGAGAACAATTATTTGTGGCTTCGAAATCGAGATGATAGACTTGTTGCTAAAGTTGCCATGACAAAGAACCGAATGTTCATGTTAAATGTGAAAACGGCAGAAGTGAAGTGTTTACAAGCTTGTGTCAAGGATCCTTCATGGATTTGGCACATGAGATTCGAGCATCTCAATGTTGAAGGGCTTAAAATACTAGGAGAAAAGAATATGGTGAAAGGAGTTCCCAAAATCAATCACCCGAATCAATTGTGCGAGGCGTGTCTACTTAGAAAACATGCAAGGAAGAGCTTTCCAAAGGCGTCACTTTTGCGAGCAACCGAGCCTCTACAACTTGTGCATGCAGATGTGTGTGGTCCTATCAAGCCACAATCCTTCGGTAAGAGTTCATATTTTGTTCTCTTCATCGATGATTATACAAGGAAGACATGGATTTATTTTTTGAAGAACAAGAGTGAAGTTTTTGAGACATTTAAAAAATTCAAGCTTTTTGTTGAAAAAGAAAGTGGATATGAAATTAAAGCTTTCAGAACCGATAGAGGTGGAGAGTTCACTTCTAATGAATTTAAGGTCTTTTGTGAGGAAAATGGTATTCGATGTCCTATGACGGTCCCAAGAGCACCACAACAAAATGGGGTCGCAGAGAGAAAGAATAGGACAATTCTTAACATGGCGAGGACGATGCTAAAAAGTAAGCATATGCCTAAGGAGTTTTGGGCTGAGGTGGTTGCATGTGCGGTTTATCTCTCAAACCGTTCACCTATGAGGAGTTTGGAGAAAATAACCCCTCAAGAAGCTTGGAGTAGATGGAAGCCAAATGTGAGGCACTTAAGAGTTTTCGGATACTTGGCTATGTTCATGTATCCGAATAAGAAAGGAAAAAACTTGATGATAGGAGCAAGAAGATGGTGCTTATTGGCTATGCTGAGAACTCTAAAGGGTACAAATGTTTCAACCCCGTTTCCAAGAAAGTGGTGATTAGTAGAGATATGGAGTTTAAAGAAGATGCCTCATAGGATTGGAGTGTTCAAGAAGAAGAGACATGTAGTTTTCTTCCATATTTGGGAGAAGACGAGAATGAGGACCAAGAGACTGAAGGCGAAAGTTCAATTTCTTCCACACCAACTTCTTTCTCAACAAGCTTAAGCGAACAACTTCAAAGATTTCGAAGCATAAGAGATCTCTATGATGCTACTGAAAGAATAGACGGTGAGAATATTTTTTGTTTATTTGCAAATGATGAATCTTTGAGTTTTGAAGAGGCTGTTAAAGACAAGAAATGGGTGCAAGCTATGGAGGAAGAAATTCATTCCATTGAGAAAAATGACACTTGGGAGTTTGTCACACTACCAAGCGGTCATCAAGCAATTGGGGTTAAATGGGTTTATAAGCTAAAGAAAAATGCGAAAGGAGAAATTGAGAGGTACAAGGCGAGACTAGTTACAAAGGGGTATAAACAAAAGCATGGCGTGGATTATGAAGAAGTATTTGCTCCCATTGCTCACTTGGAGACAATACGGTTATTGGTCGCTCTTGCGGCCCAAAACCGGTGGACAATTCATCAAATGGATGTGAAGGCAGCCTTTCTAAATGGTGCTCTTGAAGAAGAAGCGTATGTGGAACAACTGAAAGGATTTACGGTTGAAGGTTATCAAGATAAGGTGCTAAGATTGAAGAGGGCATTGTACAGCCTTAAACAAACGCCGCAGGCTTGGTATAGTCGCCTTGACAAATATCTTCATGAGAATAGTTTTTCAAGGTGCGTTCATGAATATGCACTTTATGTTAAAAAAGAGAAAGATGATATTTTGTTTGTGTGCATTTATGCGGATGATCTCATTCTTACGGGAAATAATCCACAAGTGTATGATGATTTTAAAAAAGGCGATGGCACGAGAATTTGAGATGAGTGATATGGGGCTTATGTCATATTATTTGGGGATAGAAGTAAAACAATGGAGTGACGGGATATTTATCTCTCAAGATGCGTATGTAAGAGATATTATAAAGAAGTTTAAGATGATAGATTGCAATCCCGTGAATACCCCGATGGAGTGCGGGGTAAAACTCTCCAAGGAGGATGGAGTAAGGAAAGTCGATTCAACCACATTTCGAAGCCTTGTGGGAAGCCTAAGGTACTTGACATGTACTAGACCCGATATAATATTTATCGTGGGATTAGTGAGTCGGTTTATGGAGAATCCAAGTGAAGAACACATGCGAGCTGCAAAGAGAATTCTTCGATATTTAAAAGGTACTTTTGATTATGGCATCTTTTATACTTCTTTGAATGAGGCTCACTTAAAAGGGTATTGTGATAGTGATTATGCTGGTGATATTGATGACCGGAAGAGTACTATTGGGTTTATATTTTTCGTTGGAGAAAATGCAATTTCATGGTGTTTAAAGAAACAATCAGTTTTAACACTCTCAACATGTGAATCGGAGTATGCTGCTACAACTGTCGGTGCATGTCATGCGATATGGCTGAGGAGATTGTTAGGCGAACTTCATTTTGCTCAAAAGGAAGTGACTAAAATTATGGTGGACAACAAATCAGCCATTGCTCTTGCAAAAAATCCAGTGTTTCATGATCGGAGCAAGCATATAGATGCAAGGTTTCATTTTATTCGGGATTGCATTACCAACAAGGAGATTGAGGTAGAGTACATCAAAACTCTTGATCAAATAGCCGATATTTTTACAAAACCTCTCAAGAAAGATAGATTCCAGCAGCTTAGAGAGATGATTGGAGTTGTGAAGAAGTCAAGTTTACGGGGGGGTGTTGAGAATTTTTCAAAAAATTAAACTTGACTTCTTGTCTTCAGCAGTTGGCAGAAAATTTGTGATGAATGTAAGGGACGTTTTGGGAAGGCAAATGGACGTTATTTTTGGTGAATCAAATTTGGATTTAAAGCTTATTAAGTCTAGTTTTAAATGGCTCAAGTTTCAAGTTTATTGGAGTCTTTTAAAGAGAGTTGTAGCTATTTTATTAGAGGCTGCGCAGAAATAATGACTGCTGTTTAGAATTCTATTTTTATTCTGTACGTTTTTTTTTTTTTTTTTTTTTTTTTTTTAATAGCTGATGTTCAGACTTATAAAAAGACTTGTAATCAGTTGTTATATAGGAGAACTTGAAGAGAGAATATAGAAATAAAAGCTTCCAAGTCAATCTTCCGTTCTTCTTTCTCCTCTGTGTTAAGAATTTATATTTGTAACTTACCATAGCTTCCAACACACTCAAGGGTGTTTGGTAACAAAATAAAAATGACAAAACTTTTTATAAAACTTTTATCTTGATCTGGTGGGTGTTATTTTTTTAGTAAAAATTATTTGTTTGATAAAAATTTATAAAATATTTCATGCGTTTAAGTGGCACCAACTGGGTATAGCCTTTTTCTGGTCAACCACGTGAAAACAGATTTTCCAGATAGTGTTCCCCACTATTTGTCACGAGATGATGAGACTCCCTTGGCCAAAGAAAAAAGTAAGTAAACGGATTAAATCAAAATGAACCTCGAGTGTGGCTCAGGAAGACTTGCACCCGCCATCGTGTCATAATTAATTGTACGAGTACTGTGCTTGATAGATCTTCCAAATCTCATTACAGTTATCCTTGAACGTTGGCCAGACATTTTATTCATCTTCATCTCATCTGGAAACGGCAGTGTATACTTGCCGCTTCTTTTGTCTTTTCTTACTATTTGTTGGGTTAATTATTCTAATGAGATTCCCCCTTACACGCACACATGAGACGATCGATGCACGAATGTTAATCGGGCGGACCAAATAATTTTTTTTTTCACTTATACGTGATTTTATTTATTTAAAATCTTTTTTATTATAATGACATACTTATAAATTATTAAATAAAAAATTAAATTTTAATAAAAAAAAGTCACATAAAATTAAAAAAACTGTAACTTACCTAGTCTCGTAGTCTCAGATAGATGATATATATATATATATATATATATGAATATAAAAATTAATTTAAACCAAAGTAAAACCCAAATTAATGTTAAATTATGGCAACCAATCAGTCAAAGCATATAATTTTGCCTCTGATTCTCACATAGAATAATAATAAACAGTAAAATAATAACTCAAAGGTTGCACACTGGCTATCAACGCAAAGGCTTACACTGCTACCACAATAACCATAATAACATTAAAAATTCTATAACATATGAGTTGAGTCATAAATCCAAATTTGAAACCTACACAAGTAGTCATACAAATAAAAAATACAATAATTTAAAAAGAAATAATAAAAATAATTATAGGTCGGCCTTCAATTTCAACTCAACTTATGGTGGTTATTCCAACTCTCTAGAAATCACTTGTAATAGGAGAGAAATGAATACTAGTACCACTTAATAGGTAAAATTGTGCATTTGTACACCAATATACACACTAAGTGCATAATATAATATACAATAATTTCAATATAATAGAATATGTAAAATAAAAATACAATCTTGTAACTTGTATATTCCTAATTTTATTTTGAGATGAATAACACTTGACAAAACACAGAAGGTGACTAATCACATTATTTTACGTCTAAAATCATTTCGGAAAAAAGCAATTGCTCTCGCACACGACCAATTCCTTATTACCCCAATCAACTGTTATATATATATATATATATATATATATATATATATATAAGGGAATCCAAAGGAGATGTTCTAGCAATAAAAATACACCAAGGATGAAATTAAAAGGGTTGTGTTAAATTGATAGGGAAGTTGTTTTGTCTGTTTTGTCTGCTTAAGATCAATGCATGAGAAAATAGAGACAATATCTTAATTCGTTTGGAGTAGAAAAAAGTGAGATAAATTGAGATAAATTGAGAATTCGTAATGCGTACGGTGAAAAAAAAATTAATGTGATATAAAGTTAACAGAAATTTATTAAATTTTAAAAAAAAAAATTACAAACCAAACGAAACTAGAGTCGGAAACCAAAGATAATCGATGTTGGTTCTTTCACAGTCACTTTTATCTGTAGTGAAGCTCATCCTCACCTTCTCATATATATATATATATATATATATTATTGGAAACTGAGTAAAGTGAATCCAGGCAGCAGCCACATGGGGAAAAGATTTTGAACTTTGCGAAAAGCCAGAGTATGATTTTTGAAAGTTCTATCTTATCTTAAAACAATGATAAATTCGGTAAATTAAATAACTATAATAATAATAATTAATAAATTTTTAAATAATTTTGTTTCTAAGTTGACTAATAAAAATAGAATTTTGAATTAAGAGCTGTCAAATACATTTTATTTTTAACCTTTTATTATGAATCTCTTCTCATAATTAGTTTTATTTTTTAAAGTATAGAAAGTTAAAAATAAAAAGTGTATTTATCTATTTATTTATTTTACATTTTCAAAAGTTTTATGCATGTGCACTTATATAGGGAATATATAAATTTTTTATTGACCAATTTTAACTTCTACTGGGTTATCCATCTAACGTTTTTGTTATAAATGAGATAATAAATTGATAAATGATAATTACTAGTGGAATGTCAACTTTGAAAGCATGCCTACTAGACAACAACTGCAACGCATCATAAAGTGAACAAACATAGTTCCTTTTTTTTTTTGGAACTTGAAGAAAATGAACTCCTCATTCTTGTAAAAATAAAATAATAATAATAAGATTTTCTCAATTGCTCTTCTTACTTTTTAGAGCAATGTTAATTGAAATTATAGCACAAAAGTGAATAGAATGATGGGGCAAAAAGATCTAATACAGGGTCTGCAATATTTTTTATAGTTGGAATCTAAATTTAGCAGCAGTTCTTATACACTGAAAGAAATCAAATTTCTGCATTATATAATTAGTAAGGCAGGTGCTTTATGAATGTTGTTATCTTTTCCTATGCCTATGGTGTAACAGTGTGTGACTCGAGTTCCATTTTGATCCGATTCAAAGAACTCGCGATATGACTTTAAAATGAAAATTTTTTAAAACTAAGTGCTAGTAGTGGAGAGATCGGGCCGATAAGACTTTTTATATATCTCTATCTTCTCTGCCGTACAGTCTTGTATCCATCACTTTTTGTACCAATCTTTTGACATAGTAAATTTCTTCTCCTCTATCCGTCATTTTTCTGGTCTTGAGTTTTTTTACGTAAAATCTTGTATGCAATATTTTTTTTTCTTTTTCTTTGTTGCTTAATTGTATGAATTTCTAGCATATGGTGTATGGCAAGGTCATTTAATATGACCCAACTTGAAAGGCAAAATCAAGTAGATCAAGCCATATATATAACCTTACTTGCTTCTTGGATTACAAACGAACAGTACTAATACATTACTAAAACAGCATTAATAACAGATATATATTACAGAGAGCTAGATTAAAAGGAAATGAGAGCCAAAGCGAAATAGACCGGAAAAAATAATGATACGTACAATCTGTGCTGATCAAACTAGCAAGCATAAAGGACTTCTTCATCTAGACCGGTTGAAGACAAGATACTTGTAACTAGTTGTAGCTAGGATTAACACAGCCAAAAGAAGTTTTTAATTGTTGGGAGGATTTCGAGACAGATTGATGATGAAATCTCCCAGCGTGGCCCCAAAAGTGATGAAGGCAATGCAAAAACCTAGGGATGTCCACGGCCTAGAAGCCAGGAATACTGACCACAAACGCTCGCTGTACCGAGCAGCCATCTCGTATGTGTTAGCATAAGGTAAGTTAGGGAACCTCCTTTTCCCTAACACAACTTCCTGGCAGAGCTTGTTGAAGATATCAAAGGCTTCTTCTTTGGCCCTCAAATAGTTACGGATGACTCCGGCCTTCTGAAGAACTTCCACGTCTTTTGCAGTGTTTATGAGTCCATCCATGAGCAAGGCATAAGAGGTGACATAGGTCACGACATGGGGGTGATACTGCTCGAAAGCAATGAGGTTTCTCAACAACTGCTCCGTCGAATCGTCGATGCAGATAGTGGGGATTTGGAACCGAGTTCTGTGAAACAAGTGGAAAGGGCCCTTAACTTCTTTGAAGTTGACCTTGAATATATTACCTTGGGCTCCCTCTGGGGCCTCGAATTTGACTCCTGCATAGTGAAGGTCTGATGCAGAATACATGAATTTGGAGCAAGTATTTATCTTCTCCTCATCATTTTTTCCTTGTCACTGAATTAGGAGGAGGGCGGTATTTCTTGTGTATAAAATCGAGAATATGCATAGGATGTTCCTCTTTGTCTGAAACTAGAATGACGCAGCAGTAGCACTCACAAAGCGAACCAGATTTTGGCGGATTGTTTTTGGTGTTAGCTGGGGTGTTGTTTTCGCAGTTGCTAACGGGATCTAACTTGGGAATGATTTGACCAACATACTCACAAAGCGAGAGAGGATTTTGTAATTTTTTCAGGGTGAGGTCGTACAAACTCTGGAGGACAAAGAAGGGAAGCTGGTTCTCGAGCAGCAGCAAGTCATCTTGGACAGTGAGGAGCGTTGGAACGCTGCCAAAAATAGGATCGTCACTCTTTTTGCGCTCCGATTGATTGATGTTGCTGATTCGTTGAGCCTCCGCGTACCTGTAGAGAAATTCAAGTATGAAACAACCGTCGATCAACATCATCTCTTCATTCAGCTCAGCCGCACCGTCTACTTCTGCGTAGCATTTCTTGGCTTCGTCTACCAATTCTTTCATTTTCTCCAGGCATTGTTTTGGAATATTGACCCATTCATCAATCTGCTCTGATTTGGATTCGGAGAGTCGATCGAAGAGGGATTTTACGTAACTCAACTTGATGTCGCAGGAGTGGTTTTTCAAATAGTCGTCTTTGCTGTGAAATGGTCCGATGGAGACGAGGTGAGGAGTGTAGGCACTTTCCTTCAGCTTACGGAGCTCCCTGCCAACCCTGTAAATGCAGGCGGAAGAAGACTTGGAAATGATTTTCTCTGCACCTTCAATGATCTTTTCACAGATCGTTTTGCTTCCCCCAGTGGTTGCCATTTGGGAGGAACTGTTCATCAATTATCAGAACCTAGATAGCAACCATTACTTGCTTTTCCTATCCTTGACAAACTTTTTATGCAGGAAAAAAATGTTTTTTTTTGGGGATAAACTATTAAAATTAATGTTCAAACATACAGTTATAATTATGTGGTAATAATAAAATGATATGAACTCTATAATGGGTCCGTCATTTTTTTGTCATTAAATCTTAATCAAATCATTTTAGTTGATGTATATATATATTTTTTTATTAAGAAAAATTCTGAAGAGTGAATTACATTCCTAGCTACACTTACTTTGCCTACTGTAGCTTTCCATTAATTGTAATTAGAGATATTTTTAGCGCATGCACCTGATTGCTTTTCCCCAACAACCCTCATTTAAGTTATTTTATTAATCTTGAAAGGGACGTGCTCTTGAGCTAGCGAGCTTACCCCAATTGGATGGTGTTAAAATTTTAAGGGGATAAGTTTTAGAGGGAATATAAGATAAGAAGGAATATTATTTTTAGAGGGTTGATCCACATTGATATGATGTTTATGGAAGGGGATAACTTTTAACTTGGTTTGGATGCTTTATAAATAAGAGGAGGTGAATGATGAAAAAATAGTCAAATGACTCTTTTATCTTTGTGGTGTCCCAAAACTTGGTTACCTATTAAATTAAACTTAGTTACTCAAACTTAATTATATGTTTATGTTAATTATATAATGTGAAAATTAACTAGTACAAATTAATTTTAGACAAATTAATTATATTATTATCTTAAAATCACGGCACCTCTTATTTGAAAAAAATATTTTTTTTTAATCATACAACCCTTATTTGGGAAAAATTATATTTTTTTATTTTTATTAATATAACTTTTTAATACATTTTTTCATTAGAAAAAAAAAAGAATTTATTTTTAATATAAAATACATTTTGTAGGTGAGAAATGGGGATGAGAAGGGGTATAATGGTCTAATTTAATTCATATAAAGGGGATAATATTTAGAGAGTTCAAACCTTCTCCAAAAATAATACACCTTCTTCTAAGATTAAGAAGGGGGGATAATTTTTAAAAAGAAGAAATTTTGTTTCCCAAACTAAGTAAAAAATATCACATCAAAACTTATAAGGGTGTATTATTTATAGAGGTTCCTATTTGTAGTATCCAACCGGTCCCTTAATTTATAAATATCTCAGCGTGCTTGACTTTAATCGACGAAGAGAACTGTCTCACAATTATTGCAGCATTAGAATAAAAGTTACTAAAAATTTTATTTTTTTTAAGTCATCAAAAAAAATAATAATAATAAAACAAAGAAAGAAAGAAAGCTTGCACTTAGGGAGCAATAATATTTTTTTTTGTAAATTAGAACATTTTAATAAATATTTTAATTAAAAGTTTGTCTTGCAACCATTTCTTTTGGAATGATGTAACATCGTCCACTAGAAACAGATCTTACTCTTACAGATTACTAATATTTGTTGTAAATTAAAAAATTTTAATAAATATTTTAATTTAAAGTGATAAATGTGCAAATCTTACAATTGACAACTGATTATGGTAAAATAAATAAATAAATAAATAGATTTAATAATTGTAGCACATATATGCATATATATATATATAAGCTGTATAAGTTAAGACTCAAAAGTTAAGTTTAATTGAAGGGATAGAATGACGCAAGATATATATATATATATATGGCTGCGTTTGGCATAAAAAAAATATTGAAAATCTCTATAAATCTCTGACAACTCTTTTATCTTTAATTTTTCCGCCATCACTAATTTCAAAAAATTCTAATATTTCGTTAAAAAAATAAAAAATTGGAAATAGGTTATCCGAATATATAAATTTTTTATACAATCATATTCTTCGTGTCGAGAGCTTTGAAACGAGTACCATTGTCGCTATTTTTTGTGAATTTTTTTGAATCCGTGGGAACGGATTTGGCAACCTTTTCCCACGATTTGCAAATTTTACAAAAAAAATGGTGCCAAAATCAACCCCAAATTACATTTTATTTCAATTTATCTTATTTTTTCTGACGCTAAACGGGGCCTATATAAGGTTGTACATAACAGAAAGTAATTATTTATGTACAATTATTTTCTGAAAGTTTAGTTTGTGAAAATTAAAGTGAAGAAAAAAATAGATAGTTTGACATAATTTTAAACCTTAAAAACTATTATGTATGTAATACTAATATTTTAGAGGACAAAATAATTTATTTACGAATTTCGATTGCATAACTAAAGATGCATTTAAAGCGACAAAAAGTGAGAAATATTGAGATAAAATAAGATAATTTATGAGTTCGTAATTTGTATAGTGAGATAAAAAATAAATCACTTTTAGAGATTTTAAAAATTTTTTAATGTTTTTTAATAAATAAAACATACCCAAAAAATTAGAAAAAAAAAAAAGAAATTGATGAATCCACAAATATCTCTTTCTCCCAAATGCAACGATTGAAGGGTATGTTTGTTTGAGGGGAATGAATGATGGGGGAAAAGTAATACCATGGAAGAATATATAGAATTTGATAAAAGATGATATTAATTTTTTATGTGAGATTATTTTTTTAGTGTTTGATTGATGAGATTTAAAGTGGGATAAAAGATATGATTTAATATGTGATGTGATAAGAAATAATTTTAACCTTTAAATCTTGGAAGAAACAAATCCGGCCACGAGAGATTTATAATCCCACCTCCTATGCGATATTCCTCATCCGGCAAAATGCCAGATTACTCATCCCGCAAACCCTTGTGTCCCTCAGTCAAAAAAGCAAAACAAACACAACATTAAGTGGGCCCACGAATGACTTGTGCTATCCCCCTTCTCCATCCGGCTATCAAACATAGCCGAAGAGAGCTAAAGGTAGGGGTGGAAACGAATCGAGCTTTTATCGAGCTATTCGAGCTCGGCTTGGTAAAAGCTTGATTCGAGCTTGATTCGTTATATATTCGAGCCGAATTCGAGCTTGGATTAAGGCTTGATAAAAACCGAGTCGAGCTCGAGCCTAATATAGCTCGGTTCAAAAGGCTCGCGAGCTTAGTCGAATAGTAATAAAACTACGCCGTTTAGTAATAAAACTACGTCGTTTTACGTTTAGGCGTTAAAACTAAAAAACCCACTCCCTTTTCACTTTACCGTGGCAGGCACATACACTTTCAAATTTAGACTTCATTTCGCCCCTTTCGTTCAAAGAAAATGAGAAACCCTAGCTCTAGATCGAAGCACCTTCATCTCGTCTGGTCTCTTAATCGTGCTTAACTCTTCCTCCATGCTCTAAAAGCATAAGCACAAGCATAATCGAGGGTTTAATCCCTCTGTCTTCTCTCCGCAATTTTCCAGAGTTCCACAATTTCGCTCTTTCCTCCACTTCCGCCACCATTCCTGGCCACAACAACCCGGAGCCCCTCAAAGGTATAGCCATCTCATTGTTCTTCATTAATCATTTTTAGTTGATCTATCCATTTGATTTTATTTGATTTTAATCACTCAATGATGATTTGTATGTGCGGGTGTCTTTAATCATGCCATCTAAATTGTATTATTTGGGGTGATATGTATTAGTTTGGTGCCTGCGAAATAATGCTCAAGGTTACTTTTTTCACATACGGGATATATATATAGCTGATATTGATTTTTGTTACCTCAACCCACTCAAAGCCGCTGATTATCACACCTCCAGAATTGGCATATATATCAAGTAATATTATAACTCCTTTCTTGGATAGAATCTGCAGAAACTATAGCTAGTGTTTCAAATGCTGATTTATTTTCCCAAAAGAAATAAAAAGGTTGGAAGTCAATACTACCTCATTTGCTTCTGGATTAGCAGTTACCATCAAGACTTTGAATAAGTGACTAAAATAACCGAAACACAAAGGGACCAGAGTCACCATGCATGTGAAGCCGAAAAGATCAGGTCCAAAAGGCCCTTATCTCTAAGCTTTCTTTACCCATCAGAAAATAAATAAAAATAAAAATAAAAATAAAAAATGGTGAACCTGAGCCACGCAGCAGACAAATCAGAAAAGAACAGTGCCTAGCTACATGGAATTATCTGATCAATGAGTGTCGAAAGTGAGTCCCCGTACAAAATACAAGTGTGTGAAAAAAGAAAAAAAAATTACCTTTTTAATACTTAATTTTTTAATTTTTTTATTGACATATATGCAGTTCATAATTTATAATATGTATAAAATGTTAAGGAACTTATCCTAACGCTCCTAACCATTTTGACTATATGTAACTTGTAGGATTTCTTATGGGTTGAATATTTTAACATTTACTTTTCTATAACTAAAAATACACTACACTTAGCTATAGCTTGGTTATATTACTTTTGGGCTCTGTTTGGCTCCTGAGAAAATAAATAAATAGATTTGGGTAGTTTCATTTTCATCTTTGTGAAAAGTAAAATAATGGTGTGACTTATTTGTTTGGAAATATTTTTAATCTTAGATTTGTTTGATATATGATTTCATTTCTTAGCTAGTCAATAGTACTTACGAACTTATACTGATTTTTTTGATCTTCAAAATTTATTGTTCAACTTTGATAGGAATGTCATCTCCACCTAGAGAACCCCCACAATCTGAAACACGCACTTGTGTTTCTTCCTCTCCTACTCCAGATAATGAGACTATTGAGATTAATCGTTCTCATGGAGATGAGCAAACTCAAGTTGAAGAACCACTAGTGATGACTAGGGCAAAAAGACAAAAAAAATCTACTGTTTGGTTAGAGTTCAAAGAACTTGAACTTTCTAATGGGATGAAAAAGGTCCAGTGCATACATTGTCAAACTAAATTATCAATGAGTGCAAGTGGGGCAACAACTCATATGAAAAGACATTTGGAGTCATGTATGACAAGAAAATTAGAGCCAAAAAAACAACAAACATTGAACTTCCAACCAGTGATGTCAAGTGTGAATGAAAGGTTAATAGGTCCTCCTCTTATGCAACCTGGTGGAAAGTATGATCACTCACGGATGAGAGAGGTAGTAGGTCATTGGATTCTCATGCATGAACATTCATTCAATGTTGTTGAGGAGCATGGTTATAATTTTATGATGAAGATTGCAAATCCTGAGTTTGAGAAGATTTCTCGTAAGAGTTTTAAGACTGATTGTATGGCAGTATATGAAGCTGAGAAGAATAAGTTGAAAGTGTTGTTAAAGGGTATTAGTAAAATTAGTTTAACCACTAATATGTGGAAGTCACAAAATCAAAAGATTGGCTACATGGTTATTACAGGCCACTTCATTGATTCTGAATAGAGGCTACAAAAGCGTGTGCTTAGTTTTTGACATGTGCCACCTCCTCATCGTGGGGTTGATGTGGCTAACGCTATCTATAAGTGTTTAATGGATTGAGGGATTGAGAATAAAATATTTTCTATTTCTGTTGACAATGCCTCTTATAATGACACATGCTTGAGGATTTTGAAAGAAAATTTTTCAAGAAGCAGGAGTTTAGTTGGTGGTGGAAGATTATTTCATATTCGATATTGTGCACATATCCTGAATTTGTTAGTGCAAGATGGACTTGGTGAGATTAAAGATATAATTGAGGATGTGCATGAAAGTGTAAGGTTTGTTAACTCTTCCGAGGCGAGACTTCGAACATTTTGTGAAATAGTGCAACAGTTACAGATTAAAGAAAGAAAGTTAATTTTGGATTGTCCTACTCGATGGAATTCCACATATTGTGAAATAGTGCAACAGTTACAGATTAAAGAAAGAAAGTTAATTTTGGATTGTCCTACTCGATGGAATTCCACATATGATATGTTGGCAAGTGCATTAAAATTCAAGGAAGTTTTTCCAAGATTGAAAGAAAGGGAACCAAGTTATAACAATGTGCTAGAATCAGGGGATTGGGATAAAATTGAGAAAATCTGTAAGCTACTTGAAGTTTTTAGTGTAGCTACTAGCATTATATGTGACAGTGATTATCCCATTTCTAACTTGTATTTGGCTGAAGTCTATAGGGTGAAACAAATTATTGACCAAGCTTCAATTGATGACAATGATTTTATGCGGTCAATGGCAAGGAGGATGAAAGAAAAGTTTGACAAATATTGGGGTGAATGCAATTTGGTGATGTCTATTGCTAATATTTTAGATCCGAGGCGTAAACTTCTTGGAGTTGAAATGTGTTTTCCTGAAATTTATCCAGAAGATGAGTGTAAAAGGAATATTGATGAAGTTAAAAAGGCTTTGTATGAAATTTTTGATGATTATGTGCAATTGTATAGTGAAGAAGCATGTAGTGGAAGAATGGATTTTTCCGGAGGTGGCACCAGCTCTAGCTCTCAATCATCATCCTCAGGTTGGTCCAAACTAATGTCTTATGTTCGAACAAAAGAGAGTAATCCCTCAATTAAATCAAAATTGGATGTTTATCTTGAGGAGGGAGTATATATATGTCAAGCAAGTTCTCACACTGATTTTAGTGCATTAGAATGGTGGAAGGCCAATAATTTGAAATTTCGAATTTTATCCAAGATGGCAGCTGATATTCTTGCTATCCCAATCTCCACCATAGCCTTAGTGCTGGTGGTCGAGTTATTGATTCATACCGTGTTTCTTTAACTCCTGAAACTGTTGGAGCTTTGATGTGTAGGGGAGATTGGATTCGAGTACTTCATGGTGTGAAGAAAAAAACAAAGGTAATAATATTATGTTATTGTATTATTTTAACTATGTAATTGTATTTACAGAGAATGATGTTAGACATAATAATTTTTTTTTTATTTTTTGATATTTTGTATTTGTGTAGATAGAAAAACAACCGCAAAAAATCACTTTGCCCATTGCTTGATAGCATGTTCGATGGAGGTAAAATACTATCATTATTGGTAATCCTATCTTTATTGATATATTCAATTTAAGGAATTCTTTTCATTGTTTTGCAGTTATAGAATTTGGCCGATTGAATGAAGGAACTTATGATGATATGGAAGAAGACCCAAAGTTAATGTGATGCTAGCATATTGTTGTTTTTATTTTTTTTGGAAGGGACTTGTGATGCTATGAAATGTTATATTTTTTGTTTCTTATGTTTTGAACAATAGTAGACTTGTTTTGTAATCTATGGAATGGAATGCAGTTATTGTTTTGTTTTGTTTTGTTTTTTTGTTTTTTGTTTTTTAACCTTTCTAATCTATGGAATGGGATTATTTGGATTCTTATCTATGGAGAATTTCACACCTCTTCCATCAGAGGTGGATAGTTTCTTTACCCAGGAAAACTATTACTAGATTGCTAGTCTTAGTTGTTTTGCTAATTATTCCCAACAAGGAAGTGGCAATGAGACTGCAAAGGTGTTGAATTTAAGAAGTGAAGCTGATAGTTATGCCCAGATTCCAAAGGAGTGAAAAATTTTTGATAAGCCAACTATGACACCTTCATCTGATGGAAAGAAAAGAAAAAGAGATGATACTACCCATTTAGAGGTTTGCTGAAATTTTTTCAATTGTCATATCTATTATTCTACATCTTTATGTTTTTTTATTTTGTTTTCATCTTTATTTATGTTTTATCTGTGAGTAAAATATGAAAACAGAACGAAAGAAGGACCAACGCCCAAGAAAGCATGACAAGAAGAAATGGAAACATAAGCAAAAGCCAACTGCTAATATCTTTTGGCGACTTGAAGGTAAACAAGATAAAGACAACTCCATTGCTAGGGATGCTACAAAAGAGTCTGTTTCTATTTTTATTTTCTTTTCTTTCTAGTGTATATATTGCACATTTTTTCCCATTTATCTTAGAACATTTTGTTGATCTGCTGCAGGTAGAATTATCTTTCAAGATCTTGTTCCAAGATGCAGTAAGGTGAAGGTAGAATTATCTTTTGGATTTTATTTGCCGGTTCCTCTCTAATGCTCTTTAAATGCTATTGCATGTTTGATGGTCTGATGTGTGAATGCTGGTTTTTGTTGGTGACAATTGGGAGAAAAATGTAATCATCCATGTTTTGGGGTTTGTCGTTTTATTTAATAAATGGATTGGGAATGTCAAGAGCAGAAAGCAGAACAAATATAGAAATATTGAAAGCCACTAGTTGATTATTAACCTTAAGGACAATAATAATATGCATGTGTTTGGTCATGGATGCAATGGAGGCACTCTAAGTCATTTGGTATATTTGATAATTTCCATCTTGTTTCATTTTTATCATCATTCTATGTTTTGGTTACTTAGGCATAGATTATTATTATTATTATTATTTTACATCTGCTGTGAGATCAAGCCCATGTCCTATTAGTTTGAGCCATGATGAGCAGCATTTAAACCTTCTGATAGAGATTGTCCTGCAGGGAGGATTATAGAATCCTGTTGCATTAACTCGCTTGATAAAGCCCTAGGAAAAGATTATAGCAATGTGTTAAAGAGAACTGAGAAATATCTCTCTCATATTCTTCTTTAGATGGAGTCGTCAAGTGGGGGCTCTGTTAGCCTAATGGAGCAGTTAGTATTGGTAACATAAATTTGGAGAGGATCTGTCAAGATTCAAAAACACCTTTGAACACAAAGGGGAGGGAATAAAATAGAAGGCAAAACTAATTGAGAAAGAAAATGTTATTGGTCTACTTGATCCTTAGATAATCATTTTTTATCTATTAATAATCCAATCAATGTTGATAATGTTTTGAATAGTTCAGATCCGCCATGTTTGATAAGGATCTTAAACAAATTTATCATTTAAAAGTTCACATGGAATCTACTTGAAGGTCTAATTGCTTTTCTTTCTCCTTTTTACAAATACCTTTCTTTTCTCAAAAGTTGGATCTAGGAGAACAACTTCATTTGCCATGGAAGTGTTTCGAATTACAAACTTTGTTATTTAACTTTTGAAGGGCAAAGTATATACAAGGCATTTTCAAATAGGTTATTGCCTTAGTCCGGTTCATTTCTGTGGCTATACATAAATTTTAATCATAGCCAGCTTCACTGTTGTTTTAGTTATCAAAAGGATGATTTGTTTTCTTTCTTGCTGTAAATTTATCCCTGTACTCTCCAGCAATATCAGCTCTGAGAGTACTTTTAATTTTGTAGTCCATAATTGAATTATTTGTTCTACCACCTCCTCATCACCTTTGCATTTGTTTCTGAGTAATGCTACGAAAAGGAGAAAAATATGCTAGGAAAAAAATAACCATAATGAAGTGGAACATTTATAGACTTATCCCTTGAAAACCATATCTGCAACTTTTAATTTTTTGGCCATTATTTAATTTTGTTGTCGAGAGTGGTTTTGATAAATTACGTGTATATGTTTTATAAAGCATCAAATGGGGATGCTTGTCCTTACTAGACAGTTGTTTAGAGTATTTTCTGCATGGTATTGCATTTGATGGTATAAACTAAGAGAACTGTGGCTGGAAGGCACAGTATCTTTCCAATTTTTAGTTCATTGTTGGTTAACTAAACCTTGCACCGTGCTCACTGTGAGAATGAGTTCCCACATCCTTAAAGAAAATTATTTTTTTTCTTATTTATTAATTAGCAGATATCATGCTTTTTAACCGTTAACCTTGATGCACAACAATCGGTTTTATTCATGTAGATAAAGGAAATTCTATCCCACTATCCATCCAACCACAAGCAATCTGCAGTTATTCCTCTGCTAGATTTTGCACAACAGCAACATGGAGGGTGGCTTCCTGTTTCAGTGATGAATGCAGTATGTTTCAAGACTTTGCAATCAAGTAAAGCTGAGTTGGGATGGATGAGGTTATTTTTGTGCCCTTTTCCCTTCTCCCTTCGAAATTAATTCATTACTTTAGAAAATTAGATAGTGTTATCCCTTTAAGATAATTCTTCTGGGATGTTAGAGTTTCGTTGACAATTGCCTAATTTTTGGTGATTCTTGAATTGACTTCCAAGTAGAACCCACTCAGTATTATGTCTGAATTCTAAATTGGAGGTCACTTATTATTAAGTGCAGGACATTTCTCTATTAGGTGGATATCTTAATTGAATGCTAAAATTTTTCTGTGCCTAGTCTACAATTTTCAATTACCCAAAAAAAAGAAAGTATACAATTTTCGGATACAAAATTAATGTAGAATCAACTTTTATGATTCCATTGCCTATGTTGGGTGATGGATATCCTGATTCAATGCAAAAATTTTGTTGCAAATGACAAGTGCTTTGTAAACTTGTGCATGCATAAGTTGAGCTTTATTCGAGCTCGAACTTGAGCTTTATTCGAGCCTACCCAAGCAATTCGAGCTCAAACTCGAGCTTTATTCGAGCTTTCGAGCTCGAACTCGAGCTTATATCGAGCTCAACACTTAACCGAGCTACTCGTGAGCCAAGCTCGAATACTGTATTTTCTTTATCGAGCCGAGCTCGAACTCCACTAACTATTCGAACTCGAGCTCAAGCCGAGCTCGAGCTTGCTGTCAAATTTTCGAGCTGAGCTCGAGCACGTTGATATTCGGCTCGGCTCGGTTTGTTACTACCCCTAAATAAAGGATGGCGTTGGTGAAAAATTGTTTGGACCCAAGTGGGGAAAGGCCCAGAAGAGGACATTGTTAAAGTGGTCCACCAGTCGTACGGTTATAACTTGGAGGATGTTAATTTTACAGTGAAGGCCAGGCTGGTGCTTTTGGAATCCCATGTATGGCAAGTAGTTTCTCAGGCTGAAAGAGATTAGCCTGAGCCGTTCAATTTTCATCCGATGGTTGATAATAAAAATAATTTATTTAAAATTTTTAAATTTATTTTTATCGTAAACCATCAAAATCAGATAACCCACAAATCCGATATTAAGAGATTAACGTTAGACTCTCTAAAACCTCTCAGCTACTTAGATTTTTAAGGCGACATTTACTTTATTTTTCTATTTTTTATTTTCTATTTTAATTATTTTATATTTTAAAAATCTCAAAATAAATAAATCTTGTTTTAAGATTTTTTTATTCTGAATTAAAAAGGTTCAAAACGATTTTTCTATGTTTTTATGTGTAAACTCATTTTCTATTTTTTAAAATAAATTTTAAAAATACAAATAACCAAATATATTTTAAGCTATTTTTCTCATTTTCAAAAGCGCAAAATAACAAATGAGCTCAAAAAAAAAATAGAAAATAAAAATAAAAAATAGAAAAACAAATCAAATGACTCCTAATTTTTTTAAATTATCAAATTTATCTTCTTACATTTTAATTTTCTTTTAATTATGGACAACAAAAATATCAAATTAACCAAAAATTAAAAAATTAATTTTTTTCTTCCCAAACACAAAAAAGAAAATTAACTTTTTAGTAATTAGTCAGATACAAAAAAATTAATTTTTTTTTCTTCCCAAACTAAGCTTAGGTGTTGCTTGAAATATTAAAATTTATAAACTATTAACTTTATTTTTCTCCAACTTTTTTAGTTTTCTTCACAAACAAAAATTAATTTTTTTATAATTTTTACTAAATACACAACTTTTTTTTAAAAGTGACACATGGTAACACGAAAAGAAAAATTACAAAATATTTTACATTTTTTTATTTACCAAAAATTTGTTTTCTATAACGTGCTTTTAATTAATTTCTTCCCAATAAATTGAAAATTAGAGTAAAATATAATTCGTTATTCTTGGAATTCAAAAGAGTATAAAAGCTGTTTTAATTGACCGATAGTTATCCAACACCTACCCAGCTATATTATAAGTTCTTGACTCATTCTTGTTGACAAAATTTGTTAAATTGTTTGATTTAATTTTCTCCATTCGTTTGCCGAAAGTAAAATAAGTTGTGTAATAAACTGTTAATTAGGGACATAATAAAAAATGTGAATGAAACAATTAACGAAATTAATAGTACTTGCATATTTAATTTACACATCAAAATAATAATTTTTAATATAATGAAGAGATCAAGTACTCGTATTTAAAATTTTTAATAACAAAATATTAAATATTTACAATAATTTCAGTAATCAAAAAAAGTTGTTCATTTTTAACCCCGGATCCCTCTCAGTGCATACACGTTTAATGAATATGCTATTTTTTTTTTTAATTCTCATTTTGTTGAAACTTGAACGTACTATTTTGGGGCCGCACAAGCTAATTTGAGGCCTAATTAGTTATTTGATGAGACTTTTTGTTGTTATAATATTATAATAAGATTTATTAAAATTTTTATTTTACTTAATTTTTAAAATTTAAAATTATTAATTAAATACAATCAATAATTAAAATGAAATACAATTTTGACATTAAAAAAAAGGAGTATTAAATAATAAACGTGACATTTCACTATCCCCACAATGAGTACTCGAATTGATACAATAGTTTTAATATATGAAAAATTAGAATTCCTTATATAATTAAATTAAAAAAAAAAGATAAAAAACAGGAAAAAAATATTGATTTTACATTTCAAAATTTCCCTTTTTTTACTTTATCCATTGAATACAAAATTAGTTTTTGCTTTTTTTAATTTTTACTAATTTTCTCTAATTTTTATTATCTTTTTTTAATTTTTTTTAACTTTTATTAATTTTTTTCATTTTTTTCATTTTTATAAATTTTTATCAAATATTCAACTATCGACCAAATGTCATGTGTCAAAAAAAATATAATATTACACTTTTTTTTATGCGTGCAAACACTCCTGCAAGAAAGGGAAAAAAGAAAAATGGAAATGAATGCGACCAAAGCCATGTGTAATGAGAATTGGATGCCATTTGTGGTGGTTGGATCATCCAAATCTCATAACAGTTCTTCTTGTACGATGGCCAGAGATATTTTGTTCATCTTCACCTGGAAAGTGCAGTTCAGAAGGCAAATTAACCTCAGCCTCTTTTGTCTTTTCCTTTTGTTTTTTTTTTTTCTTTTTTGGCTTAATTATTATAAATTTTTGACAGCTTAGGGTCGATGCACGAGAAAAGGGTGTGTTTTGTGTTGTATAAAAATATATAAAATAAAATAAAATTATAAAAGTAAATGTTTCATAATTTATACAGTGGGTAAAAAATTTAAATTTTATTATTTTGTAATTTATATTATAAAAATTTATAAAAATTTATTTTATTTTATTTCAAGTGAAACCAAAATAGAGACAATAGAGTTGGAGACCCAAGATGATCACAATGACCTTTTTCTTCCAGTGGGTACTGAATTTATCCTCACTTTCTCCTGTATAAATTATTAGAGACTCCTGAGTAAAGCGAATCCAGACAGCCAAGAAAAGATTTTTTTTGAATTTGCTTGGAACACGATTGCAAGTTCATCTTATCTTGAAATAATGATGAATTCGTGTAAATTATAAATAATGAATTGATAAGTGGTAATTACTGGCTACCAAGTTGTGGAATGATTGGACTTCGTTTGACAAAATATTGCTTTTTAGTTTTCGCGTTTAATTTTAGTTTTAATATTTAATATTTATTTTTATATAAAAATAAAAACAAAAATTTGAAAATATATTTACTAATAATTAATGTCAATAATAGTTATGACATTAAGAAGTCACCAAAACAGTGGATGATGACCAATTGTAAAAGTATATGTGATCAGAGTAGACAGAAGATGACAGTAATTAGAGATGAGTGACAACTAATCTTGATTAGAGCTAATAGTGATCAAAGGTGATGGTAACCTATGACAATAACTAGAGGTGGATGGTGATTGATAGCGAAGATAGTGGTAGGAGGTTAATAGTGGTAGACGAAGTGTTTAGTGGTCACTTGTGGATGATGGTTGTGACAAATGACGGTAGTGGTGATTCTAGAATAAATTAAAAAATAAAAAGAAAACTTAAAGAAAATAATTTTTTTACGCTTTCATAATTAAAAAAATTTTTAAAAATAAATTTTATTTCTTTGACTTAACAAAGTGTAAAAGCCAAACAATGGATATTCCAACGTCGTCTTGTAATTTCCAAAGAAGTGGCGCATCATGCTTCGGTGGCATTTCAATAATCATTTACTTGGATCAATATCTTGATCGAAGAACTACGGAATGAAAATTCACCTCTCTCGCTAGATCGATGTTGTTATACCGTACTACAATATTGTTATAATTTTAAAAGGAATAAATAACGGGGCAACCAAATCCACTACAGAGCCACGATGCTTCATATAGTGTGATTTACGGTCTTAAGCAGCGCCAGCTTGTGTTGGTAACATACAACTACTGGATGAATGTTATCATCTGTCCCTATTGTGGGTGTTCGGTAATTTATTATGGGTGTTCGGGATCAACAAGTTGAAAGGCAAAATCAAGTAGATCACACCATATATAATATAGTGTAGTGAAATTTATTATTTAAATTAAATGATAATACCGCAACTCAAATAATAGATCATTTTATTTTATATTTGCCCTGATCTAGTCATGCTCTGGCAGTCACTTTCCAGAGCTTATCTTGTGAGAAAGGAGCATAGTCGTAGGGCAAATGCATACAGTTTGTTTTGACATGATATATCAATAGTATCTTGCTTTGGCTCAAAGAGCAGTAGTGCACTTTCGCGCACAGACAATTACAACTGCAACTACGCACCATCACTTGCTCACTTTAGCTATAGTATGACTGCGAAACATATTTAGCACGTGATTGCTTTTTTCTCCATCAGCACTGTACTGTTTCAATCAATATATATATATATATATATCATTTTCATTTAATATTGAAAGGGACTTGGATGGATCTAGATCTCTATAAATATCTGCATGGGCGCTGGACCTTACCCGTGCAAATTGAGTGGATGTGCATGCTCTCAAAGCCATTTCTTTTAGATTGATGTAACTCATCCAGTGAATTCAGCTCTTGCGTCAGTATTGGGCCTCCCTCCAACCAATGACCCGCAAGATTTAATGATAAAGATTGATGATGGATAGCGAGCCCCACCACATTTGTTGTGAGTTGCTAATTTGCTAGTGCTGGTCGTTTGTTGACTAGTAAAGAAGATCACAAATGGGGCGCATGGCAAGGTCCTATAATCGTTGTTAGATCACCTATGAATTGGTTGTCTCATTAATTAATTGCCTAGCAATAGACTTCAGAACAAAAAGTTTTGAAAGAAGCAAAAAATTTTAACCAACTCAGGATATATAATTTAATTACAAAAAAAAAAAAAAAAAACTCAGGATATATAATTTACTATATATTAAAAAAGAAAATAAATTTAAATAAACAAACTTCAAATTTAAAATTTCAAGTTATCCGACGTGATAATTAATAAATATTAATAAACTACGACCAACTTATTCATTTATAGCATGAGCTTGATCGCTTAAGCTGCCTCTGTAGGCGTAACATAGTTGGTATTCAGACAGTAGATTACAATCGTAGATGTAGGATCGATTTTTAGCAGCTACAGTGTAAGAGTTTCACCCCTTGTGAAGGTGACGTTATATGAGTACTAGGCACTAATCTTTTTATTTAAAAAATCACTGTATACCGTGATTTATTTCTTTTACTATTCACTTAAGGCTGAGGGGTGAGGCCCTGAGAGCGCGAGAATTATCGTCTCTCGCAGCCGTGATGGTTTAAGGTTTGTCTGGTGCGGAAGATTTTAGTGGGAGGAGACCAGGCTGCTGGTGCTTTTAGGGACCCACAATGGAAACATTTTCCACTATGATTAAAGTTGGCCTAACGTTGACATTGTGGGCGGATGGGGGCGTGATGCATTAAACGTCAGCATTCTGACATACAAAAATCAAAACGATACTCAACGGCGCTTGGTAACAAAATAAAAATGACAAAACTTTTAGCTTGATCTGATAGGTGCTATTTTATTTATTTAAAATCTTTTTTATTATAATGACATACTTAAAAATTATTAAATAAAAAATTAAATTTTAATAAAAAAAAGTCACATAAAATTAAAAAATACTGTAACTTACCTAGTCTCGTAGTCTCAGATAGATGATATATATATATATATATATATATATGAATATAAAAATTAATTTAAACCAAAGTAAAACCCAAATTAATGTTAAATTATGGCAACCAATCAGTCAAAGCATATAATTTTGTCCTCTGATTCTCACATAGAATAATAATAAATAGTAAAATAATAACTCAAGGTTGCACACTGACTATCAACGCAAAGGCTTACAGAGCTACCACAATAACCATAATGTTATTATAAATTCTATAACATATTAGTTGAGTCATAAATCCAAATTTGAAACCTACACAAGTACTCATACAAATAAAAATACAATAATTTAAAAATAAATAATAGTAATAATTATAAGTCGGCCTTCAATTTTAACTCAACTTATGATGATTATTCTAATTCTCTAGAGATCACTTGTAATAGGAGAAAAATGAGTACTAGTACCACCTAATAGATAAAATTGTGCATTTGTACACCAATATACACACTAAGTGCATAATATAATATACAATAATTTTAATATAATAGAATATGTAAAATAAAAATACAATCTTGTAACTTTTATATTCCTAATCTTATTTGGAGATGAATAACACTTGACAAACACACATTATTTTACGTCTAAAATCAATTCGGAAGAAAGCAATTGCTCTCGGACACGACCAATTCCTTATTGCCCCAATCAACTGTTATATATATTTTATATATTGGGAATCCAAAGGAGATGTTCTAGCAATAAAAATACACCAAGGATGAAATTAAAAGGTTGTTTTAAATTGATAGCGAAGTTGTTTTGTCTGTTTTGTCTGCTTAAGATCAATGCATGAGAAATAGAGACAATAGAGTCAGGAAACCAAAGATAATCGATGTTGGTTCTTTCACAGTCACTTTTATCTGTAGTGAAGCTCATCCTCACTTTCTCATATATATATATATATATATATATTTTGGAAACTGAGTAAAGTGAATCCAGGCAGCAGCCGCATGGGGAAAAGATTTTGAACTTTGCGAAAAGCTAGAGTATGATTTTTGAAAGTTCTATCTTATCTTAAAACAGTGATAAATTCGGTAAATTAAATAACTATACTAATAATAATTAATAAATTTTTAAATAATTTTGTTTCTAAGCTGATCTAATAAAAATAGAATTTTGAATTAAGAGCTGTCAAATACATTTTATTTTAACCTTTATTATTAATCTCTTCTCATAATTAGTTTTATTTTTCAAAGTATAGAAAGTAAAAAATAAAAAGTGTATTTATCTATTTATTTATTTTACATTTTCAAAAGTTTTATGCATGTGTAGTTATACAGGGAATATATAAATTTTTTATTGACCAATTTTAACTTCCACTGGGTTATCCATTTAACGTTTTTGTTACAAATGAGATAATAAATTGATAAATGATAATTACTAGTGGAATGTCAACTTTGAATGCATGCCTACTAGACAATTACTGCAACGCATCATAAAGTGAACACAGAACAGAGTTCCTTTTTTTTTGGGAGCTTGAAGAAAATGAACACCTCATTCTTGTAATAATAAAAAAAAAAAAGAAAATAAAAGGATTTTCTCAATTGTTCTTCTTAGTTTTTAGAGCAATGTTAATTGAAATTATAGCACAAAAGTGAATAGAATGACGAAGCAAAATTAAAGATCCGATACAGGGTCTGTAATATTCTTTATAGTTGGAATCTACAATTTAGCAGCAGTTCTTATATACTGAAAGAAATCAAATTTCTGCATTATATAATTAGTAGGGCAGGTGCTTTATGAATGTTGTTATCGATTCCGATGGTGTATGCAAGGCCATTTAATATGACCCAACTTGAAAGGCAAAATCAAGTAGATCAAGCCATTTATATAACCTTACTTGCTTCTTGGATTACAAACGAACAGTACTAATACATTACTAAAACAGCATTAATAACAGATATATATTACAGAGAGCTCGATTAAAAAGGATGGAGAGCCAAAGCGAAATAGACCGGAAAACATAATGATACGTACAATCTACACTGATCAAACTAGCAAGCATAAAGGACTTCTTAATCTAGACCGGTTGAAGACAAGATACTTGGTAACTAGTTGTAGCTAGGATTAACACAGCCAAAAGCAGTATTTATTTGTTGGGAGGATTTCGAGACAGATTGAGGATGAAATTTCCCATCGTGGCTCCAAAAGTGATGAAGGCAATGCAGAAAGCTAGGAATGTCCACGGCTTAGAAAAGTATGTATATCTCACATAGGCCATGAATTCTGGCCACAAACGCTCGCTGCACCGAGCAGCCGCCTCGCATGTCTGAGCATAAAGGAACGCCCCTTTCTCTAACACAACTTCCTGGCAGAGCTTGTTGAAGATATCAGAGGCTTCTTCATTGGCCCTCAAATAGTTTTGTATGACTCCGGCCTTCTGAAGAACTTCCACGTCTTTTGCAGTGTTTATGAGTCTATCCATAAGGACGGCATAAGATGAGACATAGCACTCGACACCGGGGGTGACACTGCTCGAAAGCAATGAGGTTTTCTTAACAACCGCTCAGTCGAGTCGTCGATATGGAGAGTGGGGATTTGGAACCGACCTCTGCGAAACAAGTGGAGAGGGCCTTTAAGTTCTTTGAAGCTGACCGTGAATATAGTATTATCTCGTTCTTGGGGAGGGGCTTCGAATTTGACTCCTGCATAGTGAAGGTCTGATGCAGAATACATAAATTTGGAGGATGTATCTACCTTCTCATCTTTTCCGTGTGGTTCTGAATCAGAAGGCCGGTATTTCTTGTGTATAAAATCGAGAATATGCATAGTATTGTCTTCCTCTACTAAAATGACGCAGGAGTCAGCTGTGGAGGTTGTTTTCGGAGTTGCTAACTGGATGTAACTTGGGGATGATTTGATCAACATACTCACCAAGCGAATCGTGGAGGGGATTTTGTAATTTTTTCAGGGTGAGGTCGAACAAACTCTGGAGAACAGAGAAGGGAAGCTGGTTCTCGAGCAGCAGCAAGTCATCTTGGACGGCGAGGCACGTTGGAACGCTGCCAAAAATAGGATCGCCGCTCTTTTTGCCCCTCCGATTGATTGGGGTTGCTGATTTGTTGAGCCTCCGCGTACCTGTACAGAAATTCAAGTATGAAACAACCGTCGATCAGCATCATCTCTTCATTCAGCACACTCTACTTCTTCTGCGTAGCATTTCTTGGCTTCGTCTACCAATTCTGTCATTTTCTTCAGGCATTGTTTGGAATGTTCGATTCATCATCGGTATTCTCTGATTTGGGGACTCGATCGAAGAGGGATTTCACGTAACTCAACTTGATGTCGACGGAGCGTCCTTTTCAGATACTTGTCTTTGCTGTGAAATGGTCCGATGGAGACGAGGTGAGGAGTGTAGGCACTTCGCTTCAGCGCACGGAGCTCCCTGCCACCCTGTAAATGCAGGCGGAGGAAGTCCTGGAATTGGTTTTCTCCACCCCTTTAATTATCTTTTTACTGATGCTTTCTACAGTGTCTGCCATTGGGTGGAACTGTTCTTCAATTCCTTCAGACCTTAGCCAGCAAACCCTTACTTGCTTTCCTATCCTTGACAAAACTTCTTATATAGGGGAAAATTTTGTTTTTTTTTTAATTTATTAAAATTAATATACAAAATAGAATTAAAATTATGTGGTAATAATAAAATGAAATGAACCCTATAATGGGTTCATCTTTTTTTTTTTTAATATCATTATATCTTAATTGCATAATTTTAGTTGATGTACATTTTTTTTTTATTAAGAAAACTTCTGAAGAGTGAATTACAATTCCTAGTTACAATTACTCTGCCTAGTTTAGCTTTCCATTAATAATTGAGATACTTTTAGCGCATCCCACTGATTGCTCTTCTACAACAACCCTCATTAAGTTATTTAATTATCGTGAAAGGGCTGTGCTCTGAGCAAGCGAACAGCGGGCTTGACTTTAATCGACCAAGTGTACTTTCTTATAATTAATGCCGCATCGAGATAAACGTTAACTAAAATTTTGACTTTGTTTTTTCAGCCAAACATCCTCTATCTGCCAAAAAAAAAACTTAGCTTGTAAGATGAATAATATTTTTTTGTAAATTAAAACATTTTAATTTAATGTTTGTCTCGCAATCACTTCTTTCGGAAGGATACATCATTTACTAGAAACAGACCTTACACTTAAAGATTAGTAATATTTTTTTTTGTAAATTAAAACATTTTAATAAATATTTGAATTTAAAATGATCAGTGTGCCAAATCTTACAATTGACAATGATTATGGTAAAAAAAAAAAAGAAAATTGATTGAATAATTGTAGCCCACACTCATATATATATATATATATATATATATAAGCTGCATAAGTTAAGACTCAAATTTAAGTTTAATTGAAGAGATAGGAGGACGTAGATATATTTATGTATAACGTTGTGTGTAGATAAGATTAATTATTTATTTACAATTATTTTTTAAATGTTATGTTAGTGAGAATTAAATGAAATAAAAAAATATAATTTGGCATAATTTTAAACTTTTTAAGTATTATGTATGTATATTACTCATATTTTAGAGGATAAAATAATTTATTTACGAATTTCGATGGCGTAACTAAATATAAAAAAAAAATAGGGACGAAATCCACAAATTTCTCTTCTCCCAAATGCAACGATCGAAGAGAGCGAACGAATGGAAGGTTAGTGGGTGAAAAATTAATTAACTGGACCCAAGGAGGAAACGCCCAGAAAGGGACATTATTGGTGGTCCATAAATCGTTTGATTATAACTTGGAGGAGGTTAATTTTAATTTTACCGTGAAGGCCAGGCAGGTGCTTTTGGGAGTCAACAATAGGAAGGTCACGCCGACACCACCTAAAACAATAAATGACAGGCTAAGGAGGTGTTTGTCGTCGAAAATAATGAAAATTATAATTAAATTTTTTTTAATATTTAGATTACAGTCATTAATTTTTTTAAATATGAATAGTATTATTTTTTTACTTTTATGTCAAAATTTTGAATTTTAAATCTTATTTGACCGATTTTTTTAATTTATTTGAATGATTTTATATCAAAATTTTTTTTGTAACTTACCGAAAAATTTGTTAGAATTTGTAAAAAATTATTAAATTTTGTGAAAATATTATTGAAATTTGTAAAAAAATTTATTAAAATATTTATAAATTTATATAAATTAATAAAATTTTATGTAATGCGAGAAAAAATAATATATGTTAAAATTTTTAAAAATTTTTAGAAGTTTTCCGTCTCCCTCGTCGCTCTAAACGCACGTTTAACACAATGTTGCATGGTGGCGTTATGAAGCAAACGTCAGCATGCTGACATGGGAATCCCGGGTACGCTGGGTGGTTTCTCAGGCTGCAAGATGCCAGCACCAACATGAGCGGTTCATTAGTTTTGATCGGACGGTTGGTAATAAAAGTAATTTTCTAAATTTTTTATAACAAAATTTGAAATTTGTCTTTATTGTGAATTGTTTAATTTTAATCGGATGACTTCATAAACTAATGTTACAGGTCTAATATTAGACTCTCCAAATCCTCTCAGGCTACTTTAAATTTTTAATTTTTTAAAATGATCGAATTTACATTTTTATATTTTAAATATTTGAATCATAAAGAATAAAAATATTAAATTAATCAAAAGTCGAAAATTAACTTTTTTTCCAAACATAAAAATATTAATTTTTTTAGTAATTAGTTAATAGTTAGTTAAAAAAATAACTTTTTTCTTTCCCAAACTAAGCTGAGGTGTTGTTTGATACTAAAAGTTATAGACTTTTACAAACTTTAATTTTCTTCAACTCTTTTTAATTTTCTTCACAAAAAAAAATATTAATTTTTTATAATTTGTAGCAAATGTACAATTTTTTTAAAAATGACACATGATAGTACGAAGAGAAAAATTGCAAAACATTTTACTTTTTTTATTTTCCAAACACCTTGTAATTTAAAACATATTTTTAAATAATTTATTTCCAATAAATTGGAAATTAGAGTAAAATATAATTCATAATCCCTTAAAGAGTATACAATTTGTTTTAATGACTAATAGTTATCTACCACTTACCTAACTATAATATAAGCTCTAATTCATATTTATTCATAAATATGCTAATTTGTTTGCTCTAATTTTCTCCTTTTGTTTGCTAAAAGTGAAACAAGTTATACAATAGACTGACATAATCAGGAATGTGAATGAAACGATTAATGAAATTAATAGTACTTACATATTTAATTCACTCATTGAATTTGATACAATAGTTCTAATATATGAAAAATTATAATTACGTATATAATTAACCAAAAAAAGGGATAAAAAGAGAAAAAAATATTGATTTTACTTTTCAAAGTGAAAGAGTTGTGATGTTAATTGTGTACCTTTTTCATTATTTATGTTTGTGTTGAACAAAAAGAAAGAAAAAGAGTTGAGTTTGGGGTATTAAATTAAAAAAAACCTGTACTTATTCCCAGTAGAAGGCTTGTCATATGTCCAGAGTCAAAATTTAGTGGGGATGATGGGCTTGAATTTGGCCGCTCATGGGCCTCCGCTCCATTAGGGGCCGCAAGCCACTCTTTTAAATAGGCCTCCACTGTTTAAATTTTATAGGGCTCAGTCCAAAAAGATACGTACCCACCTGTGAATGTTGTATGGGCTCTACCACAAAACAGGGCCTAGCAATCCAGGCTTTGAAAAGTTGTAGCTAAGATAAGAACTCTGTGGGGAACCTCTCTGATGTGGAGCTCTAAAATAGGAACAAAATTTTTGTAAGTTTTTACACAACTGAGATTAGTAAATCTCTAAAATTCTAATTTAAATTTTTATAAATTTCAATAAATTTTTGTAATCTCCAAAAAAATTCTATACAAAACTCTAAAAATTCTTTGCCATAGTTTGACCATTTTAATTACCAAAAACAAAAAAAATTGTTTGACCATTCAAATAGAATCCTCTGTTGAAACAATTTGAACAGAATTTTTATTATTTATTTCTATCTTTTCATGATTCGTTGGTTGGAGTTTCAAACTGTCTGTAATAAACAATCATTGGAACTAAAAAAATTAAAAATATGAAAATAATAGCGGGGGGTATCACAAAACTGCAACAAATATAAACTAATAATATTAAAGGAAAAAGAACTCCAATTTGACAATATCTGAACAAGTAGCTGCTTTATATTTTTATCGTTTTAACTTTATAGATAAAATCGGATTCTATATGAATTTCTGTCTTCTTTGTAGTTTTCCACGAGGGACAAAAGTTTCATTCATAATGGTTTTAGGTCCTTTTTTTTATTAAAATATCTAACAATATTTATAAGAAAATGTTTAACGCGTTTTATTAAAATATCTAAAAACACTATTTATTATGAGAAAGAAAAAAATATTAAAAGTCAAAAATAAATATATTTTTATTAACATATTTGTAATGTTAAAATAAAATGTACTTTCACTTGAGCCTCACTAACACGTTTAAAGTTGTTGTTGTTGTTTTTTTTTTTTTTCCACATCGCCAGTGAATATGAGGTTAATTAATTTGTATTGGATCATAATCTGGGAAGCCCTTACCCCGGTGACGATGAATCTCCATTCCATGTTAGCTTTGACTTGGGTTCAAGCACGTAGCCAAGCAAATGGGGGCATTAATGACACAGAAGTATGAACAAACAACATTAGTATGTGTATATATATGTGAACAAATTCACATTGCTGACTCTTTCACTCCGTTGAAAATATTTATCTCTTATAATTGATTTGATTTTATTTGGTAAATAAAATATTATATTTGAAATACATTTTGAATTTAAGAATTGATTTGATTTGATTTAAAAAAATAGTAAATTTAATTTAACCATATTAATAAGAAATATAAAATAAGGTAATATAATATATGAAGGATAAATTTATCCCACTTAAGTGGCTAATAAAAAAAATAAATTCTCATCAAATTTTATTATTTTGGATTAGATTTCAAATTAAATAAAAATCCCAAAATTTATATTCTAAAATGAAATGAAATGAAATTCATAAATTTTTATTTTAATTCTAAATATAATAATTAATGAGAATTTTCATCAAATGAAACAAATCACATCGAATTCGCCATTCCAAATGGAGTGTTTGTGCTTTGAATGATCAAATCAAAGGATAAAAGAATATTTTATTAAAAATATTCCTAGTCGGCTCAAGAAAACATGATCAATATTATATTTGTGTTAAAAAATTTTAAATTATTAACCAAACTCGCTAAAATTTAAATAGTTTTTTTTAATTGTTACACATTAAAAAATATAAAATAAAATAATATACAGAATTTATTTTATACACGTATACCATACTTTTTTTTTTTTTTTTTTGGGAGCTTATTTCAAGCGTATTCTAGTCTTTCGTGTGCTCAATTTCTTCGACACCTACTTGTTAATAAAAAATCTAGCACTAGGGGATGCTGGTGTTACGTGTGCAAACTCAAATCCCAAGGGTCTTCCTACCTATTTTTGAAATCTTGAAGAACTAAGTTTAAGCTCATAAAATTACCCAAAAAAACTAATAATAATAAAAAAAATGATTACCCAAAAAAAAAAAAAGGTTTAAAGTCATAAAACTAAAACTACAAGAGGTTAGGGGGTGTTTGGTTAGAAAAAAATTGGTCAAAAAGTACAGTAAAAGTACAAAGATTGATGTAAAGGTAATATGTGACAAAATTTAATTAGAAGAAAGTATAAATTTTTTGTAACTTTTGGTATTTGGTTGGAGGCCAAACAACCCCTAAATAAAATTATCCATATATATCATATATGCTAGATGTAAAAAAGATAAAAAAGAATGGTCTTAATTTCTTAAAATATTAAATCAGTATCTCTTAATAGATTATTTACTTTAAAACTTAAATACCATTTTCTTTTTAATTTACAGACTATCTACAACATTTAAATATTAGTTTTTTTTTTTTTTTTGTTGGTTAGTTGTTTAAAAGAATCACATTGTTACTGATGATATATTATTTTAAAAATAAAAAATAATTTAATCTACTAAAAAATAAAATAAAAAATAATTTAATCTACTGAAAAATAAAAATAAAAATAAAATATTATCTCTAATAAACTAATAGGCTATATTAACTAATACTAAATCAATAGCTAAGGAAAAAAAAGTAATGAATTATTTTATATTTTTGTGTGTGTCCGCGCGCATTGTTTGCGTGGTTCAATGTTTTGTCACCACAAATGGTCTGCAGTCACAAGCCAAAGGCTGTGCTATTCGCTGAATTAACAAGGTGGACGTACGTGCGTTTTGGTAGGGAAGTTTTAGATATTTTTATCTGCAAGTTGGCTTGTAATTATATTTATATTATAAATGTCGTAAGATTATAATTAAGTAAATTAAGAAAAACCAGATCCCGGTGTTATTATTATATGTTGTACAAATTAACCAATATTTTGTCAATAATAATTATATGCATCAACAAATTAAAGGCTAAATGCTAATATCTATTAGTCAACTGACGCTGCCAACGTCCCCCACCCTTAGTATTTGAAGGACTCAAATATCACAGTTGCAATCAGTATTAAATTTACCCAACTTGTAGGTTGTTTTATTAAAAAAAAAAAAAACAAAGAAAACAAAGAAGAAATTCCATACCGTCACTGAAAATTTCAGATATATGTTTTTAAATATTATGTTACATATCCAATTTGAAATACCACTTCTTACGACATTTGGAAAATCCTCTGAGCACTTCTCACAGTTTACTAAGGATGAGAGGGAAATGTTGGACTCTATTTGGAGTTTAAATTAAAAAAAAAAAGGAAAGAAAAAAAATTTCACCATCAATACTGTACCGTTTCAATCAACATATAAATATGTATATCATTTAGTTAATATTGAAAGGGACATGTATCGATCAATCTAGATCTCTATAAATATCTGCATGGGTGCTGGACGTTAACATGCAAAAAGGATATGCAATGCTCTCAAAGCCATTTCTTTTGGATTGATGTAACTCATCCAGTGAAATCAGCTCTTGCGTTACTGGCCCTTCCTTCCAATTAACAAGCTGCAAGATTTAATGCTAAAGATTGATGATGGATAACGAGCCCCACCACATTTGTGGTGAATTGCTAATTTGCGAGCGCAGGTTGCCAGTGACTAGTAAAGAAGATTATGAATTGGACGCACGGCAAGGTCCTATGATAGTTGTTAGATCAACAATGAATTAAAATGAATCTACAGTTGATTCTCTTATTAATTAATTGCCTAGCAATAGACTTCAGAATTAAAAGTTTTTAAAGTATCAAAAAATTTTAACCAACTGAGGATATATGATTTAATATATATTAGAAAGGTAAATAAATTTAAATAAGCAAACTTAAAATTTAAAATTTCAAGTTATTTGACCAACCTGATAATTAATAAATATTAATAAACTCCGCCCAAGATATATATATATATATATATATATATATATATCCACTGGCTCTTAGCTATAGCATGAGCTTGATGGCGTGAGGGTTTTAATTATCTGTGTTCGGCAATAAAAAAAGTATTACTAAACTTGTTCACCTCGTTAATTGGAGGAACAGAATTCAAGCATACAGAGCTAAAAAATTAGAAGAAATGGCCCGAGAGGGTCCCCTATCAAAAATCCTCCGATGATATAAAGTCAGGAATAGGCTTAAGAGAATTATAATGGGAAATAGTGAAGTAAAGAGTTGACACTAGTAAGCGTACCTGAATTTAGAGTTAAGCATTGTATTTATAGTAAAATAGAATAACTAAATAAATAAATGTGTAAATAATTGAATTGTAATCATTTTGCACTTTGTAGACATATATTTGAATATAGACGGTGGGTTCTAAGGGGCTGTAGTGAAAAAATTCACTACAAGAAATGTATGTAGTGGAAATGAACGGCTGAAATTTGTTTGTATTTAATCCAATAGTTTCAATTTATTTTAATTAAAATTATTTTTAAAATAAAAATAAAAGTTTTAAAAAATCTGATTGGAACATAATTAATGTAGAATGTCAAAGGTCATATGTTATTAAAGTGCAAACAAATCTCAGCCATTTATTTTTCACTGCAGCCCCCTAGAACCTGATAACGGTTTACTTTTCTTTTAATATATTTCATTCTACATTTAATACTTCTCACTCAGTATTAAATGTGCGTGAGAGAAATAAGTATAATAGACAGAATATTATTTTAAGAGGTGTCTAAATGTCACATCTGTTTGTTACTTGTAAAAAAATGTGCTAACTAGGTTGACTATGAGGTAATAAATTCAATTCATTTATTATCGTTTTACATTTATAGTTAGAATCACACCGACACAATTTTATTTAGTGGTGGGACCTAACTATGATGGTCAATTGTTTACTAGACTAATGTCGAGCACATTTCTATACTATGCTCTTGTGCTCAAGCAGATACCACATGCCCTCAGTTATTTTTGTACCTACATTATTGCCCCCTTACTCTATTCGGGGTACTCTGGTCGGGGTAAGCTCTTACCCGAGCAGAATATGAGCTTACCCCGACCAGAGTATGAAGAGTTTGAGACTATCCCTCACTCATTTATATAAAATCTTTTCATATTACTATTTGATGTGTTTCTTTTAATTGGTTACCTTTTATGCTCATTTATGGCGTGTGGGAACCCATTCAACTTTGAGCGCGTAAAGTGTCAAATGCCACACTCAAAACCCTAAAGTTAAGCTGCCATCTATCACATTCATATCATTTCAGATGGCGGCATTAAATGAAAATTTATTTACTAGTCACTCCATTTTTTGTTTTATTTGAAATACACACATATGTATATATATTCTAATCACTTGTCGTAGTTCCTTCTTCCACATTTCTCAAACCTCCTCGAGTTTCTCTTCAATCTCTAAGTTCTTTCTTACAATTTCACCCTCGATTTGAAGTTTTCTTTTGGTGAGTAATCAGAGTTCCTCAGTTCTTCCTTCATCTCTTTCTATTCTATTTTATTTGGGATCAAAATGGTTAGATTAGTTGAGGAATTGAAAACTAGTGAAGGGGTTGCCGCTTTTAAGTAGAGATACAACATTACCGATAATGTAAATATTAGACTCGCTAAAGAAGAAGAGTGATAATTAGGTATGTTTCCCATTGTAGCTATTACAGAGGGAGGTTTGAGGTTTCCCATCTCTTATTTCCTTCGTAAAGTACTCCACAGGGTTAACCTCTCCCCTAGGTGCATTACCCACAATTTTTACAAAATAGCCAATGAGGTGCACAAAATCAATCATTGATATGGGTTTCATATTTTTGAGTGGGATTTATTGTATTGCTACAATATCAAAAAAGTTAGAAAAAATGAAAATAAATGGTAATTGAAATCCGATTCTAATAAACCCCTAGTCCACATGCTCCAGGACAACATCAAAGGGTTGGAGGATGATATTTGCATTGTCACGGGACAATGGATACACAGTCCTGACGAGGACCCTTCTCTCTAATTACTACAGTATTACATGGCCCAGGTCGAGTAATTCCAGTGTTTTTGTTTCCTATCTATGCTAAACTTGATAATTGATTTGTCACTAACTATTTGTTGTTTCCTTGTACAAACGATCAAACAAGGAAAGCCTGGGCAAAGAGGAACCTTGCTGACCACCCACACTTGGAAATGGTGTTCAAATTCTTAGGTGGACCAAATATAGTCCCTTTTGTAAGGTTGGCACCAATCCTCTTCAACTTCCAACCTAAGTATTGCTTGTTCGTTGCTCTTCTACAAGGGTTGCCATCGGATTCATATCTGAAACTCTTTGGACAGTGTTCAACTGGACATTAGAGAGGAAGCTTGAATTCTACAATACCAACCATCCAGCTTGGTGTCCACCACTAGGCATTGCTCTTTCTCTTGAAGAGCAGGCCCCAGCCAATTAGCCAATTTGAAGCACTTCCAGTTATAGATCCACATATTCGCGAGACGTTAGAGGCTAGAAGAAGAAGCTACTCTCACTCCTATCGTCAACCCCGAACAAGAGATGACACCAAAGGGTGACGTCAAGAAAGTCTCTGAAAGGACAGCCAAGAAAAAAAAATCAGAAATTAGCCAAGAAGAAGGCCTGTGCTGCAGAGGCAGTAAGGGCTAATAGGGGTAAAAAATAAAATAAGAATAGATGGAGGCAAACAAAAAGACATCTGGGGTGGTAATAAGAGAGCCCACCGAAGCCTCCAGAAAGACCCTTCGACCAGAAATAAAATGTTGATGATTCAACTGACCTGATCATCCTGGAGGATCCTCCTACCTCCGACGTGCCCCCAGCTTTTACTCAAGCAACTAGGGATGCCCCCTGACCACCACCTCCTCGGCAGCCACACTCTTCCCCTACTGAGGTAAAAATATATGAGCCATTGCCTCTTCAAAACTGCTCTTCAAACTGTTTATCCAAAGAATCCCATATATGATGCCCCTCCATTTATCCCTTAAATTAGAATTCCTTGCTTGGAGTTCCTGAATGGTCAACCTTTTACCATTTAGGACTCTACCTTTGTTTATCCCATGGAATATATGCCAAGGGAGTGGCCCTTTCTCACAATGAACAAAAAGTACAGAGGAGCTGACCTAAGGATTTGCACCGAAACTCTATTAAAGAGTGTCATAACAATAAGTTTCATTCACCTTCATGATATTTCATTTCTTTATAGTGCATAACTTCTAATATTTTGATCTAATTCTTTTTCCATTGTTACAGTCTTCTCTATACTCCCTTGAGATTATCTCTCGGAATCAGGCCATGCATAGAAAGATTGAAGATAATGAAGGTTTGATCCAAGGGTTAAGGAACAAAATTGTCAAACTTAAGGAGGGACACAAACAGATGAAATAGCAGGTTAATGCTACAAAATTTGAAGTTGTGGTTACTGAAGAGAAGACTGAGACTAGTGAGAGAAAATTCAATGTAGTAAGAGAAAATTCAACGTAGTTGATAAACTCCTGGCCTTGAAGATGAGAAACTGTTAGAGAAGGGTTGATTGCTTGCAATAACAAAATCAATTTGTCTTTAGCAAGGGTTGAGCAAGAGAGGATTGCTGAGGAACTATCAAAGTCTAAGTTGAAGTAACTCAGCATGAAGGAAGCAAAATCTAGTTGAAGATCAAGTTGAAAGGCAAGAATGAGGCCTTACAAGGGAAAAAACTGGAGCTGAAGGCAACTGAAGAAAAAGCTACCTGACCGACCCTGAAATGTGTTTAGGTTCTACCTCTCAAGTGCAAGAGGGCAGTCGTCGTTTAAACTCGGTGAGTCCGAGGCTAGACTTGTTTTCTTAGTTAGTAGGTGAATCTAAATTAATTTAAACTAATTTGGATTTATCGGATGTCTTAGAATGGTTGGGTTGAGAATGATAGAATCACGGAATTGTGGTATTAAATTAAAATGTAATAAAATTAAATTTTAAAGTAAATTGATTAACTCAGAAATTAAATTAAATAACAAACATGATATTAAAGAGGTTCTTGATTCAACTTTCAAATCTAGGTAGTTCACTACTTCACTATGGGATGATTGGGTTCAAATCTGAATTAAGGGTTTGTTCAAAAATATTGAGAATATTTTAAATCCAAAAGTTAGTACCAGTGATTTCAAACGAATATGATTAAAAACTTTTGTTTTTGAAAGTCTTTTCAAACAAACGAAATCAGAATTGAACTTGAATCTTACTTTTAATTTGTTCAAAAGTATTAATCAATGATAATCGAAAACCCATACCAGTGATTTCAG
The DNA here is from genome assembly GCA_019916065.1 of Vitellaria paradoxa. Lineage (NCBI taxonomy): Eukaryota > Viridiplantae > Streptophyta > Magnoliopsida > Ericales > Sapotaceae > Vitellaria > Vitellaria paradoxa. Next base: position 4,917,650 of record CM034234.1, read on the forward strand.
TGAAAATGGTTAAAGGTTTTCATTTTCAAATGTTTTCAAAGCAAGTTAAAATAGATTTAAAAATATTAGATCCCTACGCATGAGCTTTCGTAATCTATGCGAAGGGTCTACGCACATCTTATAGTGTTTTATGAACTATTCTTTCTTGATTCGTCGAATCAAGAGCTAGGGTTTTTACACTAGCATTATTTTAAATGAAACTGAAAATAATAATACGCACATAATCAATTGATCTACCAATTGGAACGAATAAATCATACTATTAAAGAGCGAAACGAAATCAAACTTACAAGTTAAACAGTTCTGAAAGAAAGTAATGGAATAAAATTGCAACAATAAACAAACCAACTTCTAGAAAATCCATAAACTCCACGACAATATTGAAAAATCTCTCAAAAAACTCTCAAAAATATATGAAAAGTATGAAAAGTTTCTCCCTTAGTTCGGCCGTTTACAGGGTTTATAAAAGGGTTAGACAGAAACCCTAAAAAGTGCAGCTTAAACCCACGTATGCTCGGTTATTGTGGTCCGGACTGTCTAGGACGGGGTCTAGATCACAAAATGGTGGTTACTTAATTTTTCTTCCTTCTAAGTCGTGTCTTGCTTCTGATAGCTTTCTGTCCTCACTTCCAATGCAATTTTGACCCCGAAGACGATGGATTCAAGTTTCGGTTAAAACATGAAAGTTGTAGCCCTTTGAGTTTTCTTTCCAACCGAAAATGAATCAGGTTAATCCGAATTGTGAGTGAGAAGATATGGTCAAAATATTGACAGGGTGTTAAGCTGGAACTTTAACTGTACACCACTTCAACTATCTTGAACTTCGGACCATATTTTCCCCCCGAAAGCCACTTTCATCACTGCTAATCTCACTTATTTTATCATTTTTTCCCGCAATTAAGAGAATAAACACTATAAATAATAAAATAATGATAAAACTTTGAAATTAACTACTTAAATGCATCAATGAGTATCAAAATGTGGAATTTGTAATTACACTTTTCAAGTGTAATCATTGCCCAAGAAATTGAGGTAAGCTTCCAAGACTTCGCCCGATAAGTGACAAATATGCGTAATGAATACTTCCTTGATGGCTGGGAAGCTACGATAAAGAGATTATCTGTTGCTCTAAGCTCGAACACTTATATGGATGTTTTCTAGCTATATGTAGACAAGAAGATCCCTTTGTTCAACTTTGATTGCCCCTCTCACGAACTCCAATATTTGAAGTATTAGGAGAAGAAGACCCTAGGGAAGGTGGAGTAGAGGTCCAGAGTGGATCTAAAACTGCTGACCTCATCCAAAGGAACCTCTTAGAGAAGCAACCGAGCAAAACCCCATTGAGAAGATTGTCGAGGTGGCAAAGGCTATTACGTATAAATAGCCCAAGACACTTCAACCTAGAACACTGAAAAATAAAGGTTGTTTTTTATATCTACATTGCTCATCGTCTTTTTATAAAATTTCAATTGTACAGCCAGACTTTCAATTTTAATAAAGTAAAAATTTGAAAATCTTTTTCTTCTTTAGTTGATATTGTTGTGTTTGCAAGTTGTAATTGTTTCAGTTAATGCATCACCAATCAGTTTGCCTTATTGCCAAGATAAAGCTTAAGACCTGATTGCATAAATCTTAAGTACTTACACTTCAACACTTTAACAATTGATTTACTTTCTAAATTAAGCTCGAGCATACCACATTTGTGACATGATGACTTATAAACAATAATACTCATGAAATGATAAGTGTTTGGCAAATATGCAATATTCTTGTATATGAATTATAGTAATTTGGTCAAGTATACGGACTTAAATCACCATAAATTGAACTAAAGTAACCTTTTATACATTGCCGACCCATTTAATGCAATCAAGAACTTTTCTGCATTAATGATCTTGCATCATTATTGCTTTTCTGCTATGTTTTCTTATACAATGTGGTTGGAACACTAACTTTTCCTTTTAACTAAGATTCTAAGGGGTAAATATTGCCCAAACGAGAAATATTAATCTGTACATAGATCGAATTTACATTTTTGAGTTATCATTTACGATGAATTAAATAAATCTTCCTCGTAAACAATATAAGTTAGGTCACTTTTATGTTATCTACTGCAATGAAGCCAGTGAGTATTGTTTTGTTTGAGTTAACCATTGGGTAAACCAACAAGTTTATATTGATTTCAAGTCAGCCACTAGGATCATCCAGTGAAACTTTTCTTTTCTGACTCAACCACTAGAATGACCTAGTGAGATTATTCTTTTCTGAGTTAACCACTGGGATGAACCAGTGGGACTATTCTTTTTTCGATTGTTACAATTGAGAAACCTAGACGGATGTCTTTTTAATTTTGTGCATGTTTCTAAAATTACTCATTCAAATCACTGCTTTATTAACAAACAAAAATGCGTTAAGTTTTTACATATGGAATAATTTAAATGGATTGCATTCCAAGGTCTCTTCACAGGTTTTCCTTCTAAGTCAACCAAATGATAAGCTCCATTGCCAAGCATTTCAATAACTCAAAATGGACCTTCTCAATTAGCACTGAGCTTGCCTTCTATTGGGTCTCTTCTTATTCCCATCAATTTTCTGATGACAAAATCATCAACTTTAAATCCCCATGGCTTTACATCCTTGTTTTTCATTTTCTGTTGATAGGATGCCAGCTTTATTATAACTAGCTCTCTTTTCTCATCAAGCAAATCCAAACTAACGCCCATTACTTTATCATTCTTTCCTTGATCAAATGCTAATGTATGAATAGTGGGTATGCTAACCTCCAATGGAATGACTGCTTCCATCCCATATGTAAGGAAAAATGTGACTCACCCGTGGATCTCGTCGGGGTAGTTCTATATGTCTAGAGCACTGTTGAAAGCTTTTTAGCCCATTTGCTTTTAACTGGCTCCAGGTTTTTCCTGATGCCATTGAGAATAACTTTGTTGGAAGCCTTAGCTTGCCCATTACTTTGAGAGTAGGCAAGTGATGAGTAGACATTCTTGATCCCATACCTAGAACAATATTTTTTAAATGGGAAACTATCGAATTATGTCCCATTGTCAGAAATAAGTGTCCTATGGATGCCATACTGTTATGATGTTCTTCCATACAAAACGAATGGTATCTACATCCTTGATATGAGCTAAGAGCTTTGCCTTTACCCATTTGGTAAAATAATCCGTGCCGACCACCAACCACAAACCACTTCTGCTCCCAGTAGCAGTAGGTAGTGGTCCCATTATATCAAGACGCTATTGAGCAAATGGCCACGGACTCATGAGAAGACTGAGCTCTCGAACAGGTTGATGTGGAATAGAAGAATATTTCTGACATTTCTTACACATTTAAACATAGATCTGTGTATCTCTTTCCATCTTTGGCCACCCATAGCCTTGGGTAATTGCCCTATAAGCTAATGATTTACCTTCAGTTTATGCCCACAAACCCTTTCATGTATCTCATAAAGAAAATTCTGTACCTTGTCAGGATGAACACAAAAGAAATAAGGACTGGTGAAAGACTTATTGTATAACTTATGGTTAGGGGACAACCAGAGTCTTGCAGTTTTAACTCTCAACTTCTTTACTTGTATCTTGTCCTTGGGAAGAGTTCCACCCTTCAAGTAAAAGATAAATGGATCCATCCAAGACGGCCCAACTCAATACAAGCCACTATTTCTCCCTTGGACACACTTGGCTTTTCCAATAGTTCAAGGAAAACTGTGTTAGTTAGTCTAGTCCCCAGGGATGTAGCCAAAGTTATCAAGGTATCAGTATAAGTATTGTGATCCCTTTCTATTAACTCGATTCCAATAACATTGAAACCTTTTATCTTCTTTTTTGATAGATCCAAATAGTCTACCATTCTTTATTTCTTACTGTATATTCACCTTCAACTAATTTGCTACTAGCTGAGACTTTGTCTTAAGCAATAAGTTTCGAGCAAACAAGCGTTGAGCAATATTAAGCCCAGCCAAAAGTGCCTCATAATTGGCCTTATTATTAATTGTTTCAAAACCCAACTTAATGGCATATTCAATGGTCACATTCTCGGGAGTTGTCAAAACCACACCTATCCCACCTCCCATTCCTTTTGGATGATGACCCATCCATTTTAATTTGCCATGATGGTGCAACTGTTTCTACTTCTAAATTAATCTCCAATTACCATACCTCATGCATCTGCTTAGGAACTGAAGGAGTAAACTTTGTTACAAAATCTCCTTAGACTTGACATTTTATTTCTATCCTCAGTACAAATCTGATGTCAAAAGCTCCCAGAACTACTGCCCATTTTGCCATCATTCCTGTAATGTTTGCTTTCTTCAAAAGTTGGCCATCTGAATGGTATAGGCATGAAATTAATAGGCCAACTTTCTGAACGCAAGCACTAATGCTAGAGTGAACTTCTCCAGAGTTAGATATCTAGTCTTTGCCCCTTGTAACGTCTTGCTTACATAATAAATGAGCTTCTATCTATCTTCCTTCTTCAAAAGGGTAGCATTCACCTCTTATTCTAACACTACCAAACAAAGTTGCAAAACATCTCTTGGCTGGGGGGTTAACAAAATAAGAGCAATTGTTAGGTATTCTTTCAGCTTCTCCAGTGCTTGGTCAGCTTCCTCATCTCGGACCATCTTATTTACCCCTTTCAATAACTAAATAATGGTCGGCACTTATCTGATACTTAGTTGATAAATCTATTAAGTGCCGCCATTATTCTTGTATATTTTTAATATTTTTCTTCGTACAAGGTGGGACTTTTGCTTGAATAGCTCGAATCTAATTGGGATCGGTTTCAATTCCTTATCTGGTGACCAAATGGCCTTAAAATTTTCCTGAACTTACTCCAAAAACACACCTAGCAGCATTAAGCTTCAACCTATATTTATCAAGAATAAAGAACACATGTTGCAAGTGTTGAATATGAGTTTCAGACACTTCGCTTTTAACCACCATATCATCTATATATACCTCTATAGTCTTGCCTAGATTATCCTTGAATATCTTCGTAACCAGATGTTGGTAAGTAACACTAATATTTTTGAGTCCAAATGGCATGACTTTGTAACAATAAATTACTCTCAGGGTAATGAATAAAGTCTTCTCCTCATCAGGCTGATCATTATGATCTGATGGTATCCCTTGTATGCATTCAGAAATGACATCCTTGCACTCCCTGCTATTGAGTCCGCAAGTTGATCAATCTTCAACAATAGGAAAAGATCTTTAAGGCACATTTTATTTAAGTTTGTATAATAAATACAAATCCTCAATTTCTTATTCTTTTTCTTAACCACTACTGTATTTATCGGTCACTCAGGATATAAAACTTTCTAATAGCCTCAACATTAAATAGTCTACTAACCTCATTGATCACTGCCTCAACATGCTGTAAAATAGACCTTCTTACTTTTTGAATCACAGATTTTACTCCTGAATTGACATTTAGCTTATGACTTATGATATCAAAAGAAATATCTAGCATCTTTTGAGGAGTCCAGGCAGATGTGCCAATATTCTTAAACAACATCTCTGTCAACTCTAATTTTTCCTCAGCTCCCAAATTGGACCTAATTAAAAAAACTTGCCATCCTCGACTAGGCGAATTTGAACTTTACAATTTCTTAACAGCTTTCTTTTTAGGATCCCCACCAACGTCATCAATCTTGGGGGTATCCTTTAGCATCTCTATGAGTTGAACTTGGTCGGGTAGGGATTTGGACTTCAGAGCAATAACGAAACATTTCCTTGATGTATCTTGATCCCCTCTAATCTTTACCACTTTATTACCATAGAGAAACTTTAGAACTTGATGGTAGGTAGAAGTAACTGTATTCAGCATATGAATCCATGACCTCCCTATTATTGCATTGTAGGAGGACAATACATCTACTACTGTGAATTTCACCTCGTACTCCACTAGTCCTGCCCGAACAGGAATATTGACCCTCCTGAGTGGCCAAACTGAAATAGAATTGAAACCAATAAGTGGACATTTAGCTGGTTCTAAATCCTCTTCTGTAAGTTCTAGCTTCTTGGACAAACTGAGAAACATGACTTCGGTAGAATTTCCTACATCAACCAGGATCCTTTTCACTTCTGATTCAAACATCTTTAGTGTGACTATCAGTGTATCATTGTGTGGTTACTGCACTCCTTTGCTTTCATCTTCAAAGAATGATATTCTCCGGGCACTTTTTCTTCTTGGGCATTTGCTCGGGGAACTAACAACTTTAAGCACTTCTATTACCTTTCCAATATGTTGCTATTCTGCTCAAGGACAGGTAACAATATTCTAAGGGCAAATTTTCATGTGAATAACACGGATAATAACTGATATACCGAATTGAGAAGTAAGCTTGCAGAGTAAGAAAAGTCAGAACGAATGGTCAAAGAGGGTCCTCAACCAAAAACCTCCGACGATAAAGTCAGAATAGGTTTGAGAGAATTGTAATGGAAATAGTAAAATAAACAGTTGATAATAATAAACGTACCAGAATTTTGGGGTTAAATCTTTTATTTATAGTAAGATAGAATAAATAAATAAATGTGTAAATAATTGAATTGTAATGATTTTGTATTTTGTATACATATATTAGAAGATATGACGGTTTAATTTTCTTTTAATACCTTTCATTCCACATTTAATATTTCTTACTCAGCATTAAATGACGTGAAAGAAATAAGTATAATAGACAGAATATTACCTTAAGGGCACGATTGGATGGTGCTAAAATTTTAGGGGGATAAGTTTTAGAAGGGGTATAAGATAAAAGGGGATATTATTTTTAAAGGGTTGGCCCACATTGATGTGATGTTTATGGAGGGGGATAACTTTTGACTTGATTTGGATATTTTATAAATAAGAGGGGGCGAATGATGAAAAAATCAATTAAATGACTCTTTTACCCTTGTGGTGTCCTAAACTTGGTTACCTGTTAAATTAAATATTAAATTGCAAAACCCACTCTATTTAATTATTTTTGGACAATTTGAAGTTATATTATTTATTTCATTGAAAATTTAATTTTTTATAAATTTATTTAAAAAACTTTTTTTTAAATATGTACTTTTGAATGGTTGGTTATTATTCAATTTTTTTAATTATGTTTATTTTGACTTGTTGGCATATCTATTATTTTTTTTATTAGCATTATATTTATTTTAATCAAGTTAACAATACCATTAACGAAGGTTAAAAACGTCAAAAATTTATCCACTTGAAGGGGGATAATTTTTAGCTAGCCCAAACCCTAGCTAAAAATTATCCCCCTGCGGGGGCTAAATTTAATGCTGTGCAAAATCAAAACCGGGGGAGATTGGGCTGCCAAACCAAGCAAAAAATGCGGGGCCCACGGGCAAAATTTATGCCCCCGTGCTTTTGCGGCATCCAATCGGCCTATAAGAGGCATCCAAATGTCAAATCTGTCTGTCACTTATAAAAAAATGAATTAATTCAATTAACTACAAGGTAATAAATTCAGTTCAGTTATTCTGATTTTCCATTTGTAATTAGAATCACACCAACACAATTTTACTTAGTGGTGAGATCTAACTGTGAAGGTCAATTGATTATTAGACCAATACTAAGTACATTTCTATATCATGCTCTTGTATTCGGAAAGATGCCACCCGAGCACAATATGTTTGTTGTCGAAGATTTTAGCGGGAAGACCAGGCTTCAAGTGCTTTTAGGGATCAATAGTGGCCAGGTCGCCCAAAACTTTTTCTAATGTAATTAAAGTTTCCCTAACATTGTGGGTGGATGGTGGTGTGCTGCATCAAAATGCTGCATGCTGACATATGTGGTGGTTCAGGGAGACTTGCACAAGCCATTGTGTCTACAATGGTGATTGTTCCAGTGTGCTCGATGGATCTTCCAAATCTCATTACAGTTCTCCTTGTACGATGGCCAGACATTTTATTCATCTTCTCCGTCTAGAAAGCTAGCGCACTCCCAGAATGTTACTTTCAGCTTCTTTTGTCTTTTCTTATTATTTGTCGCGTTAATTATTCTAATGAGATTCTCCTTTAAAAGCACACGATTGTTGCACGATTGTCATAAAGCGGGCCAAATAATTTTTTTTTTCATTCTTACGTGATTTTATTTATTTAAAATCTTTTTTTTATAATGACATACTTAAAAATTATTAAAAAATTAAATTTTAATAAAAAAGTCACATAAAAAAAAAGTTAGTCACCTATCTAGCCTCATAGTCTAAGATAAGAGATATGTGAATATAAAAATTAATTTGAATCAAAGTAAAAAACAAATTAATGTTAGATCATAACCATTAATCAATCAAAGCATCTGATTATATCTCTTATTCTCACATAAAATAATAATAAATTGCAAAATAATAATTAAAAGGTTGCACACTAGTCATCAACGCAAAAACTTACACTGCCACCACAATAACCATGATAACATTATAAATTCCATAACATAATTACTGTGTCATAAATCCAAATTTGAGACCTACACAACGTGTTGCACAAAAAATATATATATACTAGTCCAAATACAAATGATAGCAATAATTATAGGTCAGCCTTGGATTTCAACTCAATTTATGGTGGTTACTCCTAACTCTAGAGGCATCACTGGTAAAAAAGAAAGAATGGGCACTAGTCCCACCTAATAGGTTGAAGTGTGCATTTGTACATCAATATACATACTACGTACATAATATGATATACAATAATCTCAATATAATAAAATAGATAAAATACAAATGCAATCTTGTAACTCCATATATTCCTAATCTTATTTTAAGATGAATCACACTTTGCAAAACATAAAAGGTGACTAATCACTTTATTTTATTTCTAAAAGTAATTCGGGAAAAAAGGAATGGCTCTTACACACAATAATTCCATATTAGCCCAATCAACTGCTGTTTTTTTTTTTTTTTTTTTTTTGGTGATGTCCCAGCAATAACCAAAAAACAAAAAAAAAAAAAAAAAACACCGCAATATTCTAGCACAAAAGTGAATAGAATGATGGGGCAAAAAGATCCAATACAGATTCTGCAATATTCTTCATATTTGGAATTTACAATTTAGCAGCAGTTCTTGTACACCGAAAGAAACCAAGTTTCTACTTGATACCATTAGTAAGGCACAGGTAATTTATGAATGTTTGTTATCTTTTCCTATGGTGTATGGAAAGGCAATTTAATATGGGGTTGGGGATCCCAACTTGAAAGGCAAAATCAAGTAGATCAAGCCATCTATATACATATAACATTACATGCTTATTGCATTACAAACGAACAGTACTAATACAGTGCTGAAACAGCAATATCAGATACATGTTACAGAGGGCTAGCTTAAAAAGAAATGAGAACCAAGGGAAATAGATCAGGAAACACAATATAGGTAGAATCCACGCTGATCAAACTAGCTAGCACAGAGGACTTATTAGCTAAAGACAAGACGCTTGTAGCTAGTTGTAGGATTAACATGGGCAAAAGTAGTATTTATTTGATAGAAGGATTTCGAGACAGATTGAGGATGAAATTTCCCATCGTGGCCCCAAAACCGATGAAGGCAATGAAGAAAGCTAGGAATGTCCATGGCTTAGAAAAATATGTATATCTCACATAGGTCATGAGTTCTGGCCACCAACGACCGCTGTACTGAGCAGCCTTCTCGCATATCTGATTATAAGAGAAAAACCCTGGTCCTAACTCAACTTCTTGGCAGAGCTTGTTGAAGATATCAGAGACTTCTTCGTGGGCCCTCACATAGTTACGTATGACTCCGGCCTTCTGAAGAACTTCCGCGTCTTTTGCAGTGTTTATGAGTCTATCCATAAGGAACGCATAACATGTAACATAGCACTCGACACCGTGGTGATACTGCTCGAAAGCAATGAGGTTTCTCAACAGCCGCTCTGTCGAGTCGTTGATGCAGAGAGTGGGGATTTGGAACCGAGCTCTGTGAAAGAAGTGGAAAGGGCCCTTATCTTCTTTGAAGCTAACCTCGAATATATTTTCTGGGGCTCTGGCTGGGGCTTCAAATTTGACTCCTGCATAGTGAAGGTCTGACGCAGAATACATGAATTTGGAGCGTGTATTTATCTTCACCCGATCATCTTTTCCTTGTGGTACTGAATTAGGATGATCATCAGAAGCAGCTACACGATGAGGCCGGTATTTCTTGTGTATAAAATCGAGAATATGCATAGGATGTTCCTCTTTGCTATGATCCCCTCCTCCTGAATTATTATTCTGCTTATTTTGGTCTGAAATGAGAATGACGCAGCAGTAGCACTCACAAAGCGAACCAGATTTTGTGGGATTGTTTTTGGTGTTAGCTGTGGTGTTGTTTTCGGAGTTGCTAACGGGATCTAACTTGGGAATGATTTGACTAACATACTCGCAAAGCGAGAGAGGATTTTGTAATTTTTTCAGGGTGAGGTCGTACAAAGTCTGGAGAGCTTTAAAGGGAAGCTGGTTCTCGAGCAGCAGCAAGTCATCTTGGACAGTGAGGCGCGTTGGAACGCTGCCAAAAATAGGATCGACACTATTTTTGCACTCCGATTGATTGGTGCTGCTGATTTGTTGATCCGTTTGGTCCTTGGTGTTGCTGATTTTTTTGTCCTCCACGTACCTGAGATTGTTTGGAGTTGAGTAAATTAGTATAAATTTATAAAAATTATAACTTCTTAGTTCGTGTTTTGTAAAGTTTTATAAGATTTTATAACAAATCAAACGCACTTCCTGTAGAGAAATTCAAGTATGAAACAACCGTCGATCAACATCATCTTTGCATCCGGCACAGCGTCTACTTCATCTGGGTAGCTTTTCTTGAATTCTTCTAACAATTCTTTCATTTTTTCCAGGCATTGTTCTGAAATGCTTGATTCATCGATCTTCTCTGATTCAGAAATTCGATTGAAGAGGGATTTCACGTAACTCAACTTGATGTTGCGGGAGCGTTTACTCAGATACTCGTCCTTGTTGTGAAATGGTCCGATGGAGACGAGGCGAGGAGTGTAGGCACGGCCCTTCAGCTCTCGGAGCTCCCTGCCAACCCTGTAAATGCAGGCGGAAGAAGATCTGGAATTGGTTTTCTCTGCACCGTCACTGATCTCTTTAAGAATTTCGTTGTTTACGGTGGTTTCCATTTGGGAGGAACTTTTCTTCAATTGCCTCAGACCTAGCTAACAACTGCTTCTTGCCCTTGCTATCATGGCAAACTCTTTATATAGGCAAAAATGTTTCTTTTTTTAATTATTAAAATTAATATTCAAGAAAACAATCCAAATTATCTTACTTACAACAAAAAAATTAAAAAAAAATTTGAAAAAGGTTAAATATGAGCGTTTTCTAGCATGACAACCAAACATGCCCTCTATTAGAATTTTAATGAGTGACTTTGACAAAGAAGACTGTCTAGTCATTAAATATTGTGGCACTAAAAAAAGAAAATTACTAAAAATTTCGTTTTTTTTTTTTTTTTTAAGCCAACAGTCTCCATCAGTCCACTTTAAAAGACCTTTGCACTAAGAAAAATTCTGAAGAGTGAATTACATTCCTCGCTACAATTACTTTGCCTACTTTGGCTTTTCCATTAATTATAATTGAGATATTTTTAGCGCATGGACCTGATTGCTTTTTCCCAACAACCCTCATTTAAGTTATTTTATTAATCTTGAAAGGGACATTCTCTTGAACTACCAAGGTTAGTTTATAAATATCTCTGCCTACTTGACTCTAATCGACGAAGAGTGCTGTCTCACAATTATTGTAGCACTAGAATAAAAATTATTAAAAATTTTATTTTTTTTAGTCACCCAAAAAAAAAGGAAAAAAGAAAACTTGCACTTAGAGATCAATAATATTATTTGTAAAAATTAGAATATTTTAATAAATATTTTAATTTAAAGTTTGTCTCGCAACCATTTCTTTTGGAATAATGTAACATGCTCCACGGGAAACAGACCTTAAACATAGAGATCACTAATATATTTTTGTAAATAAAAAAATTTTAATAAATATTTTAATTTAAAGTGATAAGTGTGCAAATCTTACAATTGACAACTGATTATGTTTAAAAAAAAATAAATAGATTGAATAATTGTAGCCTATACTAATATTTGTAAGATAATTTATGAGTTCATAATTTGTACAACGAGACAAAAAATGTATTGCTTTTAAAAATTTTTAAAATTTTAATATTTTTTAATAAATCAAACACATCCTAAAAATTAAAAAAAAAAGAAATTAATGAATCCACAAATATCTCTCTCTCCCAAATGCAACGATCGAAGAGAGTTAAAGGATGGCGGGTTGGTTGGTGAAAAATTAATTGGACCCAAAGGGGGAAAGGCCCAGAAGCGGACATTGTTAAAGTGGTCCATCAGTTGGAGGATGCTAATTTTACAGTGAAGGCCAGGCAGGTGCTTTTGGAAGTCAATAATGGTAAGGTCACTCCAAAGCTAACTAGAACAATAAATGTTGCGTAACCCAATGTCGCATGGCGGCGTTGTGAAGCAAACGTCAGCAAGCTGACATAGGAATCCCATGTATAGTAGGTAGTTTCTCAGGCTGAACGAGATTAGCCTGAGCCGTTCAATTTTCATCCGATGGTTGATAATAAAAATAATTTATTTAAAATTTTTAAATTTATTTTTATTATAAACCATCAAAATGGGATGACTCATAATTTGAATGTTACGAGATTAACGTTAGCATCTCTAAAACCTCTCAGCTACTTAGATTTTTAAGGTGTCATTTAGTTTGTTTTATTTTTTATTTTTTATTTTTTATTTTAAATGTTTTATACTTTAAAAATCTCAAAAAATAAGGAAACCTTGTTTTAATATTTTCTTTATTTTGAATTAAAAAGGTTCAAAACGATTTTTTTTTATTTTTCATTTATGTGTTAACTCATTTTCTGTTTTTTAAAACAAAATTTGAAAAAAACAGATGACCAAATATATTTTAAGCTATTTTTCTCATTTTTAGAAGCGCAAAATAGCAAATGAGCTCATAAAAGAAAATAGAAAATAAAAATAAAAATAAAAAATAGAAAAACAAATCAAATGATGCGTAATTTTTTTTTAAATTATCAAATTTACCTTCTTACATTTTAATTTTCTTTTAATTATGGATAACAAAAATATCAAATTAACCAAAAATTAAAAAATTAATTTTTTTCTTCCCAAACACAAAAAAGAAAATTAGCTTTTTAGTAACTAGTCAGATACAAAAAAAAAAAAAGTTTTTTTTTTTCTTCCCAAACTAAGCTTAAGTGTTGCTTGAAATATTAAAATTTATAAACGATTGCAAACTTTACTTTTCTCCAACTTTTTTTAGTTTTCTTCACAAAAAAAAATTAATTTTTTTATAATTTTTACTAAACACACAACTTTTTTTAAAAGCAGCACATATGATAGTATGAAAAGAAAAATTGCAAAATATTTTACTTTTTTTTATTTACCAAAACACTTTGTTATTTATAACGTACTTTTAAATAATTTCTTCCCAATAAATTGAGAATTAGAGTAAAATATAATTCGTTATCCTTAGAATTCAAAAAAGTATGCAATTTGTTTTTAATTGATTGATAGTTATCCACCACCTACCTAACTATATTATAAGTTCTTGACTCATTCTTGTTGATAAAATATGTTAAATTGTTTGATTTAATTTCCTCCTTTCGTTTGCCGAAAGTGAAATAAGTTGTGTAATAAACTGTTAATTAGGGACATAATAAATAATAAAAAATGTGAATGAAACGATTAATGAAATTAATAGTACTTGCATATTTAATTTACACATAAAAATAATAATTTTTAATATAATGAAGAGGTCAAATACTATCAGTGCAAACATGTTTAATGAATATGCTAGTTTTTTTTTTTTAATTCTCATTTTGTTTGTTGAAACTTGAACGAACTATTTTGGGCCGCACAAGCCAATTTGAGGCCTAATTAATTATTTGATGAGACTTTTTGTTGTTATAATATTATAGTAACATTTATTAACATTTTTGTTTTATTTAATTTTTAAAACTTAAAATTATTAATTAAATACAATCAATAATTAAAATGCAATACAATTTTGACATAAAAAAAAAAAGAAGTGAGTATAAAATAATAAAACCTGATATATCAATGTCCCCACAATGAGTGCTTGAATTTGATACAATAGTTTTAGTATAAGAAAAATTAGAATTGCTTATATAATTAAACAAAAAAAAAAGATAAAAAACAGGAAAAAATATTGATTTTACATTTCAAAGTGAAAGTGTTGTGATGTTAAATTATGTACCTTTTTCATTATCTATGTTTGTGTCGAACAAAAAGAAAGAAAAGCAGTTGAGTTTGGGGTATAACCGCATAAAATTTAAAAACTAGTACTTAATTCCCAGTGGAAGGGCTATAATAAATATTAGAAAAGTCAAAACATCGTCGGGTTGATGGGCTTAAATTTAGCCGCTCAATGGGCTTCCGCTCCATTAGGGGCCGCAAGCCACTGTTTTAATTTTTAATAGGGATCAGTCCAAAAAGATATGTCCCCACTGTGAATGTTGTATGGGCTCTACCACGAAACAGGGCCTAGCAATCCAGGCTTTGACAATTGTAGCCAACATAAGAGCTTTGCGAGGAATCTCTCTGATGTGGAGCTCTAAAATATAACAAAAATTTCTATAAATTTTTATAAAGTTTCTATAAATTTCAATAAATTTCTGCAAAGTTTCAAAAAATTCTATATAAAACTCTAAAAATTCTCTGTTATAATTCAATCATTCGAATAGAATTCTCTGTTGGAACGCGTTCGAATGAAATTTTCACTGTTTATTCCTATCTTTTTGTGATTTGTTGGTTGGAATTCTAAATTATGCTGTAACAAACAATCATTGCAAATAAAAAAATATATGAAAATAATAGTGGAGGTATTGCGGAAACTGCAAAAATATAAACTAATAACAAATACTCTACCTGTCATTTACAAATAATATTAGAGGAAAAAGAACCCCAGTTTGACAATATCTCAACAAGTAGGATGCTCTATATTTTTATTGTTTAACTTTATAGATAAAATCTGGGTCTATATAAATTTTCCGTCTTCTTTAATTAATTAGCATTGGATCATAATCTGGGATGAAGATTCGAACCTCTATTCTATGATAGGTTTGACTTGGTTCAAGTACGTAACCAAGCAAATGGGGGCATTAATGGCACAAAAGTATGAACGAACAACCTCGTTAAGATTCCGTTTAGAGTGATAAAAAAATTCTAAAATACTATAAAAATACTAAAAATTTAAAATTTATTCACTTTTTATCTCACTGCGTAAATTACGAATCCATAACTTATTTCACTTTATTCT
Source organism: Vitellaria paradoxa (assembly GCA_019916065.1). Classification (NCBI taxonomy): domain Eukaryota; kingdom Viridiplantae; phylum Streptophyta; class Magnoliopsida; order Ericales; family Sapotaceae; genus Vitellaria; species Vitellaria paradoxa. The sequence continues at coordinate 4,933,002 of CM034234.1, forward strand.
ATTTTATCTCATTTTTTGTCACTCCAAACACACTATATATATGTACGTGCGCACGCGCGCGTGTGTGAACAAATTCATATTTCCAATTCTTTCACTCCATTTGAAAACATTTGTATCTTAAATTGATTTGATTTTAAAATAAAAAATTAATTTCATTTCATTTGATAAATAAAATTTTATTTTTGGAACACATTTTGAATTTAAGAAGTAATTTGATTTGATTTTAAAAAAATACCAAATTCAACAATGTTAATAAGAAATATATAATAATGTAATATAATATATAAGGATAAATTTGTCCACTTAGGTGACTTATGAAAAAATGAATTATTATCAAAACCTATTGTTTTGAATTGGATTTCAAATGATATAAAAATTTCAAAATTTAAATTATGAAATAAAATCAAATCCAATTAATAAAATTTTATTGTAATTCTTAATATAAGAATTAGTGAGAATTCTCATTAAATGAAATCAAATCATATCGAATTTATCATTCCAAATAGAGTATTTGTGCTTTGAGTGATCAAATCATAGGATAAAAAATCTTTTATGAAAAAAAAAAATTCCTACTCGGCTCAAGAAAACATGATCAATATATATACTGGTGTTAAAAAAATTTTAATTATTAACCAAACTTCTAAAAATTTAAATAGCTTTTTTAATTATTATATATATTAAAAAATATAAAATAAAAATAATATACAGATTTTTATTTTATACACATATACCATACTCTTGTTTCTTTTGTGGGGAGGGGGGGGCTTATTTCAAGCGTATTCTAGTCTTTCTTATGCTCAATTTCTTCAATACTTATTAATGAAAATTAAATCTAACACTAAGGGATGCTGGTGTTACGTGTACAAACCCAAATCCCCACTTATTTTTGAAATCTTGAAGAACTAAGTTTAAGTTGAAACTAAAACTACGAGAGGTTTAGGTAAAATTTATTCATATATATCATATATGCTAGATGTTAAAAAGATAAAAGAGAATGATTTTAGTTTCTTAAAGTATTTAAATTAGTATCTCTTAATAGATTATTTACTTTATAAATTTAAATACCATTTCTTTCTTAATTTATAGACTATCTACTCAATATCAATTATACCATAGTCACATACCTAATTTCTACAACATTTAAATATTAGTTTTCTTTTCCTTTTTTTTTTTTTTTTGGTTATTTGTTTAAAAAGAATCACATTATTACCGATAATATATTATTTTAAAAATAAAAAAATCAATTTAATCCATTAAAAATAAAAATAAAATAAAAATAGTAATATTATCTCTTAATAAACTATATTAACTAATAATAAATCAATCGTTATTTTTTTAAGTACGTCCAGATGCTCTAGCAGTCACTTTCCAGAGCTTATCTTGTGAGAAAGGATCCTATAGGGTAAATGGATATGGCTTTTGTTTTTATACGATGTATCAATAACAACTTCTGAGATCAGGCAGAAGTCCGTAACCGCTACTCATGGGTGCGCACTGAGTGAAATCCGTCTAGTGGCCCTAGCCGGCAAAGAATTACGAGGAGGTAAACCAGCCTAAACAAGCCATGTCTGATCGGCTCAGCCGAGAAGACTGTTAGATGGCCCTCCACAATTAGAAGAAGGACTATCCCCAAGAGGAGTCGAACCTGGGATCTATTAGTCCCAGATCCTTCAGCTCGCCATCCGAACCAACTAAACTACCCATTTCGGGGCTCAATAACAACTTGCTTGGGCCTAAAGAGGAGTAGTCCATTTTCGAGAGCTGACAATTACAATTGCAACTACGTGCCATGACTTCACTTTAGCTATAATATAATTGAGAAATATTTATAGCACCTGATTGATTTTTCTCCATCAACACTGTACCGTTTCAATCAATATATATATCATTTATTAAATATTGAAAGGGACATGGATCGATCGATCTAGATCTCTATAAATAACGAGCCCCACCACATTTATTGTGAATTGCTAATTTGCGACTGCAGGTTGCCTATTGACTAGTAAAGAAGATCACAAATTGGACGCACGGCAAGGTCCTATGATAGTTGTTAGATCAACTATGAATTAAAATGAATTTACAGTTGATTCTCTTATTAATTAATTGCCTAGCATTAGACTTCAGAATCAAAAGTTTTTTAAAGTATCAAAAAATTTTAACCAACTCAGGATATATAATTCAATATGTATTTAAAAATAAATAAATTTAAATAAGCAAACATAGAACTTAAATTTTAAGTTATTCGACCCAACCTGATAATTAATAAATATTAATAAACTCCGCCCAAGATGTATCTATCCATTGACTCTTAGTTATAGCATGAGCTTGGTGGCTTGAGGCTTTCACATATATGTTTGTTGCAGAAGATTTTAGTGGGAAGACTAGGCTGCAGGTGCTTTTAGGGATCAATAATGGAAACTTCTTTTACTAGCCATTATTTGGAGTTAAAAAAAATATAAAATTTTACAAATATCTATAAATACGAATTACGAAATGATAAAATTTAAATTTTTTACTTATTATAAAAAGTACAAAATACTTTTATAAATTTATACAAATTCATACAGCTCTAAACAGACATATAATTAAAATTTGCCTAACATTGTTGGTGGATGGTGGCGGGCTACATCAAATATCAGCATGCTGACATGTACAAAAATCAAAACAATCAACGTTCACTACATGGTAAAATATATATATATATATATATATGGCTCCTTTTGAAATTTTGAATTTTTTTAAAAAATATTTAAAATTTTTAAAAATTATTTATTTTTTATCTAACCGCATAAATTACAAATTTATAACTTTTATTAAATTTTACTAATTTTTTATGCTCCATACACAACTTATATATATATATATATATATTTAATTGTAACTTTCATCTTAATTTTGGTAGGTCTCGCTTTTGATAATAATTTCATTGTATGCACAAGTTAAGCATAATGTATATGTTTTCTAAAGTAGATAAGGGTGAGTGTGGATTCAAATATAATAAGAAAATATGATAAAACATTAATTAAAATTTTGTTTGGCATAAAAATAATAAAATATAATAGAATTATCATTCTCACACTATAATTTAATTATCTTGTTCCATACATTTATTTAAAATCTTACTTATTATCAAAACTTATTTAGAGGTCGTTTAGAGTCCCAAAGCTTTCTAAAAAAATTTTAAAAATTTTTAAATTTTTTCAATCAAATTTTACTACGTGTCATTTTTACATCACATCAACACCAACTTTTAAAATTTTTTAGTTTTTTTGACATTCCAAACATCCTCTTAATGTGTTATTTGTATCATTGACAAAATTATTTTCATTTTCTATCTTACATAACCTAGATTCCCTTTCTTTTTAATTTCTCTCGCATTAATATTTCTTTCAACACTCATCTCTTTCTAAGATCGATTTCTCTCTCTCCCCAAAAAAATCTATATATATTTGAATAATAAAATTCTCACTATAATATAAAATTTATTAATATATTATTAAATTATTTGTAATATTTTATCTAATATATTTAAACATTTCTTATCAATATGAATTTTGAAAAAGACCCATCTCTTTCTTTTAAAAAAGCTCATCCAACCCGTGTTCTAATTCTTAAATCTAAAATTTGTTCTATTCAATCGACTTAATTTATAAACTATTTTTTTACTATTTATCTATTCACAATTTACATAATTAAAATTAGCTAAATAAAATTGAAATAATCAATCAATAACTTAACAAATAAGAAAATATTTATTATTTAATGTTTGTGTGTTGTATACTTAATTTTATTTTTATTTTTATATTTTTAAAATTTTTGTAATATATAAATAATAAATTTACAGTTTAATGTTTTTATGACATTAAATTTAAAAAATTTATTAAATCCATTCTAAATAATATAAAATTAAACTTAAACTATGAAATATATAAATGAACGTGAATAGATTGCCAAATTTATAGTGTATATCCATTCTTATAAATGCGTGGCAAGTCACTTGTTTTGAAAAATAACATCAGTGTATGATTATTGTTTTTCATATTTTATTAAATTATAAAATATGTATAGAATAGATTATATTCTTTAAAAAGACTAAAAAAAAGTTCAATCAAACAATTTAACAGTAATAATATTTTTGATAAAAATTGCTTTAATAATTTTTATTCTAAATTATTATAATCAAAATTAAATACAAATTTAAATTTTTAATAACATAAATTGTTCTTTATACAGTTGTATCAAAAATTTTTTAATCTATCAAAAAACGTTTGATAAGAAATACTTAAATATATATCACTTACCAAAATATATATATATATATATATATTAGATAGAATATTACAAATGATATTTATATAATTTAATATATGATAATAATTTTTATATTAAAATAAGAAATTTATTATTTAACTATAAAGATTTTTTTTTGGAGAGAGAAAAAAATGGATTTTGAAGAGATGAGTCTTTAAAAAAGATATTAATAGACACATAATGATTAGAGAAATTAAAATGACAGAGAATCTAAGTTAGAAAATTAAGATAATTTTATTAATAAGACAAATAACATATTAAGTAAGCTCTAGTATTAAAATTTTTGCTCTGACATTATAAATATCCTCATTTTCTCATATACCTACGTCTCATTCGAAACTGAGTTAAGTGAATCCAGGCAGCCAAATGGGGAAAAAAATTTTGAACTTTGCAAAAAGTTGGAGTATGGTTGAAAGTTCTATCTTTATCTTAAAACAACGATATATTCGGGTAATAATAATAATAATTATTATTATTATTCAACAACAAAAATTTATCACTGGAACTGTTCATCACGTTGACCGAAAATTTGCTTGTCGTCCTGCCGAACACAAGGAAAAGAAAGGTTATAATCGGAATGGAAGTCCTTGACCGAAAACCCTCCGATGCTTAAGTCAGCGGGTGTGTCACGCTCCGGGTTTCACAACCCGAGTATGTGAACGAAAGAACACATAATATACCATTTTAATAATTTTTCCTTGTCCTACATCAGAGCCACACACACACACACACACACACACACACACACACACTAAGGAGCAAGAAATATAACAATAAATAAAACTAAAATTTTAAATTTAAATAAATGCTCCAGTTAAAATCCACTAGGCAATTAAGTTCTAAAACTAAACCCAACTAATCTTAAAAAAAAAAAAACAATGATAATTAACGTTCACCTCAAAAACAGAGGTTTGTCACAATCTACTGTAAAATAATTTCCTAGAGTCTAAAAACAATTACATAAAAATAATAAATAAAATTTTAATGTCTATACTTAGAAGGTCCAGCACGTGACTCAAACTTATTACCTGCATCAGAAGCTGTAAAGGGTTTAGCACTAATACCACGTGTGCTCAGAACCCTAATAATAATAATAATATAAATGCAGTATGCCCTAACATGCTACTAGGCGAAACAATTATGCACAAATACCAGATTCAAGAAAGAAATTAAATTAATTTATTAATTTGTCTTCGTTATAATTATTTGTGTCTTAGTACCACATCACACATTAAAGAAAAATAAATCGATTTTAAGGTACTGCTGCTTGGTTGGATTCTGTTGGTTGTCCCGTAGGAACATGATCCAACCAATATATATCATCCTTCGATATCTGCTTGGTTGTCTCATAGAAACAAGACCCAACCAATATACACTATTCTTCGATGTCTACTTTCTAGACCGAAATCTTAGGAATATAATATGCCACCTTAGACATCTGCTCGTTCGTAGGTTACTAGCTTACTGGAATCGATAATTAATTCCGCGCAGGTTTCGGGACTTTCAACCCTTAGGTATGTATATATGATATTTTCAGTACCCCTCAACCCCAAACAAAACACAACATTTAAGTTTTACTTTATATCTACATAAATAATAATTTTTTTTTGCAAAAGTTTCAAATCTTATTATCCATTAATTTATCTATACATTAAATAACACAAACTTTAACACTACTAAACGAGTAATTTCCGATAACAATCACAATATAAATGTATATCAAATTAATGTATTCCAGTGCTTAACACATTACTGCACGTTCAATCAATCAAATAATGATTAAAAAAAATTAATAACACTCATATGTGAACAAGTATATAAACATTCATGTTTAAATAAAAAAAAAACAAATCCCATCAATCATTAATTTCTAACAATTCACCTGGACGCCATTAACTTTATTAGATCATATATATATATATATATATATATATATATATATATATATATATAGACACATACACTTGGACAAGTAAAATTCATTACACATAAAGACAAAATTAAAGGACTATTTGGTTTCTAACTAAATATCAAAAGTTACAAAAAAATTTATATTTTTTTTCAATTAAATTTTATCATATATCACATTTACATCAAATTTTTGTATTTTTACTGTATTTTTGGCCAATTTTTTTCCAACCAAACACCCCTAAAACAAATAAATAAATATATAAATATATATATATATATATATTTAAAATCAACTTTCAGTCACCGTCAAAATCAATCATGTATATATATGTATACCCACCAAACAAATTATAAGTTCAGCTGATTCGTTTTTTTTTTTTTTTTTTTTTTTTCATATAAAGACAAAACGGGCATGTAAAGCCAAATATCAAACCATTGTAATTTCACTTCCAACTTTCAAAACGTTCCGGTAAGTGCCATGAAAGAAATTAATTATATTTACATATATAATATATATTATTAAGTACATGGCAAGGATTTCATCTCAGAATGATTACTTCGACTATTATATATATACGTGTTATACATATACATATATATATATATATATAATACATTCAAAAGTTCTGCCCCTTACCTCGACTGAAAACGCAATTCGACAATTGAAAAGAAATCAATTCAATAATAGGAAGAACGTCAAATTTCTAGGAAGAATGTCAAATTTCTAGCCGTCAATTCCTTCTTCTCTCTTCTTCTTCTTTCCTCCCTATCCCTTTTTCTCTAAGGTTTTTTTTTTTTTTTATCAAAATAAATACAGCTTTATATATTTAAAGTAGAAGAGTTTTAACCCTAACCAACTAATTAATTTCCTACTCCTCATAGGTTTAGGAAAATTACACTCCTTTCCCTAAAATTTAAAAGTCTTTTCAAATATACCAAAAAATAACCTTTTTAAATACACTTCAAAATTAAATAGCAAAATTATAAATTATTAAATTTAAATAACAAATTAAAATCACATATATATATATAAATTATATTAAATTAAAAAATGGGGTCATTACAAGGTGCCTTTTGTGGGCTTAAGGAAGAAATGTAAAGAATGTTTTGTTGACAGTAGTGAGCATACTTGAGTTATGGAGTTATGTGTAGTATTTATAGCATAGTAAAAATAAACAAAATAATACCTGAAAATTCAGTTGTAATGATATCTTCTAGTGTTTTTCCCTCACTCCTCTTTCGATGCTTTTCACTTCTCAATTAAAGCCCTTACTCTTATTAAATGCGCGCGGGTGATTAAACGTGACCGTATAGCCGGAATACAGTTCTATAATTGTCTACTTGTCACATCTATTTGTCACTTATAACGAGACAACTAACTTAATTAACTCTTAGTCAATAAATCTGATTCATTTAATACTATTAGGCATTTATAGTTAGGGGCGCATTTATGATATCGTGGGACCCATACTTAATGAATGCACCAGTATCAGACCAACACGGCCACCTCAAACCCCCCGATTGGCGGAATGCCACATGTCCCATGCAAAAGTGGTCGGCACGGTGTCACGCGGCCCAAATTTACTCTATCCCGACAACAACAACAATAACAACAACAATAATAATAATAATAATTTTATTTATATGCTGGCTAACAAAAATAGAAATTTTAATTGAGAGCTGTTGAATGTATTTTATTTTTAACCTTTCATTATTCATCTCCTTTGATAATTAGTTTTATTTTTAGAGTATAGAAAATTAAAAATAAAGTCTATTTAACTTTTTTTTTTTTTTTTTGCATTCCCAAAAGTTTTTTGCATGTGTAGACAGATATATGAGAATTTATAAATTTTGCCACTTTTAACATGTATTTAACTTCTGTTTTTGTTGCAAATGAAATAATAAATTGATAAATGATAATTACTAGCGGAATGTTAACTTTGAGTGCATGCCTACAAACCTTTATTTTTGTTACAAATGAACGTCTTTTTTTTTTCTTTTCTTTTTTTTCTTTTGAGCTTGCAGAAAATGAATTCGGATAATTTACATTCATCTATAAATATACATATAATTAATTAGTTGCCTTGTGGTAAACTAATTTTAAATATAGGGTGAAAAAAATACATGAAGCAGTAGCACCAAATAATTAGCCAAAAAAACAAATATGGAAAGATAAAGTGACACAAAGATTTTAAAGTAAAACTCAAATCAAGAAAAATTACAAACTTTTTTGATTATATAAATCGAGTTACAAAGTTAATCAATCGACACCTCTCGATTCCTTGTGTTGAAGTTTTGCTCGTATCACAACAATAAACTCTTACTAGTGAAAGACTAATCTTCAAACCGTTGAAGATTAGAAACACCAAAGTGTGAAATTGTTTAACTAAGAGATGAAGAGAACTCTTGAAATAATGTAGTAATTTTTTGTCTCACGTTCTCTATCTTATAGAAATTTTAGGAGAATGTCTCTATTTATAAAACACTCCATCAATCCAATCCTACACAAGATTGTATAATTTGCTGTTTCCAAAATTTTGTAGGAAACTTTTCAAAATCTTTTAGAAAACTTTCCAATCTCTCTTTGAACATTACAAAACCTTCGTTAAAATATCTTCATTCTCACATTAAGAAACTTTCCAAAAACCTTTCAAACTTATACTTTTGACACCTTAACCAAGGGCTTAAAAATACAGGTTTAAAATTATCATTTTGTTCACTAATTTGACAATTACAAAAATAACATAGGTTTATATGAATTTTTACTTATTAATTTATTTTTATATATGTAACTCTGTAAGTTATTTCTTCTTGCATTTCTATATGCAGCAAAACTGTAAGTTATCCTTTCAAAAGAAAGGAGCCCACGCAAAAATTAAAAAAAAATATACATTATTATTATTAAAGAAATATTATGAATAACACCTCATTCTCGTTAAAAAAAAAAAAGGATTTTCTCAATTGTTCTTCTTAGTTTTTAGAGCAATGTTAATTGAACTTATAGGACAAGAGTGAAAAGAATATGATGGGGCAAAAAGATCCAATACAGAGGCTGCAGGGTGCTTCATAATGAGAATTTACAATTTAGCAGCAGTTCTTGCACACAGAAAGAATCCAAATTTTTGCATTAATTAGTAAAGCACAGGTACTTTATGGATGTTGTTATCTTTTCCTGTGGTGTATGGAAATTTAATATGAGGCTTGGGACCCAAATTGAAAGGCAAAATCAAGTAGATCACACCGTAAATATACACATAACATTACATGCTTGTTGGATTACAAACGAACGGTACTAATACATTACTGAAACAGCAATACCAGATATATGTTACAAAGAGCTAGCTTAAAAAGAAATGATAACCAAAGGGAAATAGACCGGAAAACATAATGATACGTACAATCCATGCTGATCAAACTAGCTGGCTCAGAGGACTTATTAATCTAGACTGGCTCAAGACAAGATACTTGTAACTAGTTGTAGCTAGGATTAACACTAGGAAAAGTATTATATATTTATTTGTTAGGAGGATTTCGAGACAGATTGAGGATGAAATTTCCCAGCGTGGCCCCAAAACCGATGAAGGCAACGAAGAAAGCTAGGAATGTCCACGGCTTAGAAAAATATGTATATCTCACATAGGCCATGAATTCTGGCCACAAACGCTCGCTGTACCGAGCAGCCTTGTCGCACGTGTCAGCATAAGAGAAGTTAGAGAACCTCCTTTTCCCTAACACAACTTCCTGGCAGAGCTTGTTGAAGATATCAGAGGCTTCCTCGTTGGCCCTTAAATAGTTGCGTATGACTCCGGCCTTCTGAAGAACTTCCACGTCTTTTGCAGTGTTTATGAGTCTATCCATGAGGAAGGCATAAGATGTGACATAGTACTCGACACGGGGGTGACACTGCTCGAAAGCAATGAGGTTTCTCAACAACCGCTCAGTCGAGTCGTCGATGAGGAGAGTGGGGATTTGGAACCGAGCTCTGTGAAACAAGTGGAAAGGGCCCTCAACTTCTTTGAAGTTGACCTGGAATATATTATCTTGGGCTTCCTCTCTGGCTTCGAATTTGATTCCTGCATAGTGCAGGTCTGATGCAGAATACATGAATTTGGAGCAAGTATTTATCTTCTCCTCATCATGTTTTCCTTCTGGTACTGAATTAGGAAGAGGGCGGTATTTCTTGTGTATAAAATCGAGAATATGCATAGGATGTTCCTCTTTGCCATGATCCTCTCCTGCCGAAATATTATTCTGCTTATTTTTGTCTGAAACTGGAATGACGCAGCAGTAGTACTCACAAAGCAAACCAGATTTTGTGGGATTGTTTTTGGTGTTAGCCGTGGTGTTGTTTTCGGAGTTGCTAACGGGATCTAACTTGGGAATGATTTGACTAACGTACTTAGGAAGCGAATCGTGGAGAGGTTTTTCTAATTTTTTCAGGGTGAGGTCGTACAAAGTCTGGAGAACAAAGAAGGGAAGCTGGTTCTCGAGCAGCAGCAAGTCATCTTGGACGGTGAGGCGCGTTGGGACGCTGCCAAAAATAGGATCGTCACTCTTTTTGCACTCCTGATAATTGGTGTTGGGGGATTGTTGAGCCTCCGCGTACCTGTAGAGAAATTCAAGTATGAAACAACCGTCGATCAGCATCATCTCTTCGTTCAGCACACCTTCTACTTCTTCTGCGTAGCATTTCTTGGCTTTTTCTAGCAATCCTTTCATTTTCTCCATGCATTGTTCTAGAATTTCCGATTCATCCTCGATATTCTCTGATTTGGGGATTCGATCAAAGAGGGATTTCACGTAACTCAACTTGATGTCGCCGGAGCGTTTTTTGAGATACTTCTCTTTGCTGTGAAATGGTCCGATGGAGACGAGGTGAGGAGTGTAGGCACTTCGCTTCAGCGCACGGAGCTCCCTGCCAACCCTGTAAATGCAGGCGGAAGAAGACCGGGAATTGGTTTTCTCCGCACCGTTACTGATCTTTGTCCTGATGCTTTCTACAGGGGTTGCCATTTGGGAGGAACTGTTCTTCAATTCCTTCAGACCTTAGCTAGCAACCATAATATAGGGCAAAAATGTTTTTTTTTTTAAATTATTAAAATTAGTACTCAAGAATGCCATTAAAATTTTGTGGTAATGGTGTACGAGTTCACTCAAAACCTTATCATCCAAATAATGAGAGGTGTTTAACTAATCAAAATTAATAAAAATTTATTAATTTTTATTAATTTTTTATATTTTTTAATAAAATTTTATCGCATATTACTTCCATCAAAATTTTGTATTTTTATCTTATTTTTTATCTATTTTTTTTATCAATTGAACCCCTCAAAATGTTGCCCATTCAAAATATTGCATGGTGGCGCAGCAAAGCAAACGTCAGAATGCTGATGACATAAGAAGCCTAGATAGGCTAGGCAGCTTCCACGCTATTTTTTAGCTTTTCTCTAAAATATCAAATTTCCTTCTTACATTTGATGGAAGGCTCAAGACAAAATGTGATTTGAGTTTTTTTTTTTTTATGTTTAAATTATAAATTACAAAGTACAAAAAGTAGATATTTTAGTAGTTCTATTCAAATAGATTTGAACATACGTGTTTTCACTTTTTGATTAGAACTTTTAAAAATTTGTAGAAATATTATTATGATTTATAAAAATTTATTAAAATTTGCAGAAGTGTATATAGAGATTCATATAGTTTGAGGTGAAAAAAATTTTGTAAAAAAAAATTTTGTAAAAGATTATAAAAATATTTAAAATTTTTTGGCATTTTTAGAACTTCAAATCAATCCTAAGTTTTTCTAAAAAAACTCCAAAATTTTTGAATTTTTTCTTATTAAATTTCGTCACGTGTTACTTTTAAAATAATTTCTAATTTTTTAGAATTTTTTCAGGATTTCAAACACCCCCTAAATTTCTTTTAAATCATGAAGGGAAGAAAATGTTAAATTAAGAAAAAAATTAAAAAATTAGTTTTTTTCTTCGTAAATATAAGAAAAAAGTTAGTTTTTTAGAGGATATTTGAAGTGAAAAAATTAGTATAAATTTGTAAAAGTTGTAATCTCGTAATTTATGTAATGAATAGAAAGCTTAAATTTTATAAAGATTTATAAAAATTTATTAAGTTTTATAGGATTTCAAACAAAGTTATTGTAATTAGCTAGTAGCCAGCTATCAAAAAAACACTAACTTTGTTCTTTCCAAACTAAACTAAAGTCCTTTTTGGAATACCAAAAGTCACAAAACTTTATAAATTTTTACAATTTCTTGCTACTTTTGTATTTTGTGCATATTTACTAATTTTTACCTACTTATCAAAATTTTAACACAGTATATGAAAAATAATTCGAATGAGTCGTTCAACCACATTCACCAGTTCTGTCAACCCAAAATTTTGACATATCATACAAAAATCATTCAAATGAATCTTTTTAATAAGTTTAAGTTTGGCTTGTATTGCCAAAAAGCGATTGTCGAGTTATCTTTTTTCAAAATTTTGGCCTTATAAACTGGCTTATAGACCCCGTTTGATAACGTTTTTGTTTTTTCTATTTTTCTGTTTATGTTTTAAAATTTTTACAAACTAGTAATAAAAATATGTTTGTTAAATTTGTTTACATTTTTTTATTTTTATAAAAACGAAAACTTAAACCAAAAACATAAACGTATAAAAAGTATTTTCACTCGATTTTTTTTTGTTGCAAATATTCTGTCAATTCTAATACCTTGTCCATTTTTGTTACATCATATTAGAATAAATTATTTTATTCAAATATTTTATTAAACTAAGATTATTTTTAATAAAATAATATAATTAAATCAGATTAATTAAATTAATATGTAATATCTATTATTAATTTATTTCTAATAATAATTAAATTAAATTAGCTAATTTAATTAATATAATTATATTTTATTAAATTATTTTTAATAAATATTTTAATTAAATTATTAAATTTAATTTAAAAATTAACTTAAAATAATTAATTTAAATAATATTAAATATATTTTATTAAATTACTTTTAATAAATATCATAGTTAATTTAATTTAATTTAATAATTAATTTATTTTATTTTATTTAATATGAATTATATTTTATTAAATTATTTTTAATAAATATAATAATTAAATTATTTAAATTATTATGAAATATATTTTATTTAATTATTTTTACTAAATAATATAATTAAAATATAATTAATATATTTTATATTTACTGGATTAAATGATATAATATTTAATTAATTTTTAAGAATAATAAAATTAAATATTTTATGAAAATAAAAAATTATTAATTGTAAATAAAATTGTATTTCTAGGTACAATTTTAGTTTTTATTTTAAAAAAAATGATAATAGAAAATTAAAAATAGAAAATATAAACGTATAAATGTAAATAGAAAAGTGGCAGCATTACTAAATGCCCCCATAGTGTGTAGTTTGCTAAAAAATACCAAAAAATTTTAACTTTTAATAATTTTTCTTCAATCAAATTTCGACACCTATTTTTTTATACTTTATTTTTGTGTTCTGTTTTTTTAACATTATTGTTACAAAAATTTATTAAAAAAGATAAATTAAAATGATATAAATATTGATAGGCTTGTTGCTTTGAAATAATTAAATCATAAATGTAGGAAGCAAGGGGCTAACATTGCCTACGATGTTAGCCCACTTCCAGTGCAATACTAGCCATGTGTTTCAAATTTTACTTTATTTTCTTTTTTGTTTGATTCAAACCGGGCACATGTTTTTCCTTTTTTTTTTTTTTTTTTTTCAATTTGGTTCAAACCTCCTGAATAAGGTTAAGTTTGAGAAGAAAATTAACTTTTTTTTGTAGTTGGCTACAAAATAGCTACTAAAAATTAGTTTTTTTTTTTTTGTATTTAGGAGGGAAAAAGTTAACTTTTTAGAAACTATTTTTTTAATTTTTTATTAATCTGATATGTTTACCCTTCAATATTTAAAACAAGTTTAAAATGTAAGTTGATAAATTTGGTCATTTTAAAACAAGTCAAAAAATTATTAGCTGATAGTTGAGTTACTAGTTTTGTTTCGAAATATAGCTCGTAATATCAATTAACCCAACAATTTTATTTTATTTTTGTAAGAAGTGGTTCAAATAATAAAAATATTTTTAAGTTATTGGATAATATATTAATTATACTGATCATTAAATATTTAACAATAAAATTTTTAATATTAATAAAAATAATATAATAAAAATTTAGTTAGTAATATATTTTAGAATATTTTTAAATGAATATTTTAAAATACTTAAAAATAAAATTTATCAATTTAATTTAAAAATTATAATAAAAATTCAACTATTGTAAAACTCAAAGTATCTACGTATGTCTTATTAAATTCGTATAAAAAATATTTTCAATCATAAAAAATAAATTATACTGGTAAATTACTTTTCTATATTTTTTAACAATTGTTACCTGAATTATTATAAAAAATATAAATAATTAATATAAAAATAATCATTATAAAAAAATTGTTAGCCTGGATGAATACTTGAATCAACATTTAAATTAAAAAAAGAAATTATGGAGACTACTTTCTTCTAGCAAAAATAAAAATATTTTAGTAAGTTGATTAAATTAAATTTTTATCTAAATCGTAGACAACTACAAATTGAATTTTTTTAAAAACTTTACTTGTAACATGTTGTTTTTTTCATATCATAAAACCTAAGATTAAGTTATTCTCTTTAAAATGTTTTAAAAATACTTTTTATTATAAAAAATTAAATTATAATGCCAATTAATTTTTTAAATATTTTAACAAACAAACGAATATTATTACCAGAATTAATTTTTATTATAATATTTTAAATTATTTTGATAAATTATATTTTAAAATATTTTAAAAATATTTATTTTAAAATATATTGATAACTGAGTTTTTATTATAATATTTTAAATTATATTAATAAATTTCATTTTTATATATTTTAATATTTAATATAATTAATATATCACCTAATAACTCAAAAAAATATTTTTATCATTTTAATTATCTAAATTTTTTAATAATGATTCAAGTAACAATTGTTAAAAATTTTAAAAAATTAATATATTAGCGTAATTTAACTTTTATAACAAAAATTATTTTTTATTTGGGTTCAATAAAACATATGTAGATATTCTGATTTTTACAATAGTTGAATTTTTATTATAATATTTTAAATTTTATTGATAAATTTTATTTTTAAATATTTTTAAAATATTCATTTAAAACTATTTTAAAGTTATATTCCTAACTTAATTTTTATTATAGTATTTTTATTTATATTAAAATTTTTATTTTTAAATATTTAATAATCAATATAATTAATATATTATCCAGTAATTCAAAATATTTTTTTATTTGAACCACATTATTACAAAAATAAAAAAAAATTGTTTGGTTAATTGACGTTGAGAGCTATGTTTGAAAAAAATAAAAAGTTGGTAGCTCGACTACAAGCTGCTAGTTTTTTTGGTTTTTTTTTAAATGACTAAATTTACTATCTTACATTTTAAACTTGTTTTGATCGAATTAACAAAAAGTTAAAAAAAAGTTATTAAAAAGTTAATTTTTTTCTTTCCAAACAAAAAAAACTAACTTTTTAATAGTTATTTAGTAATCAACTACAAAAAAATTAATTTTTTTTCTAAACTCAACCTTATTTGCAGGTTTGAACCAAACTGCAAAACAAAAAAAATACGCCTGGTTTGAACCAAATAGAAAAGAAAAGAAAAAAGAAATTTAAAATGCGCGGTCAGCATTGTGCTCGCAATGGAGACTGACATCGCAAGCGATGTTAACTCCCCACCTCCATAAATGTATACTTTAATGATAACATTTATCTCTTCATTGTTTTATTTTTATTTTTTGATAAATTTTTATTTTTAATAATATATGTGTGTGAATTTAAAACAGTGCGATATTCATATTACATCGGGAGATGGGGACCGCTTTTATACAAAAATCATCTTTTAAAATATGGAAGATTATATTCGTAAAAAGAGAAGATGGATTACTACATGGTGACTTGAGTTTTGGGATGGTTTGGATTATCAACTTTTTTTCAATAATTTTTTAATTTTTCTCAGTTTTCTTTGAATTTCTTTCGATTTTTTCAGCTTTCTCCGAAAAAGTAAATAACAATTAATTTTTTTATTAAATTTCTTTTATTTTCTCTTACTTTGACTAATTTACCCTCAATTTTGTTGATTTTCTCCAACTTTTATAAATTTTTACCAAGTATATAACTTATTTCAAAAGTGGTGCATGCCAGTGTCAAGGCAAAAATTATAAAAAATTTCACTTTTTTTATTTACCAAACACTTCCTCATTTCGCGAGTTCCGACTAGGTTAGAATTGTAGCATCCCGTTGGGGAGCACAAACATATATACCTTAATTTTAGGTTTAACAAAAAAAAAAAAAAATCTTTTGAGCTCAAGCTTTGACAATTTAGGCAATTGCTTAAGATTTCATTCAATAAGAAGATTTTAAATTTTTTAGAAAAAATTAAAATTTTTTGTTAACTTATTATTAATTTTATTCTTTCTTAATATAATAAAATAAATTTAATACTTATCTTAATCCTAGATAATTTTATTTCCTATCTTATTGTAATAACCTGAATTTTTTTTTCTTCTTAATTAATTTGCTTAAGCGTGGTGGTGATATTTATTATAGTAAAAATCTAAAAAATTGAGAATTTAAAAATTTTTGGAATGATAAAAATTAGTTGGAAAGATTTCTGGATTTAATTTCATCTATGTGGGAGTTTTATGTAAAATTTCTAAACTTTCCCAACAATTCTTTACCCAATTACCTATTTAGCTCAACCCAAGCCCATTAACTCATGAGTCAACCCATCCTTCGACTCACCTCAACTCATTTTATCACTAACTGAGTTGGCTCATGAATTGTGACTCTCAATCAATTCCCTGCAAACCTTATCTTCTTCTCTCATACGTTCTCCAATTAATTGGTTAAATAGTCAAAAAGAAAGTAGGATTCCCGAATCATGCCACCTATTGTACATTTCCATCTATCCTCCAATGCCTCCCCTAAATTATTTAGTTAGATAGTCAACAAGAAAAGCAAGATTCTTGGATCATGCCACCTATTGTACATGTATGATCGTACTTTAGGGGCTTTGAAGCATGGGAAGTGGAGGTTGTCTTCTCCACTGACACTTTCTCTATACTCCCATAACTTCTTATAAATTATTTGTGTGCTTTCAAAAAAAAAAGAAGAAAAAAAATTATTATCAAGTGTTATTTGGAGATTCGGTATTGCTTGGAGGAAGAAGAAAAGCTTGGAACTTTCCAATTTGGTTGGTGTTCAAAACTCAACTCCTCTTCCTTCTTAGACTTGGTCACCAATATCTTCATTGAGCTAAAATGACGAACTTCCTAAAATGTGTTTGATGCCTTTAATTTGAACTATAATGAACATGTGTAGGATTAATTTGAAGTTAAAGCATTTTCTGACTTTGAAGTATAAAACTTGATTGTGATAAAAAAAAATTAGTTAGTTATCTTCATAACTTATAATATTGAATTTATATTTACATGTTTGAGTTTGCATTCTTGGCTGGTTAGTGTTTATATTTACTTACAATGATGGAGCTGGACATCCTAATGAAATAAAAAAAATAATAATAATTCCATGCATCTTGGGTGCAGGGAAGCCGAAACTTCAACTAATGTAGCCCAGCATACCGACAACTCTCTGTTTGTAACTTTTGAAGTGCTTTTGACCCCTAAAACGGTGGAATTTGATTTCGGCTAAAACATAAAAGTTGTAGCCCTTTAAGATTTCTTTCCAACCCAAAAAGATTTGCATCAATCTAATTTGTGAGTCAGAGTCAAAAGTTATACCCAAAACACTGAACACATGTAAAACTATAGTTTCTGAACAAACCGAATTCAAGACTGTTTTTGAACATTCAGACTTTAGAATTTTAAAAAGTATAAAACATGAAATTTGTAAGTCTTGAAGTCTAGTTCCTATAAATATAAAGTTTATAGATATCATAGTTCTACTCTATTTTATATGAATTTTCTTTCAAGCTGCTATCTTTGCTTAGCTTTTAATAAATGCTTGTTCGTTTTTTTTTTTTTATATAAGAATTTTATATCTATAGATTGATTTAAATGTCTAATTACCCTTTGTTAGTTATAGATATGTTAATGATTTCTATTCATATGTAATTTTGCTCACAAGGCCTCTAATCTAGTAAAGCATTTATACTGATTAATGAAATACTGAAGTGGACTGTTTAGTTGTTACTACTTAGTTATCTTTCAATTGATATGAAATTATTTTAAATTGAAATAATTCTATGGACATTTATGGATATGTTGAAGCTCAAAACCTATGATACGGGTTTGGTTACAAATAATATGATGATTGGAATTTACACAAATTATTTTGAATAATGTCATTCTCCTACCAAATCAAAAGTTTAAAATGTACTAGTTTTGTAATCTCACATTGGTTTAATTGTTTAATTTATGTATTATACTTACCAGTTAGAATAAAATAACACTTATAAACTTTTCTAAAATTAAATATAAGCTCCAAGAGCTATTTATTATCTTCATATTCCATAAAATAATAAAAAAATAGGCAAAAAAATCGAGATTGAAGCCAATGAGGTTCGAACTCGCGACTTCAAATCGCGATTAGGGTCGCCCTCCCACTAAGCTACCAACCTCGGCTTAATTAATATACCATTAGAAATAATTTTATTTTTATCAAATGTAGTATGGCAAACTTGTCAAAAGATTTAACTAAAATACTAATTCGAATTCTAAATTATTTCTAACTACTTGCTACTTGTTAATTTACATGTAGTACCTACCTTTGTGATAATAATATTGGTGATTGTGTTAAATCTTTGATTTATTGAGAATTGTTATTGAATTATGAATTGAAATAAAATACTTAGAATATACTACATGTGACTGAATAAATCCCACTTAGGATTCATCATCTGGGAACATTGCCGGACACTATTAAAAAAAACAAAATATTCTATTTCCATACAAGATACCCTTGGAAATGTTAAAGGGTGAGAATAAATTAAGGCACTCGGTGCTAAAGTTATCTTTGGTAATGGGGTTGTGGGTGGGTAGAAATGGCCTTTTAGGTGGAGATAGAACATATGCATTTTATTTAAGAGATGCTCCCTTCTGACTTGGCTAGTCAGGTAACCAGTCGCGATGGCTAAGTTTGTTGTGGGTGACACTATCATAATGCATTGGATGCTAAGCTCGTAAAGTCATTAGTTCTCAAGGCTGGGGGTAGAGGAAGATAAGAGTATGATTACTCAATAAGGATTTAGATTAAACCCCCTTTATCAAATTTTACTATGACTAGTAACTTCTCTTGCTTATGCATGAATGATGTGTTGGAATTATTTAATTGTATTTGATTCATTTAGATGAATATTTTATAAAAAATATAGAAAATATATATATATATATATATATATATATATATATATATATATGAAATCTGTATCGTAATGAGGTTTGATTCCAAGACCTTAAAAATCTGAATCTGAGATCCCTACCATTGTGACACCGATTTCATTGTGATACAAACAACAACATTAAACTATTTGACATGCAAGTAAAATAGTAGTTACAGTAACAGTCTCATCGAACTGCTGTAAATATAATTTATATTATTCAGTTGGGATTTATTGAATTATTTGTTGTATTAACAATATGCCACCTAATCATATTCACTATATTGGGTCACCTAATACAGTGTAGTATTACGACCACTACATATAGGCACCTAAGAAATTCTAATTACTGGGTTATGGTAGCTTACCCCTTTGTGGGAATATTTTTTCAAAATATTAAGCATAGAGATACTGAAGATGAGCTAGAAAGAGATTAATTTTTTTTAAATATTCCTCCAAAAGAGCTATTTATTATTATTTTTTTTTTTGCGCAGCACTGGAAGATTTTATTTATTATTGTAATCTGTAATAATAATTGTTGATGATTCTAATCATTAAGTTTAGACCTAGTAATGTAGTGTTAATCGCATGATTAGGACGCTTAAATGACTCTATAATACTATTCTTTATCTTTATTTTGTACTCTGCGATTGAATCTTACCAAATGATTCAGTCTAATAGCTTATAAATATTAGTTGGGATAAACTAGGGATTTTAAATACCCTAAATTTTTATTGTGAGTCAACCTCAGTTTGGAAGGAAAATTTGAGGTGTGACAGCTTGTTATTATCATCTTATTTTTATACCCAACAAATAATCCTAAGTCAACCTCGAGTATTCGGGTTATGAAAATTCGGGGTGTGACACTTATTTAATAAAAATAATAACTCATATAAACACCACTAATATTATCTATTAAAAGAATTAATTATAATACTTTATATATATTTATATTTTTTATTTTCACCAATTATAAAATATTATTTCTTATCTTTGATTTTAAAAATGACTTATACAATAAACAAATTTTATTATCATTAGTTTAGTTTCTTTTAATTCTACAATAATATTTGCCAAATTAATGTTTAAAAATAAATTAATACATATTAGTTCCAGAAAATTGAAATAAAAAAAATTAAAAATCTATTTCGAAAGTGCATGTTTTTCATGTTTTTTGATTATTGCGTGCTTAATAAAGTAGGAAAATTTTTCTCTAAAAAAAAAATAAAGTATGGACACTAATTTTTCGTGTGCCAAGAAAAAAAAATATAAATAAATAATTCTATAAATATGGCAATAAAATCTTACAAACTAACCATCCTTTTTCTTTTGATTAGTTAGACATAAAAAATAATCCTTACAACACATTTTCACAAAGAAAGAACTTTTTCCACTGCACTCTTATGAGAAAAAATAATTATGCATACGTTAATTAGTAAAGGAGAAGAAGTGATTTCTCTGCTTAAGAGAGAAAAGAGAGAAAAAAAAAAACCTCTATATCATTTAGCTTTTTATGCTTGTATGTTTTAATTTGTATTTATTATTTGTTTGATAATATTGTTATAATTTAAGATGTTTTGTAAGCAATTAATTCAAATATAAGGGGAAAAAAAAAGATGAGTAAAGCCCCTAAAAGGTGACTCTCAATAAATTTACATCCTATCATTGAAAAATTAAATGGATTGTCTTTATTATTAACAAAATTAGTATTTTAGTAAATATTGAATGTGAAACTTTAATTAATTTTGAATCTTAAAGGCTAAAATAGTTACCTTCAAAAGAAAAAATTAAATATCGTATATCAGATAAAAATGTTATATTATTTTTATTTAAAAAAAAATTCTTGTCATTGAATTTGCCTCTGGCCTTAATTAATATTTGAATGGCCCGTTCAAAACATATTACTCTTTATATAACAAATTGAGCATTATGTGCTTTATTTTTTAAATAATATTTTGATAACTAAAAATTAGACTATAATATAATTTATTTTTTTGAAATTCAAAAGAATATGTAATTTGTTTGAATTGACTGATAGTTATTCACCACCGACCTAACTATATTATAACCACTTGATGCGTGCATGTTTCAATAAATAAGCTAAAATGTTTACTCTTTATAAGATAAAATTTTTTATCACAAATTAAATATAGGACGTTTTATATATTTTTTAAATAATTTTTTTCCAATAAATTAAAAAATAGAGTAAAATATAATTAATTATTTTTAAAATTCAAAAGAGTATGCAATTTGTTTTTAACTTATGGTTATCCACTGCCTATCTAATTATATTATAAACTCTTTGTTTAATAAATATGCTAAATTGTTTGCTCTAAATTTCTCTTTTGTGAAACAAGTTGTATAATGTTATTAATCAAGAACAAAATTCAAAATATAAATCAAGGATCCATAAAATTAATAGTACTTGCATATTTATTCATAACAATAGTAGTTTTTAACATAATGAAAAGAGTCAAATACTCGTATTTAAAATTTAAACTATGAAATATAAGATATTACTACTCCTTTTGAAAACATTTCTATCTTAAAATTGATTTAATTTTATAATAAAGAATTAATTTGATTTGGTAAATAAAATTTTATATTTAGAATAAATTTTGAATTTAAGAATTGAATTGATTTGATTTGATTTAAGAAAAAACTAAGTTTGATCGTATTAATAGGAAGTAGAAAATATGATAGATATGATATATGGGAATAAATTTGTTTAGTTACTTAGATGGCTTAAAAAAACAATGAATTCTCATCAAATTTTAGAATTTTGGATTTAATTTCAAATAATATAAAAAATTTAAAATTTAAGTTATGAAATGAAATCAAATTCAACTCATAAAATTTTATTTTAATTTCAAACATAAGAATTGGTGAAAATTTTCATCAAATAAAATTAAATCTCATCAAATTTATCATTCCAAAAATAATAATTTTAGCAATCGTTAAGTGCCAAAATTTTTGCTGTCCCTTCTTAGCCCTGGAGCTACTTTCAATGCATACATGTTTAATAAATATGCTAAAAAGTTTTCTTTAATTTTTTGTTTTATATATTTATTTTTTTATTGAAACCTGAACGTACTATTTTACGGCCGCACATGCTAATTTGAGGCCCAAAATAATTTTTTTGATGAGACTTTTTGCTGCTATAATATTATAAAAGGATTTATTAAAACTTTTATTTTTCTTAATTTCTAAAATTTAAGATTATTAATTAAATACAATCAACAAGTAAAATACATTACAATGTTGAAATTTAAAAAAAAAAAAGAAGAAGTAAGTATAATTAAAATAATAAAACCTGATATTTCACTATCCCCAAAATGAGTATTTGTGTTTGATATAACGTTTTTAATATATGAAAAAATAGAATTACTTACATAATTAAACAAAAGAATAATTTGAAAAATAAAAAATATTGATTTAATTTTGCTTTTCAGAGTGAAAGAGTTGTGATGTTAAATTAAGTATCTTTTTCATTATTAATTTATGTTTGTGTCGAACAAAAAGAAAGAAATTAGAGTTGTGTTGTGGTATTAAATTTAAAAACCTGTATGTATTCCCAGTAGAAGGGCTACAATATTACTAGGGTCAAAGTGTCGTGAGGTTGTGGGATTGAATTTAGCCACTCAATGGGCCTCCGCTCCAAAATGGGCAGAAAGCCACTGTTTTAATAGGCCTCCACTTTTTTAAATTTTAATTGGGATCAGTCCACAAAGGTCTGTCCCCCGTGTGAATGTTGACAATATCTGAACAAATGTCATAAATAAAATAAAAATGGATTTTTAATAAATATAAAAGGCGTTTGGAGTTGTTTTAAATTTGTAAAAGTTACAATTTCTTAATTTATACAGTAAGTGAAAATTTAAATTTTAAAGAGATTTGTAGAAGTTTGAAAAAAAAAATACTCCAAACAGAGACTATAATAAGAGGACATTTTCTCTTGATGCTTTTGCAATTTTTTTTTTTTTTTTGGGTGACCTTCCCTTTTTCTTACAAATATGAAGAAGAAAATGCGAATGTGGAAAGAGCACTCCACCCACACCCTTCCCTGATCGGGAAAAATACTTTCCTTTTCTCAGTATTTTTTATTCTGTGTTATTATTATAGTTTTACTCCTTGTCCAATTTTTTTAAGTTTTTTTTTTTAATTTTTATTTGGAGGATGTGCTTTAAATGTGTATAACCTTCTTTTTTTTGGGGGGGGGGGGGTGGGGTGTTCAAAAACAGGTAATCCCCTACCTAGCATAATCCCTCCAACATATCTGGATTGAGTAAAATAGCATTTTATAATTTTAAGTGAACTTATATGATTCTTTTAATATATTTAGTAATTAAAAATATTTAAATTTTACATAGCTAGGTTGGTTTTAAGCTATATATATATATATATATATGTATGGTGTTTTCTTGAGCTAATCATTGCATAAAAATATTTTTATTTTTTTATTAGTAATATTTTTTTGAATTAAGATTTAATTTTTTTTTTTGAAATTTTAAGTGATCAAATCATAGGATAAAAAAAAAAAAACTTTTACTGAAAAAATTTTATAGTCGGTTAACGGAAAAAAATTAACTTTTTTTTTTCCTCTTCTCTAAATTTAGCCTTATTCGCGGGTTTAAACCAAACTCTTAAAAAAAAAAAAAAAATGCGTCCGATTTGAACCAAATAGAAAAGAAAAAAATTTTGAATGCGCGGCCAATAATGTGTTGGCAGCGGGTTAACATAACAGGTGATGTTAAAAAAAAAAAAGAAAAAAATTTGAAACGCATGACCAGAATTGTACTAGCGGTGGCGATGTTAGCTCTCCCGACTTCCTCTTTTACATTTACTTTTAAAAGGTATTTGGAGGTATAATTTTTAATAATTTTTGATATTTTTTGTTAAAAGTTGTTAGTCATCATTTTTGGTGTGTTTGGTGAACAAATAGTAATTTTTAGCCACTTTTTGTATTTGGTTAAGTTTTTGATAATTTTTAACTTTTTTAAGTAATTTTTTACAATTTTTAGTAACTTTCAACAATTTTTAATAATTTTTAGTAATTTTTAAGTTAAAAAATTATTGTAACAAAACAAAAAAGACAAAATTTGGTAGTTTGCTAGACACTTATAAATTAAAAGTTAATAATTTTTTGCAGAAACTTTTATTACCAAACGCCCCCTTATTTTCTGGTGGGTATCCACATTGAGCTCATCCTCCCAAACCATGTTTCTCGTACATGTATTGGAACTGAGTAAAATGAATCCAGGCAGTCAAATGGGGAAAAGATTTTGAACTTGGCAAAAAGTTGGAGTATGATTGATAGTGTTATCCTATTTTAAAACAATGATAAGTTCGGATAAATTTAAATTAAAAGAAAAAAGAAAAAACAACAACAACAACAACATTTTCAATAATTTTGTTTCTATGTTGGCTAACAAAAATAGCATTTTGAATTATATGCATTTTAGCTTTAACATCTCATAATTAGTTTTATTTTTTAGAGTATAGAAGATTAATAATAAAGTGTATTTAATTTTTTTTTTAACATTCCATGCCATACCCTAAATTAAGGATGAAACCGGCTGTGAAATACAGTGCCTTAAGCCATGGCACAGGCAAACCTTCACAAACCCAAACTCCTAACATTTATAGTAGTAAAGAAATAAAATGCTAAATAATTGTGTCAAATATAAATCTCCAAATAAAATCGATCAGCTAATCCTCAGCAATAATAGCTTCAAAATTTATACAATTCAGAGTAAATAATTAAATATTCCTATAGGAGGTTACAAACTCATGATGTCACGGTCCAATTAATCCATAATTCTTGACTATAATGATCTTTTCATCTCACTTGAAAAATGTTAAAAATGAGAGGTGGGCTAAAATTCCAGTGAATGGATTGGCAAGCCAAAAATAACGATTGGAATTTAAAAATAATAAATTTTCAAATAAATAATTTAACCAAAAATATTTCAAGTAAAAACAATGTCCATGCATAAATAGTAATAATTCCAGACATGCACGTGCAATAACATCCATAAATCAATCCATCAATCATAATAGTGATAATAAATATTAATACTCTAAATACTCTATAGTACATATATATATTTATTTATATACATATATATACATCAATTTCATACTAACCTATTTTTTTTCCTATTAATGTTAACGTCAGGTGTCCAACTTTCAATAGCAGAGTTATATATATATATATTATAATAGCAAACTGTGAGACAATAACCCTCTATTAATCCTTGTAAGTTACCACCCATCACATCAATGCACAGCTTTTAATGAAGGAAAAAATATAATCAAAATAAAAAGACTAACCTTTCAATTGCAAACTGCCGGGTTCAAGGGGACTGCGGTTAACAAATCTACCACAGGGGCTGCAGTGGAGAAACGGACGGCTCATATTTATTTACACTTTAATGACACGTGATCTTTAATATTCAGCATTAATTGTGCTCCAATCAAAATTTTCAAACTTTTATTTTTATTTTAAAAATAAATTTAATTAAAATAAATTACAACCATTGGATTAAGTGCAAAGAAATCTCAACCCTTCATTTTCCACTGCAGCCCCTGCAGTGGATTTGTTTACTGCAACCCCCTTGAACCCATAGCGTTTTGTCCTCTTCCTCCTTCTCTTTTTCTTATTCTCTGTCTCTTAAATGCGCAATATAATAAAACTCTAGTTAACTTGACCCTTATTTATATACATACCTTCTTTAATCACATACTATTACATTTATTGAATTAAGGTGGACCTCTGATCAAAATTCAATAATAATAATCCTTCTAAAAAAATCTAATGGTCTGCATTTATCCAAAAATAAATAAATAAATAATATAAATATTATTTTTTAAATAAAGCCAACTGATTCCATAATACAAAAATATAAAATGTAAATAAATAAATAATTAAAATTAAATAAATAATTAGTTCCTAGGTTTTAACATTCTCCCCCCATTAAAAGAAGTTTTGTCCTTGAAATTTACCTCTGGTATCACGAACAAATCCAGACACTTCTCTATCATTTCTTCCTTGTGCTTTTATGTAGCCTCTTCGATTGTGTGGTTGTGCCACAAAACTTTAACGAAGCAATTTACTTTATGAAACATCTTCTCTCTAATATCCAAAATCTTCACAGATGGTTTCTCATAAGATAAGTCATCTCTAATTTGTAATACTCATAACCAATCACATGGTTTAGACTACACACATACTTTCTAAGCATCGATACATGTAAAATGTCAACTTAGATGGTCAAGTTACTTGATATGCCACTATTCCAGCCCTTTCTAAAATCTTAAATGCTCCGATGAAACGCAAACTTAACTTTCCTTTCTTCCCAAATCTAATTACCTCTTTCCAAAGCAATACCCTCAAGAAAACTATTCTAACCTGAAATTCTAAATCTTTTTTCTTGTTATTAGCGTAACTTTTCTAACAACTCTATGCAATTAAAAGTTTTGGTGAATAACATTAATCCTCTAGGTTACATCCTCCACCAAATAAACCCAAAAGTTATTTTCCCAACTTCACTTTCTACTATACAGAGTCTCATAAGGTGCTACTCTCAAGCTTAAATGATAACTATTATTATAAACAAATTTTACAAATGTCAATTGCTCATCCCAATTATCATTCTACTCTAAGACTCATGATCTTAACATGTCCTCCAGTATCTAAATGGTCCTTTAAACCAAATGCCAAAATTTTCAGAAAAGCTATATTTCATCTTATGTTCGTACCTTAACAATCTTTCTCAAAATATAAATTATTACACTTTAGAAATTACATAAATTCATCACTGAAATTGTAATTTACGATTTTCAACTTCTCAAAGTCACAACTAACTTCTGCTGCGCACTCTGATTCTAGATATTCA
This sequence comes from Vitellaria paradoxa, assembly GCA_019916065.1. Taxonomy (NCBI): domain Eukaryota; kingdom Viridiplantae; phylum Streptophyta; class Magnoliopsida; order Ericales; family Sapotaceae; genus Vitellaria; species Vitellaria paradoxa. Next base: position 4,960,612 of record CM034234.1, read on the forward strand.
TAATATTTTCTAACATAATCACCAAAAATCACTCCTAACTTGATTATTAAAAATCACTTACATCTCCTAAACTTATATCTATACACACTTAATTTCCTAAAGTTTAAAATTCTCAAAAGTATAACCACCAAAATCATATTTCAGACATAACTTATACTCTACAAATCTATTATACAATTCTTCTTTGCATTTTGTTAAAACTAATAGATGAACCTGAAGCAAAATCTTATATATCTATAACACCTAAGTTTTCCATTATTAACAAACACAAGTATACAACCAACAATTATAAACCAAACTAATAACAAAACAAGTCACATTTACCTCCCACAATTTTCTTGCTAATAAGGATCCAACATATATAAATATTTTTTTGAGTTGCAAAAATCTTTGTACCCCTAATATTTGTTTCCATCCATAAATACAAAAAATTAAACATCATAATTCTTTATCAACCAATATCGATTCTTATGATCCAAAATTCATAAGACAATCCCAATATTAAAATCAAACTCCTGTGAATAAAAAAACTCTCCCAAATTCAAATAGACAAGAAACATCTCTGTTAGAAATATACTATATTTTTCTAGGAACTTAAAATTGAAATTGAATAATTTAACCTAAAATTACTCAAAATTTAATATAATATTTCCTTCTATGCTTATCATACCAACTTTTGCCAACCTCTATAAAATTACATGACCTTCAAATTCCAAATTATACTCATGAATTTTCAAGAACTATACATAACTTTATTAAATCGCCGAGAGCAATAATTATAAGGATCATTATACATCAAATACCCAAAATTTATAATTCACTATAATCCACTAAAATTATACTAATTAATAAAACCATGCCACCAAAATTTTCAATACCATTAAGTTGTCTTTCAAACTTTGTTATAAAATATCTTACACTTGAGAATAATAAAAATACACGCACCTGGCATCTAATGACTCTTAGTCATCAAGAACCAATTCCTGACTACAAAAATTAACATATAAAAATCTCCAAAGTTCATTATTTGAATAACTTACCCAATTTAAATGTGTTACACTCGAAAATTTATACTATTAAATCTCAAAATAACATTACTCCAATATACAAATATATACATGCACACCTCACAATAAGCGTCCACAAGATGTGAATCAAGATGTAAATATCAACAAATCTAACTCACATTCTTATTCGCACAAACTCTAGTGCTCAGACCTTCACTAAAGAAAACTAATTCTACAACATATTATCAACCTAATGCTCTGATATCATTTTTCACACCCCAAATTAAGGATGAGATCAGTTGTGAACTACAGTGCCTTGACCCATGGCACATACAAACCTTCACAAAAATAAACCAATAACATTTATAGTATTAAAAAAATAATATTGTAAATAATTGTGTCAAATATAATTTTTCAAATGAAATCAATCAACTAATCCCCAGCAATAATAGTTCCAAAATTTATGCAATTCAACAATACCTAAATTCTCAAATTCAGAGTAAATAATTAAATATTCCTATAAAAGGTCATAAACTCATAATGTCACGGTTCTAATTAATCCAGAATTCTTGATTATAATGATCATTTTATCTCACCTACAAAATGTTAAAAATGAGGAGTGAGTTAAAAGCCCAATGAATGGATTGGCAAGCCAAAAATAATAATAGTAATTTGAAAATAATAAATTTTCAAATAAATAATTTAACCAAAAACATTTCAAATAAAAACAATGTCCATGCATAAATAATAATAATTTCAAAACCTATATGTCGGAATGAAATAATTTCTATAAATCAATCCATCAATCACAATAATAACGATAAACATTTATCTGTGGATATATGGGAATTAAATATCAAACGTGCTAATATAATTTCTCATGCGCAGTGCTCAGTTGGATCCAACATCACACTTAGAGTCACCCAGTCTGGCTCATGAGTTCTTCCTTAAACCAATCCGATTGAGGTCACCACGATTTTCAATGACCTATTACCTAATTGTCAGAGTTACATCAATTAAGGAGCTTGTCCCCAAAACTCTTATTTCAATTTCAATAATCACAATTAATTATTTATCACAACCCCATAAATCAACCTGAACAAATAATTTTTCTTATGCACAATAGTATAAATGTAAAATTTCTTATCAAAATAATAAAATTTTTCATATGGAATAATTCAGAAAAATTAACCTTGAAAATCTTTATGCAAATAACAATTTATAAAATTAATACTAGGAAGTTAAACTACTTACCTGAAGTTCAAAGATACAAATATAAAAACACGTTAGAATATTCTATCACTATCCTAAATACACGAATATAATATCTATTATTTAAAAAAATATATCTTAAATTTACAATTAATAAAAAAATTATTAACTATTAACCTTTCTCATCAAATAACTAAAATTAATTTTTTTTATTAACTATTAATTCTCATTCTAATAAATTAATATTAATAATAGCCTATTCTAATCATCCTCCAAATCTGGCAACCTCTTGCCAAACCCATTCTTAAATTTTTTTCCCTAACACTGGAAACCATCAAGTTATAGATATACATGTGTGCCTACCCATCCATATAACCTTACCCAATAAACTTATATATATACACAAATATATATATATATATATATATATATACACGAATGTGTTATGCACACGTTCTTCTAAGAGATCACAATAACAAGTTTGATTTTTTTTCCTAATATACTGCTAATACTCTATAGTACATATATATATTTATTTATATACATATATATACACCACCCGTCACTTCCATCAATTCCATACTAACCCAATTTTTTCTATTAAATATATATATATATATATATATACAAATGTGTATATGCACACGTTCTTCTAAGAGATCACAATAAATAGTTTGATTTTTTTATTCCTAATATACTGCTAATACTCTATAGTACATATATATATATTTATTTATATACATATATATACACCACTCGTCACCTCCATCAATTCCATACTAACCCAATTTTTTTCTATTAATGTTAACGTCAGGCGTCCAACTCTCAATAGCAGAGTGTTATATATGTATTTATGTATTGTAGCAGTAGATTGCAAGACAATAACCCTCCATTACTCCTCATAACTTATCGCCCATCTCATCAATGCACGACTTTTAATGAAGAAAAAAATATAATTAGAATAAAAGAACTAACCTTTCAATTGCAAACTGCCAGAGTCTTTTCTCATCTTCTTCCTTTTCTCTCTCTCTCTTAAATGTGCAATATAATAAAACTCTAGCTAACCCAACTCTTATTTATATACATAGCTTCTTTACTCACGTACTATCACATCTATTGAATTAAGGTAGACCCAATCCAACTCAATAATAATAATAATCCTTTTAAAAAAATCTAGTGGTCTACATTTATTCAAAAATTAATAAATTAATAATTCAAAAATTATTTTCAAATAAAGTCAGCTAATTCCATTATACAAAAATATAACACATAAATAAAATAAATAATTAAAATTAAATAAATAACTAATTTCTGAGTTATAACATTCCAAAAGGTTTATGCATGTCTAGTTATATGGAGAGTATATAAACCTCTTATTGACCAATTTTAACTTCTATTCAGCTATCCATTAACTTCTATTGACTAATTACTGCAACTCATCACTAAAGTGAACAAATAACATAGTTTTTTTTTTTGAACTTGCAGAAAATAAATTCAGATAATTTACATTCATATATAAGTATACTTATAATTAATTAATTGACATTTGGTAAACTATTATTAAACAAAACAGCACCATTGGATATAGGTTTTATATGAATTTTTACGTATTTATTTTTATAGCTGTAACTCTGTAAATTATTTTTCTTGCATTTCTCTATATGTGGCAAAACTATAAGTTGTTGTCCAAAATAAAGGAGCACATGACAAAAATTCAAAAAATTATTATTATTATTATTATTATTATTATTAAAATATTATGAACACCTCAATCTTGTAAAAAGAAAAAAAGGAAGAAAAAGTTAAAAAAGAAAAGATTTTCTCAATTGTTTTTCTTAGCTTTTAGAGCAATGTTAATTGAACTAATTGCACAAGAATGAATAGAATGATGGGGCAAAAAGATCCAATACAAAGCCTGCTATATTCTTCATGGTTGGAATTTATAATTTAGCTGCAGTTCTTGTACACCGAACGAGACCAAATTTCAGCATTATATAATTAGTTAGGCACATGCACTTTATGAATGTTGTTATCTTTTCCTATGGTGTATAGCGATTTAATACGGGGCTCGGGATCCCAACTTGAAAGGTACAATCAAGTAGATCACATCCCTTCCCCCCCCAACACACACATATAACATTACGTGCTTGTTGCATTACAAACGAACTGTGCTAATACAGTACTTAAACAGCACTACCACCTATATATTACAGAGAGCTAGCTTAGAAGAAAATGAGAACCAAACGAATATAGATCAGGAAACATAACTGATGATGATCCATTTTCGTCCGCGCACCGTAAAGCCCACTGTGCAAAGGGCCAGGGGCTCTGAATAGGCGTCATTTCCTGGGCTAGTTGCCTTAGGATGTTGGCAAATCGTTGGCACTTGTCACATTTCTTAACGAATTCTCGAGCGTCGATTTCCATGGTAGGCCAATAATAGCCTACTCTTAAGACCTTCCCAGCCAGCTCTCCAACCTGAATGGTTGCCACAAATCCCTTCATGAATTTCTCTCATCACGTAATCTACTTCTTGTTCATTTACACATCGTAATAGTGGGGAACTGTGTCCCTTTTTGCAGAGTATTCCATCCATAACAAGGTACCTGCTTGCTCGGTGTTATATTCTTCGTGTCTCGTTCTTGTCAGTAGGTAACTCTCTGTTCTCAAGATAAACTCTAATCGGTTTGGCCCATTCTGCATCTTTCACGATCTGGTTGATTTCCGGACTCTGGATCCAGTATCTCTATTAGTACGTCTGAGTCATGTTCAGAAGAGACAATTCTTGCTAATCTGTCAGCTTTTTCATTTTGAGCTTTGGGAATCTGTTGAAGCTAGAACTGCAAGAATCTCTGGGATAAACTTCTCGTTCGTTCGCAGTATTCGGCCATGTGTTCTCCTCTTGTCTGATAATGCCCTTTCATTTGTTCAACGACCAATTGAGAATCGCTATAGACTCGTATGTGATCTGCCCCCATTCGTCTAGCCATTCGGAGATCGACAATAAGAGCTTCATATTCAGCTATATTGTTAAAGGCAGGAAACTTGAAACGAATGGCATATGCGAATTTGTGGCCTTCTAGGAAGACAAAAAGTATCCCAGCGCCACTCAAGTTTTGGGTGGAGGACCCGTCAACATAAAGTGTCTAGAGCTGGTCGAGTTTTTTTCTTCGAGGGGTCTACTGGGAGGGTAGTGAATTCTGCAATGAAATATGTGGAAGCTTATCCTTTTATTGCTAGTCTTGGCCGATACTGAATATCGAACTCACTTAAATCAATTGACCATTTTATCAGTCGTCTTGAAACTTCAGGTTTGTGTAGGATGTTCTTTAATGGTTGGTCTGTGAGTACCACGATCGTGTGGGCTTGGAAATAGGCTCTCAGTCACCGAGCCGCGGTTACCAGAGCAAAGGCCATGAGTTCCATCTTTGGATAACATTCTTCCGCCCCCTTCAAGGCTTTACTGGTGTAATAGATCGGCTTCTGAACTCCGTTTTCTTCTTTAACGAGGGTTAAGCTCACAGCAGTGGCTTATACCACGAGGTATAAACACAAATCCTCCCCAGGAATAGTCCGACTGAGGAGTGGGACTGATCTCAAATATTGTTTCAGCTACTGGAATGCTATATCACATTCAGTTATCCACTCAAAAGCCCTCCTAAGTACCTTGAAGAAGGGGTGACACTTATCGGTTGATCTAGATATGAACTTGTTCAATGCTGCTACCCTTCCTGCCAGTTTTTGGATGTCTTTTGTCATTCTGGGAAGTTGCATTTCCATTATAGCCCTTACTTTTTTGGGATTAGCCTCTATCCCTCGACTGGAGACCAGGAAACCAATGAACTTTCCAGACGCTACCCCGAATACACACTTGGTCGGGTTGAACTTCATCTCGAATTTTTTAAGGTGTTAAAGGTTTCTTACAAGTCAGCCACGTGTGAATGTGCTTTTTTACTTTTCACCAGCATGTCATTTACATACACCTTAACATTCCTGCTGATCTGCCCTTTGAACATCCTGTTCATCAACCTCTGATATGTGGCCCAAGCGTTTTTCAACCCGAAGGGCATAACTTTGTAGCAATACAGTCCTCTGTCAGCGATAAATGCCATATGGTCTTGGTCGCGCTCTGCCATCTTTATTTGATTGTATCCTGAAAACGCATCCATGAAAGATAATAGCTCATGACCCGCTGTTGAATCCACAAGCAGATCGATGGACAGGAGAAGGAAGCTATCTTTTGGGCAAGTTTTATTCAAATCTGTGAAGTCCACACACAACCTTCATTTGCCAATCGACTTCTTGACCATGACTACGTTTGAGAGCCAGGTTGGGTAGTGAACTTCTTGAATAAAGTTAGCCTTCAAGAGATTATTGACTTCTCGTTCAATTGCCTCATTTCTCTTAGGGCAAAAAATTTTTCGTTTTTGCTTAATTGGTTTAGCTTCAGAAAAAATGTGCAAATGGTGAGCGATCACGCTTGTGCTTATTCCGGGCATATCCTCGTGGGACCATGCAAAGATATCTACGTTATTCAACAAGAACTTTTTTAGTTTGATTTTCAGGGGCTCAAGTGTCTCTGAAACCAATCTTGAGGACTTGGCATTTATCAAGGGGGCTAACGATCATCTCTTTGAGCTCGCTTTCGGGTTTGCCTCTTCTTATTTCTTTCTCATATCGAACCTCCAGCCCATCAATCACTAGGGTTTCTCTTCTTGGTTACTCCTTAAGGGAGAACATTTAGCATTCACAGGCCGTCTTCTAATCGCCTCTGGCACACCCAATGCCATTTTCGGTTGGGAACTTAATGCAGAAGTGATAAGTGGATGCGACCACTCGGAATTGATTCAAAGCTGTCCTTCCTAGGATCACATTGTAAGCTGACGGACAATCCACTACTAGAAAATTGACCATTTTCGTCGCTTGGTGCGGTTTTGTCTCCAAGTGTTACGGGGAGGGTAATAGAGCCGAGTGGAGTAACTCGGTCTCTTGTAAATCCTATGAGTGGGGAAGATACTGGCTGTAGCTTCTCTCGACCGACTTTCATTCTTTCAAAAGCCCCTCGATAAAGGATATCAGCTCAATTCCCACTGTCGACGAGTATCCTCTAAGTCTTGAAATTAGCGATAATGGCTGATACGACAAGGGGGTCATCATAGGGCTGGCACACCTCACTCGCCTCTTCTTCGATGAAAATTATCAGTTGAGGCGTAGCCTTAGCCTTCTTTATCGGTCGATCGGTTGCCATCACTTCCCTTGGTCTGTTGATTTCTTGTGCGTACTTCTTCCTACATGTCGAGGATTCTCCACCTGACGTGAATCCACCAAAGATAACTCTGATTTTTCTGATTGGGTCCTGGTTGCACTAATGTGCCCGATCGGGACTCCTTCGAACAGGACTTCTCGCTCGAGGACTTTTCTGGTTAGGACTCCTCCGCTTAGCTCTCCTATACGCTCAGTCTGCAACGAAACGTTCAAGTCGACCTCTTCTTAAAAACTCCTCCACCTGTTTTTTGAGATCGATACAATCATCTGTATCGTGGCCGTGATCCCTGTGGAAGCGACAGTACTTCCCTCTGGAGCGCTTGTCTGCTGAAGTCTTGAGTTTGTTTGGCCATCTAAAGGCCAAATCATTCTAGATCTCTAGGAGCACACTCTTCAATCTAGTGTTTAACGGAGTGAATTCGTGCCTATCAGTGAACCTCTTGATTCCTTGGTCAGAGCGATTGTCTACCCTTCTGGTCTTGGTATCTCTGTGGTCTGGTCTATTTGGCATTTTTCTTTTTGCTTTGGAGTTTCTAGCCTCATCGCTTTCCTTTTTCGCTTTCATGACATCATCAACATTGATATATTTCTGAGCGCGGAATAAAAGCTCCACCATATCAACGGGCGGCTTCTTCACCAGGGATGCCATGAACCTTAGAGACCGTAACCCACTTATGAAGGCAGTTACAACCACCTTATCGTCGACTTTGTCAACTTCAAGCAACTCCTTATTAAATCTTGCGACGTAGTTTCATAAGGATTCCTCTCTCCCCTGTTGAATCGTGAGGAGATGGGTGGGCGGCCTCATCTGCCTTTGTCCCCCCAATGAAGTGACTCACGAACAGGTTACTTAGCTGAGCGAAATTGGAAATGGTCCCTGCCTTGATCTTGGAAAACCATAGGCGGGCAGGTCCTTTTAATGTAACCGGGAAGACCCGACACATAATCTTGTCGGGGTATGCCTCGATATGCATCAGTGTCTTAAAAGTTTCCAAATGGTCCAACGGATCTTGTGACCCATCAAACGATTCCACCGTCGACATCTTAAACTTCAATGGTAGGAGACAAGCCAGCACTCCCGAAGTAAACGGGGAAATAGTGTTCCCAATTAAGTTATCAACTGTATGTGGGGCTTTGACTGCAGCTAGGACATCATCCATTTGAGCTTGCATGGCCTTAATTTGCTCGTCCCAAGGGTTTGCAGAGAAACCTCTGGTATTGGTGGCTTCCACCTTGGAGATCTCCGAGTGACATCCGTGCGGGATATCAACTCCTAACGTCATCTCCCTCCTTCTTGACTCCTCTGGCAACTTATGAGAGACGTCATTCTCTCCAACGATACCTGCTTCATGGGCAAAGCCTATTCGAGGTCCTATTAGGACCTCCACCTGTGTTACACTATTCACCTCCATGGAACCCCCGTTGTATGCTCCATTGGTTGGGGGAGCGACTGGAGGTTGGACAAGAGCAAGAGGCACGTTCATTTGCTGAAGCAACACCTGGTTCTGGGCCACAAGAACTTGCATGGTTGTCATTATTTCTTGCATCTGCCTCTCCATGGCAGCGATTCGTTCATCATTTTGGTTCTCTATTGCCGTTGTTACTGGTGAGGGGGTTGAGTATTAATACCAGACCTGGTTTGGACCATAAAAATCAGTGAGAGAAGTTGAAATCAGTGAGGAAAGTCGCTTCCCACAGAAGGTGCCAACTGATAATGATCCATTTTCATCCGTACACCATAAACCCCACTGCGCAAAGGGCTAAGGGCTCTGAATAGGCGTCATTTCCTGGGCTGGTTGCCTTGAGATGTTGGCAAATCGTTGGCACTGACCGATCGCCACCACTAAAGATTTCTTTCGGCTTTCTCCATCGACCGAAAGAATCGGGGGCAACTGATCGTGAAGGATCGGTCGAGGTAGTTTTGCCGGTCCCATCAATCGGTCGGGTATCTGGAGATCGGGTCTTTTGTTTGATCGATCGGGTCAGGTTAAATTGCTGATGCCTTACTCGTGTAATCAATCGTACTATGACGTGTCCCGTGATATCCGTCGACAAATATGCTACTTGTTCAATAACGATTTGCATAACTAATTATGGAATATCTGCATGGGATTCGTGCATACACGTGGCACGATTTGATTTGACGAGAACTTGGATTCAATATGGCTCACACGCATGAGGGTTCATGTAGATTCATCCCCTCTCTATATATGTAAACCTTCGTGCAAGAAACAGGTACAAACACCCTTATTAAGTTCTGCCGTTACTCTGCTATAATACTCTCTCAATCTACTGGTTTTGCTAATTTAATAATTAGAGACTCTTTGACAGGTACTACACTGGTGTTAAGGCAGGATCTCGGACACAGGTTGAACCATTCGCGATACTCCCAGTAAGCAGTATCATCAATAATGATGTGTTGAAGCCACGCAGATCAAACTAGCAAGCATAGAGGACTTATTAATCTAGACCAGTTGAAGACAAGATTCTTGAAGCTAATTGTAGGGATTAACACAGGCAAAAGTACTATTTATTTGCTAAGAGAATTCCGAGACAGATTGAGTGTGTTTTTGGAGTGATAAAAAATGAGAAAAAATGAGATAAAGTGAAAAAAATTGTGAGTTCGTAATGTGTGCAGTGAAATAAAAAAGTTAATGTGATAAAAATTTTTTAAAATTTTTAAATTTTTTTTTATTTTTTAGAGATGCCAAACAATAGCTAGGGGTGAAATTTCCCAGCGAGGCCCCAAAACCGATGAAGGCAATGAAAAAAGCGAGGAATATCCACGGCTTGGAAAAATATCGATATCTCACATAGGCCATGAATTCTGGCCACAAACGCTCGCCGTACTGAGCAACCTCCTCGCAGGTCTGAGCATAAGTGAAACCCCCTAACTAAATGTTGTTAAATGTAATTTTTAATTAAATATTGTTACATGTAATTTTTACAAGCTTTTTTCCGAACTCTTTTTTTTTTTTTTTTGGGAAAGGTAACTTTTTTTCTAACTCCAATCACGACCAAAACCAAACGGGCAGTGTTGAGTGATCACAAATCCCAAAAAAAAAAAAGGGCCAGGGTCACGTGGGTTGCTGTGTCACCTTCGAGATCAAATGCAAGAGAAAATAAAGACAATAGAGTTGGAAACCCAAGATAATTTATGTCGGTTCTTTTACAATATTCATTTTGTGGGTATTGCTCATCCTCACTTTCTCAGAAATGTATTATTGCAAACTGAGTAAAGTGAATCCAGGCAGCCAAATGAGAAAATGATTTCGAACTTGAGCACCGTTCGAAATTTTAAAAATTTTTTATAAATTTTTATAAATTTTTTACCATATTAACTTTTTTTTTTCATTACATACCTTATGAATTCACAAATTTTTTATTTTATTTTATTTTATTTTATTTTTTATCACTCAAAACACTACCTTAAAAATAAGTTAAAGTGTGATTGGAAGTTCTATCTTATTTTAAAACAATGATAAATTCGGATAAAGTAAAAAACAACTATTTTAATTTAAATCAATGATAAATTCGGATAAATTAAAAAAAATAACAACAACAACAATTTTGTTTCTATATTAGCTAACAAAAATAGTATTAATTTTAAATTGAATGCATTTTAGTTTTAACCTTTTATTATCCATCTCATCTCATCTTAAGTACTTTTATTTTTTAAAGTTTAGAAAATAAAAAATAAAGTGTATTTAATTTCTATTTATTTATTTATTTTTTACATTCCCATAAGTTTTATGCACGTGTAGCTATGGAGAGTATACAAACTTTTTATTTACAAATTTTAGCTTCCACTCTGCTATGCATTTAACGTCTTTGTTTCAAATGAGATAATAATTTGATAAACGATAACCACAAATGGAACGTTAACTTCGAATGCAGAAAATGAATTCAGATAATTTACATTCATATATAATTATAATTATAATTAATTATCTGACTTTTGGTAAACTATTATATATCAAACAAAACAACACCGTTGGATGTAGGTTTTATATGAATTTTTACTTATTTATTTTTACATTTGTAACAATGTTAAGTGATTTTTCTTGCATTTCTATATGTGACAAAACTGTAAGTTAGCGTTCAAAATGAACGAGCCTCCGACAAAAATTAAAAAAAAAAATTATTATTATTATTAATAAAATATTATGAACACCTCATTCTTGTAAAAAAAAATAAAAAGAAAAATAAAAAAAGAAAAGGATTTTCTCAATTGTTCTTCTCGGTTGGTAGAGTAATGTTAATTGAATTTATAGTACAAGAGTGAGTAGACTGATGGGGCAAAAAGATCCAATACAAAGCTTGCAGTATTCTTCATAATTAAAATTACAATTTAGCAGTACTTCTTGTACACACAAAGAAACCAAATATGTGCATTAAAATTAGTAAGGCACAGGTACTTTATGAATATTGTTATCTTTGCCTATGGAGTATATTTGAAAATTTAACATGGGGCTCTTGAATGGCAAAATCAAATAGATCAAACCATATATATATATATATATAATATTACATGCTTGTTGCATTACATGCTCAAACGGCAATACCAGATACATGTTACGGAGAGCTAGCTTAAAAAGAAATGAGAACCAAACGGATATAGATCAGGAAACGTAATGATACGTAGAATCCACGCTGATCAAACTAGCAAGCATAGAGGACTTATTAATCTAGACCGGTTGAAGACAAGACAATTGTAGCTAGCTGTAGGATTAACAGAGACAAAAGTACTACTTAGTTTTGGCAAGATTCCGGGACAGACTGAGGATGAAATTTCCCAGCGAGGCCCCAAAACCGATGAAGGCAATGGAGAAAGCTAGGACTGTCCATGGCTTAGAAAAGTATGTATATCTCACATAGGCCATGAATTCTGGCCACAAACGCTCGCTGTACTGAGCAGCCTTCTCGCATGTCTGAGCATAAGAGAACCCCCCTAACTCAACTTCTTTGCAGAGCTTGTTGAAGATATCAGAAGCTTCTTCATTGGCCCTTAAATAGTTACGTATGACTCCGGCCTTCTGAAGAACTTCCACGTCTTTTGCAGTGTTTATGAGCCTGTCCATGAGGAAGGCATAAGATGTGACATAGCACTCGACACCGGGACGACACTGCTCGAAAGCAATGAGGTTTCTCAACAACCGCTCCGTCGAATCGTCGATGCAGAGAGTGGGGATTTGGAACCGAGCTCTGTGAAACAAGTGGAAAGGGGCGTTAACTTCTTTGAAGCTGACATTGAATATATTATTATCTGGTTGTCGGGTAGGGGCTTCGAATTTGACTCCTGCATAGTGAAGCTCTGATGCAGAATACATGAACTTGGAGCATGTATTTATCTTCTTCTCATGAAGAAGATGATGATGATTATGATCTTTTTCTTGTGGTACTGAATTAGGATGATCATCAGAAGCAGCTACACGAAGAGGCCGGTATTTCTTGTGTATAAAATCGAGAATATGCATCGGAGGTTCCTTCTTGCTATCATCCTTTGCTGCGGCGGCCTTTTCTTCCCCGACTGAATTATTAGTCTGCTCTGAAACTAGAACGACGCAGCACCCAGGAAGCGAACCAGATTTTGTGGGATTGTCTTTGGAGTTAGCTGTGGGGTTATTTTCGGAGTTGCTAACGGGATCCAACTTGGGAATGATTTGATTAACATACTCATCAAGCGAGAGAGGATTTTGTAATTTTTTGAGGGTGAGGTCGTACAAATCCTGGAGAACAAAGAAGGGGAGCTGGTTCTCGAGCAGAAGCAGGTCATCTTGGACAGTGAGGCGCGTTGGAACGCTGCCAAAAATAGGATCGACACTATTTTTGCACTCCCATTGATTGGTGCTGCTGATTTGTTGATCCTTGGTGCTGCTGATTTGTTGATCCTTTTGATCCTTGGCGTTGCTGATTTTTTGATCCTCTGCGTACCTGAGATTGGTTAAAGTTGTAAAAATTAGTATAAATTTATAAAAATTGTATCTTCGTAGCTTGTGTTGAGTTTTGTAGAGTTTTATAGGATTTTATAACAAACCAAACGCACTTCCGGTAGAGAAATTCAAGTATGAAACAACCGTCGATCAACATCATCTTTGCATCCAGCTCAGCGTCTACTTCATCTGGGTAGCTTTTCTTGGCTTCTTCTAACAATTCGTTCATTTTCTTCAGGCAATGTTCTGAAATGCTCGATTCATCGATCTTCTCTGATTCAGAAATTCGATTGAAGAGGGATTTCACGTAACTCAATTTGATGTTGCCGGAGCGTTTACTCAGATACTCGTCCTTGTTGTGAAGTGGTCCGATGGAGACGAGGTGGGGAGTGTAGGCACTTCCCTGCAGCTCTCGGAGCTCCCTGCCAACCCTGTAAATGCAGACGGAAGAAGATCTGGAATTGGTTTTCTCTGCACCGTCACTGATCTCTTTAAGGATTTCGCTGTTTACGGTGGTTTCCATTTGGGACTTGGGAGGAACTTTTCTTCAATTGACTCAGACCTAGCTAGCAACTACTTCTTGCTCCTGCTACCCTTGGCAAACTCTTTATATAGGGAAAAATATTTTTTTTAATTATTTAAATTAATATTCAAGAAAACAATTAAAATTATGTAGTAATATAAAATGATATAACACTTACATGGGTTCATTAACTTTTCTGTCATTGTATCTTAATTGCATCATTTTAGCTGACATATATATATATATATATATATATTTTATTAAGAAAAATTGTATTCAAGTACGTTCAGTAACCCCCCCAAAAGGTATAATACCGTTTAGAAGTTGTATTTAATAATTTTAGCTATTTTTTATTAAAAATTAGTAAGAAAAATTTTTTTTGATGTGTTTAATAAAAAAAGTAACAATTTTTAGTAATTTTTAATAATTTTTAGTAATTTTTAAGTATTTAGTAAAAATTTTAATAATTTTTAAGTTTATAACTAGTTAAAACGACTATTATAACCTCTGAAAATTTTAATAATTTTAAGTAAAATTGCCAAAAGTCAGTGTTTTGCTAAACACTCATATGAGAAACTTTTTTTTTTTTTTTATTTTTACTCCTTCAAACAGGGACTACAATTTTTTGTAATTTTTGTCATAGTGTTATCATATGTCTTTGTCGATAAAAGTTGTGTTTTTGGTAAAAAATTATAAAAATTAAATAAAAGTTGAAGAAAATATAATAATTTTATGTGCAGTAAAGTTTTTTTTAAATATTGATAAAAGATTGTACATCTATAATATGTAATTCACTCTCCCTTTTAGCAATGTTGGGAGTGACAAAAATTTATAAAATTAGATAAAAATTGTGAATTTGTAACTCTGACAGTGAAATAAAAAGTTAATAACTTTTAGAGATTTTCAATATTTTTCACCGTTTTTCAGCACTTGAAGCAGAGCTTAATCCAAATTATCTTACTTACCAAAAACAAATTAAAAAAAATTGAAAATAGTTAAATATGGGCGTTTTCTAGCATGACAACCAAACATGCCCTCTATTAGAATTTTCATGAGTGAATTACAATTCCTAGCTACAATCACTTGCCTACTTTGGAGTTCCATTAATAACTGAGAAATTTTTAGCGCATGCACCTAATTGCTTTTCTCCATCAACCAGGGGCGGAGTGAGAATTTTTGCTGAGGGGGCACTGGGCGCTGAGAGGCACTAGGCATCAACGGGAGCATCGATCACTCAAGAAAAAATAACAATCGATTTATTTTTCGATTAAGAGTAGAAAAAAATGATATTATTTTTAAAGAAAAAATAAATTATTCTTGAGTATGAACTAGTGAATATATTTCTCATGGTTAATAGTTCAAGCATTTAAAATTTATTAGAGATATCCCTCGCTACAAAAAATATAATTATTATTAAATTTTATTATCTATAGAATTTATTGTGTTATATGCTAAATTTACTGATAGTATAAACAAAAATATGTAATAATGTATTAAAAGGATATACTTTATTTCACAAAAAATACTAAGTTTAATTCTTTTAAACTTCTTATATGTTAAAAAATTTTGAATTAACTTTAAATTTTTAATAAAATCAGAATATTTTAATTTTTAAATAAAATTAAAATAATAAAAAAATATTTTAATAATTTTATCTTAAAAATTAAGGTTCACTTGCCCCCCTTAACTCCGCCCGTGCCATCAACACTCTGTATATCGATTTATCACTCATTTAAATTATTTAATTAACCTTGAAAGGGACATGCTCTTAAGCGACTGGGCGAGCGAGCTTAATTTATAGCGCAATACCTCTAACAATTTTGACATTAAGGCTGTGCTCGGATGTGGGCAAACTCTCATGCCAAAATTAATACCCAGCCATCATTAATGGGTCTCACCTTTGTTACTATTTGGCAACCGCACCCCCCCCCAAAGGGTCTACGCTTTGTCTCTCACGGGGGCTTCTCCCGGATAATTTTTGGGTAGGTTTGACCCTGGCCGAAAGTTATCTGCGAGAATAGATATTATTTTGGTATTTTTAGTCATTATTAATTTGATTAAAATAAATATAATGTTAATAAAAAATAATAGATAGGCTAATAAGTCAAAATAAACATAATTAAAAATAAAATTAGACAATAACCAACCACATTCAAAAGTACATATTTAAAAAAAATTGTTTAAATAAATTTATAAAATATTAAATTTTCAATGAAATAAATAATATAACTTCAAATTGTCTAAAATAATTAAATGGAGTGAGTTTTAAAATTTAATATTTAATTTAATGGGTGATCAAGTTTGGGACACCACAAGGGCAAATGAGTCATTTGACTGTTTTTTTTTATCATTCACCCCCTCTTATTTATAAAACATTCAAACCAAATCAAAAGTTATTCATTTCCATAAACATTATATCTATGTGGGCCAACCCTCTAAAAATAATACCTCCTCTCATCTTATACCTCCGCTAAAATTTATCCCCTGAAATTTTAGCATCATCCAATCGAGCACTAATTGACAAAGAGCACTGTCTCGCAGTTATTGTAGCACTAAAAAAGAAAATTATTAAAAATTTCGTTTTTTTTTTTTTTTTTTAAGCCAACAGTTTCCACCCATCCATGCACTTAAAAGAACCTTTGCACTTAGAGATCAATATTATTATTATTTTTGTAATTTAAAATATTTAATAAATATTTTAATTTAAAGTTTGTGTCGCAACCATTTCTTCTGGAATGATGTAACATTCTTCGTCAAAAACAGGCCTTGCACTTAGCGATTAATAATTTTTTTTAGTAAATTAAAATATTTTAATAAATATGTTAATTTAAAGTGATAAGTATGCAAATCTTACAATTGACAATTGATTATGGTAAAAATTAAAAAAAAAATTGATAAAATAATTGTAGCCCATTCTCATATACATACAAGCTATATAAGGGACCATTTTGGGCTACCAATTTTTATCCAAAAAAAATTGTAATTTTGTATCACGAACTAATGCTTGCTACTTTAATAGTTAGTTGATTATTTGGTAAAATTTTTAAAAATTTGTAAAAGTTAAAAACAATTGAACAAAGCTAGTAAAATTAGAAAAAATTGGTGAAAACTAAATAAAAATAGTAAAAGTTAATTTTATATTTGATGAAGAAAGTTAAAAAAATATTTAAAAAATGAATAAAAGTTGGTTTTTTTTTTCACACCAAATAGTCTTTAAATTAAGATTAAAATTTACATTTAATTGAAGGGATAAAATGATGTAAGATATACATGGGGTTTTCAAAGTTATAAAGTTAGTATTAATTTATGAAAAGTTATAGGGTGCGTTTGGAGTCCCAAAAAAAATAAAAAAAAAACCAATGGATGGGATTGATGTGATGTAAAAATGATAGGTGACAAAATATGATTGGAGGAATTTGAAAACTTTTGAAGTTTTTTGAAGTTTTTTGATTTTTTTTGGAGCCTCAAACGAGGCCATAATTTTATAATTCATATAATAAGTAAAAAATTTAAAATTTTATAAAGAGTGGGTGTGAAACTGTTCATAATTGGTAATCCAAGAGGTGGGAAGAAGCTTGACAAGCTCTTCTTTTTAGCATGCTTGACACTCACAATCTAAGTCGTACCAAACATGACAATTGAAGTCTCTCGTTACACCTATCTTCATTGAAGTGCTGTCCTGTCCGATTAGCTCTTACTTTTCATGACCAAAAAGGTTTACCAGTTATTTTCCGAGTAGTCCTCTTTGATTCTACCTGTCAAATTCCAAACAGAGGTAAAATAGAAGAGAAGGTTAGGTGGTGACAAATTAACTGGACCCGCGGAGGAGGACGAGGCCGCGAAGGTGCCACAACTAAAGTAGTCGATCAGCCGTCTGGTTATAACTTCGAGGTGGTTAATTTTAATTTCATAGTGAAAGCCAGGCTGGCGCTTTCGGGGGTCAATATTGGTAAGCTCATTCCAACACGTTTCATCTAAACGGCAATAATGCTTTTAGGGGTCAATAAGGTTTTGTTTGGAGTTGGAATAAAATAATATAAATTTTTATAAATATAAATTATGAGATAATAAAATTTAAATTTTTTATTTATTATATAAAATATGAAATATTAACTTTTATAATTTTATACAATTTCGAATACACCATAAATGCTGCACAGAAATTAAAATGTTAGGATGTTGGTTGTATTTAAAGAAAAAATAAATGCTGCATGGTGGCGTGGCAAAGCAAACATCAGCATGCTGACATATATATAAGTTAGGGGCCATTTTAGCCTTGAAAAAATTAGAAGTTATCTAAAGTTACGAAAAAAAATTACTAATGTTTGTTTAATTTTTTTAATCAAATTTTATTATATATTATTTTTATATCAACTTTATATATTTTTCTTTTATTTTTTTATCATCTAAACGGCCCATTAATATGAATTTGTAAAAATTGTAATCTTATAAATTGAATTAAAAGTTTTAATTTTATAAAAATTTGTAGTAGAGATTAAGAAAACTCTAAATGGGACCAATATGCACATTCAATGAATGAGTAACGGTAATCAAAAATATTTTTAGGGATTTCTTATAAAAATATAAAATAAAATAAAAATATTAATTTTTTTTGTGCTAATACAAATAAATAATTCTATAAACATGTCAATAAAACCTTACCAACTAATCTTTTTTTTTTCTTTTTAATTAGTTAGACAAAAAATTAACCCTTGTAAAATATTGTGAGTGTTTGGAGTTATAAAAGTTATGATTTGAGTTTGGAGAGAAAAAATTAACTAGCTACTGACTGCTAAATAGCTAACTTTTTTTTTGTATTTGAGAAGGAAAAAAATTAATTTTTAGTTAATTTAACATTTTTATCCTTCAGGATTTAAAAGAAGTTAAAAATGTAAGAAGATAAATTTAGTCATTTTAGAAAAAATAAAAAAAAATAATTAACTAGAAAGTAGCTACTAGCTATGCTTCTTAAACGGAACTCAAATTTGTAAAAGTTACAGTTTTATAATTCGAGTAATGAGTAGAAAATTTAAATTTTATACAAATTTATAAAGTTCTGTAGAACTCCAAATAAATGTATTATCATAAAAAAAAAACTCTTTTAGTACACTCCTATGAGGATGTAATTTCATAAAAATTATTTAGTGAACGAGAAAAAGTGATTTCTCTTTTGACAAAAAAAATTATTTCCATATTTTTTTCATTTTTTTAGGCTTGCACGTTTTAATTTGTATTTATTATTTGTTTGATTATTTTGTTCTAATTTAATATGTTTAATCAAAACAATTAATTCAAAGATAAGAAAAAAATGAAAATAAAAAATTAATTAAAACTCAAAAAGGTGACTCTTCATAAATTTGCACGTATCAGTGAAAAATTAAATGGATTACCTATATTATTGACAAAATTAGTATTTTAATAAATATTGAATGTGAAATTTTAATTAATTTTATCTCATAAAATTTTGTATAAATTTATAAAAGTTACAGTCTTCTAATTCATACAATGAGTAGAAAATTTAAAATTTTATAAAGAGTTGTAAAATTTGATAAAATTTTGTAAAACTTGAAACGAGTTTATATACGTAGGATTATTTGTTTAACTTTATGCATATAATACCACTCTTATTTCGGGGATAAATAATTTACTTACGAATTTTCATTGCCTCACTAAAAAGGGGAAAAAAAAAAAAAGGAGATGAATCCACAAATATCTTCTCCCCCAAATGCAGCAACCAAACAGAGGTAAAGGATGGAAAGTTCGGTGATGAAAAGGCAACTGGACCCGGGAGAGAGAGAGTCTCCGGGAAGGCGACTCGGAGGCTAAAGTGAGGGTTGTTGCAGTGACGGTAATAATCTCAAAACTAAGTTATTTTAACTTTTTTTTTTTCTAAAATAATACTATTTTATTTAAATTTCTATATTTAAATATAAATTAATACATCCGAATACATATTCATATTCATGAACCCCCTCCTCTACTCCGAGAAGGTGCCATTATTAAAGTGGTCAGTCAACCGTCTGAAGGTCAATTTTAATTTTACAGCGAAACTGTGAAAGTCAGGCTGGCGCTTTTAGGGGTCAACAATGGTAGACTCGTTCCAACGCGTTTCATCTAAACATTAATGCTTTTAGCGGTCAATATAAATGTGCATGGTGGCGTGACAAAGCAAACGTCAGCAACATCCAGCATGTGTCAGCATGCTGACTTAACATCAAGCAATGGATGCATTCGGAATTTATATATTAGGGGCAGTTTAGACTTAAAAAAGAAAATATTAAATGTTACCAATATATTATTTTATATTAATTTTTTATATTTTTCTTGTACTCTTTTTGCATCCAAACAACCCCTTGATATAAATTTTTAAAAAATATAATCTCGTAATTCATGTTTTAAATAAAAAATTTTAATTTAGTAAAAATTTGTAGAGATTAAAAGAACTCTAAATATGGCTAACACTATGCAATAATGAATAAAGATCACACTAAGAAATTTACAAAAATCACAATTTTAAAAAAAGCGTAATAAATATTTGTGAATTAAACTTTTTATCTCAATTTAATTAAAAAATTGAGATAAAAAGTTATTTTTAATATTTTTATCTCACTTTTGTTAAAATCGTGATGGTATTTAAAAAGATGTAAAAGAACAGTGGAAACCATCACTTGAAAAACTGAGATAAAAGATCAGTAGAAATCATTTTTAGAAAAAAATCGAGATAAAAAATAAGTAGAAACATATCTAGAAAAAACCAAGATCAAAAAATAAGGAAAATCATATCTTAAAAAAAGCGAGATAATTAAAAGAATGAGAGAAAATATTCTTATTTTTTTTCTATATCTCTCTCAAATAACTTTATTTATCACTTTGTATGATTTAAATTAGATTTCATAAATTTTATTGTAGCATTTATTTATTAATTTTAATTAATTGAATATGCTATAAAAACTACAATCACATATCAATAAACAAAAATATTTTTAAATTAATATTAAAACTAAATTTACCAAATCAAATTAAATAACGCTAAATGTATAATCATTATTTTCTTTAGTAAATATAGAAGAGTAGTCTTTATAATTTATACGATTTATAATCAGGTGAATATTAAATATTTAATATCTAATAAATGTTTAGTGTATCTTTAATATTAATTATATTAAAAGTGACATTATTTTATATTTTGTTGGAAGTGATAAAATTTAGAAATAAAAATAACAAAAATTTTCATTTTTTTTGTCTTTTTAGAACTAATTTTTGAATATAATCATTGAAAATATTTTTTGTACTACAAATCAATTTTTAAAATAGTTTTCAAAAATTTTGTTTTGAACAATAATTTTCTAAAACTAAAACTAAACGCGACCTAATTACTTTTAAAATATAATACAGAATGAAAAAAATATATTATAAATAGTGAGTTCTTGATTAAATATATGTTATACACAAAAATTAAAGGAAAATAAGAAAAAAATTTAAGATCATTTTTAATTAAATATGATAGATATTTATAAATTATTTATAAGTATGCACATAGTTCTATATATTGGTTATGATTTTAAATTATTGCAAAAAGTTAAAATAATTATATAAAAATAATTTTTTATCCCTTTTCTCGATCAATTGATCAAGAAAAGTGCAACTTTTAACTACTAATTGGTTGGTAAAAGTCATGATAAATTATTGCAAAAAAATTTAAAATAATATAATTTTATTACTTTTAGTAACCCCAAAAGTGAAAAAAAATTTGTTTATATATATTAATATGAAAAATGTATATGTAAATGATAGTTTGGACTAGCGGCCAACTACATAACTTCTGGAAGAATGGCAAGAGTTCGATTCTTTTTAGAAACAAAAAAAAAATCAAATATATAAGATTGCTATAATAAAATGCGCCAAACGGTGCTACAATAGCATGATAGTAGTTGCCATGCAGATTTTTATTATTTTTCATAAAAGATCACACGAGATTTATTTTCATCTCAGTTTTTACCATAAAAGATCACGCTTTTAGCGTATGATTGTTATAAGTTTTTTATCACGGTTATAAACTGTGATCGAAAAGAAGCGACTAACAATCTCATTTAGATCAATCACGCTTTTATGATCGAGATACAAAGTGAAACAACAAGTCTAAAAGTTATGATGTTTATACATTTTTGTAGTAGGTGTAATATGTAAATACAATGAATGAGTAACGTTAATAAAAAATATTTATAGGGATTTTTTTGTAAATAAATAATAAATAAAATAAAAATATTAATTTATTTGTGCCAATACAAATAAATAATTCTACAAACATGTCAAAAAAACCTTACCAAATTATCTTTTTTTTTTCTTATTAGTTAGATATAAAAATTAACCCTTGTAATTTATCGGGAGTATTTGGAGTTATAAGTTATTAGAATGTTGAGTTTGGAAATAAAAAGTAAACTACTTACTAAGAAGTTAACTTTTTGTGCTTAAGAAGTTAACTTTTTGTGCTTAAGAAGGAAAAAGTTAGTTTTTTGTCAATTTGATTTTTTTACTTTTCATGATTTAAAAGAAGTTAAAAATATAAAAGGTAAATCTGGTCATTTTAGAATAAATCAAAAAACTGAGTAACTAGAAGTTAGCTGCTAGGGGTACTTTCCAAATAAAACCTAAATTTATAAAAGTTACACTTTCGTAATTTGAATAGTAAGTAAAAATTTGAATTTTATAAAAATTGTAGATTTTTATAGATTTTTTGTAGAATTCCAAACGAATCTACCATCGTAAAGAAAAAAAAAAATAGTATACTTCTATGAGGAAATAATTTCAGAAAATTATTTAGTAGACAAGAAGAAGTGATTTCTCTTTTGAAAAAATAAAAATTATTTCCATATCTTTTGGTTTTTTAGGCTTGTACACTTTAATTTGTATTTATTATTTGTTTAATAATATTGTTCTAATTTAATATGTTTAATCCCAACATTTAATTCAAATATGAGAAAAAATGAAAAATAAATTAAAACCCAAAAAGGTGACTTCCATAAATTTACACATATCAATGGTAAATTAAATGGATTACCTATATTATTAACAAAATTAGTATTTTAATAACTATTGAATGTGAAATTTAATTAAATTTTCCCCTAAAGGCTAGAAGAATTATCTTTAGAAAAATTAATTATTTTATATTAATAAAAATGTTATACTACTTTTATAAAAAATAAAGTCTGTTCATTGAATTCACCTGAGTTGTTCATTAAAATTGTTCATTAATAATTGGAACAGCACATTAAAAACAAATAAATTTTTATATCACAAATTAAACATAATATACTTTATTTTTTAATAAATTAAAAATTAGACTAAAATATAATTCATTACTCTTGAAATTCAAAAGAGTATGCAATTTGTTTTAATTGAGCGATAATTATCCACCACCTACCTAATTATATTATAGCCTTTTGATTCATACTTGTTCAAGTAAATATGCTAAAATTATTCTTATTTTCTTCTTCTTCGTTCGGGGAAAGTGAAACAAGTCGCATGGTAGACAATAATGAAGGTACATGTATATCGGAAATGTGAATGAGGAATGATACTAGAGTGATAGTACTTAATATATCTGTTAATAAAAATAATAATTTTAAAAGGCGTTGATACTTATAATTAAAATTTGTAACTATAGAGATAAAATATTATTAGGTAATTTAAGTAATCGTAAGGTATCATAAACCCTAATTGTCCGTTCTCAGTCTGGACCTACTCTCAATGCATAATGGTTTTATGAATATGCTAAAAGTTTTTTTTTTAACTTTTTTTTTTTTTTGGTAAAATCTATAAGTACTATTTTAGGGTGACGTAAGTTAAAATAAATTCTTTTGACGAGACTTTTATTACAGTAATATTACAAACAAATATTATTTAAACTTTATTTTTTCTTATTTTTAAATTTCAAATTATTAATTAAATAAAATCGATAGTTAAAATATAATAAAACCTGAAATAAAAAAAGAAAGAAGTAGAATGAAATAATAGAACATAATATTTCACTATCCCCACATGAGTATTTGACTATGATACGATATTTTAATACAATGAGAAAATAGAATTACTTATATAATTAAACAAAAGAATAATATAACGAGAATAAAAAATATGATTTTTATTTTTCAGAGAGAACGAGTTGTGATATTAAATAATTTACCTATTGTCATTATTTATGTTTTGTGAACAAACAGGAAGAACATACGTGAGAGGTTTTGTTGTCGTGTATCAAATTTAAAAAACCCAGTAGAAGAACTATATGTTACTCAAGTCAAAGTGTCGTGAGGTCGATGGGCTTTGAATTTGGCCACTCATGGGCCTCCGATAGAATATGGACCGCAAACCACTGTTACAAATTTTCAATAGGATCAGTCCACAAAGGCTCTGAAATTGTAGCTAAGGACACACGACCTGGTAAAAACTATCCAATTTACTAAAAATTTATTCATCCAAATCATTTTCAAATTATTATTACTCAATTCAAAGTGTGTTCAGCTTAAAAGGGCTTCTAAATGGGCCTCAGATTCAAGACAGACCAAAGGCGGCCCACCCACCTCCCGGGCGGGCCGTGGGAAATGGTAATTCTTCAACTCATCAATTGGCGGAACCCGTTATCCTAATTTGCCGGTGTTTTCCTTCTACCTAACTAAAAGTAGAATCTACTGAAAAAAAAAAAAAAAAAAAAAAAAAAATTACGGATATCTAGCGGTGTTTATGATGTACAAATTGAAATTGAAATTGAAATTGAAAATTGAAATTACTTGAAATTTTTATCGGTTCTCTGAAAAAAAATGGTAACATAAATCGAAATGAGAATCTAATTAACCGAAATAATTCAATTTGATTTAATTTCAAATTAACTGAATTAATTGAACTTTTTTATATGTAAAAAATAATTTTTAGTATTATTTTTGTAAATTATTATATTATCCAAATTTATATTATATAAATATATAACTTTATTTTTTTTTGTAAAAATTATTATTATATATTTATATTTACATTTAATTTCTAATTTGGTTTTAGTCAAATGCAAGAACCAAACCAAATTTTAATTGGGTTCTGAAAAAAAAAAAAAAACACAAAACAAAACCAAGTCAAAAACTGAATTAACTGAAAATCAAATGTTTTGTATGGAACCTAGAGAAGAGAAATCATAAAAGAAGATAAAAGAGAGAAAAATGAGACAAATTAGGAAGAAGATGGAGAGAAAATGTAGCCTTTGTTTTTGTTTTTTTTTTTACACTAATATTCTCTTCAAACTTAACAATTAAATAAAGATAGGGGAAAATTTTTATTTTCTTTTTCTCTGCAAAGCACACAAAGTAGAAAATTTTGATTTTTGGTTCCGATTCAGTTTTGCACAATCCTATGGATATGCCACTTTAAACCATTAATACACTCATCAAATTATATTTTTAAGTTTAACAGTGTACATGTAATAACCTCAAATTTTAAAATTTTTAATATTCATATTATTTTAATATATTATTAAAAAATTTTGATTTTAATATATATATTATATAAAATTAATGGTCAAAAGTGACCACATGGAGGCATGATTAGCTTAGGAATTATCTTTTTCTTATTTATTTATTTATTTATTTTTACTTGGCCTCCAAGTTAGCATTTAATATATGTGTGTGTGTGTGTGTGTGTGTGTGTGTTTTTGTACCTTGGGTGGAAGAAGTGGCTGAGAAAGAAGAAAAAAAAAGAAAGAGAGAGAGAGAAAGAAGAGAGATGGAAGAGAGAGAAAATAAAGAAGAGAGAGAAAATGAGGATTTAAGTTTAAGAATAACATGGTTTTGGTATTTTTGACGTTGTGATCATCATGATGGTGTCGAATCGTAGTAATTCGGCCTAAAATGGGAGATACAATTGAGCAAAGTTTTAAAGTTTTGGATCTGAGGTAGGGATTTAATGCATTTTATTTACATATATGTGATATGAAAATATTTTGATAAATTGTTATGTGATCATTTTGTATGAACATAATTAAATTTAGATTACATTGGGCGAATTCTGTCAAAACCAAACCACCAAAATATCACTACCAAAAATGGAGTTCACTGGAACTAGAAAGAATTGTAGAAGAGAATATGCCAAAGCATATTCCATGAAAGTTTCCAAAATTTTCCTTTAGCCCCAATAGTTTTTTATAATTACGATTTGACCCCAAAGGTTTTACAAAATTACGTAGTGACCCCCAAAGTTTGGAATAAATATGAAGTGCCCCAGGGCTTTTTAAAAATTACAAT
The DNA here is from genome assembly GCA_019916065.1 of Vitellaria paradoxa. Lineage (NCBI taxonomy): Eukaryota > Viridiplantae > Streptophyta > Magnoliopsida > Ericales > Sapotaceae > Vitellaria > Vitellaria paradoxa. The sequence goes on from CM034234.1 coordinate 4,986,833, forward strand.
TTCGCCCCTAAAGTTATGCAAAATTACAATTTTGCCTCTGAAGTTGCAGTTTGACAATTTATAGTTATGTGCATGGAAAATGTGTAATTGAGAATGCTCAATTTTAGAATGTTTGAGTGATTTATTTTATTAATAGAGAATGATTATGAAAGTGATGATGTGATATTATTGATTGATTCTAACGAGCTGTTTCATTAAGATGATAATAATTGAGATAAAGGAAATGAGAATGATGTTGTGATTGCGGAGCTGTAGATACTGAAAAATAGGAAGGGTACAGAGATTACCCTTGGGTTGCAAAACCCTAAACCTGCGCAGGGGTTGGTATTCATGCCAATAGGTTAGTAGCCTACAACGATAATAATTATCTGGCTACTCATGGCCATCGGGTCCGGATCCGTAAACGACGATATTGTATAGTATCTGCCCCATGACTGTGATGATTGTGATGTGATGGCAAAAGAGATAAATGAAAGATAATAATTGGATTATTTTTGAGATGTATGTTGATATATGTTGTGATGTTGAGATACGCAATGACTTGGAGTTTATGAGTTATTGATATGAAATTATTGGTAATTCGATTGTTGTGTGCATATCATATATGTTATTATGCATCGTGGGCACACGTAGATTAGTGCTCACGTCTCTACAGATTCTTTTGCAGGTCATGAACCCAAGAATTTGGTGGGCTATTATTAAAGTTACTTTTTCGTTGCTGTAATTTATTCAGAACTATAATATTATTAATTTGGGGATTTATTTGACATGGTTGTAAAGGCTTTGAGGCCTAACTCCCTATTATGTTGAAGTTGTAGTTGGAGCACTGTTGTCCGGTTACGCTGAGGTTTAGTTATTATTAATTACTTTTAGTGTAATCACAAAAATTATTATTAATATTATGGATGTTTGCTCCAAGGTAGTGGTGTGACTCTGATCAGGGTAATGGATATTTTAGCACACGTTGTGTATAACTTTTTCACTCACTCCCCGGGGTTTGAAACTCGGGACGTTACAAGTTGGTATAAGAGCTTAGGTTAGAATATCTAAGAGACAGTGGAAGTCTGGTATTACATGTTATATGCTTATGTGTTATAACTGAGATTTAGTTATTTTTGAAAATGAACTCATTGGTATTTTATGGTATAGATGGTAGTGGAAGCAGATGAAATTGGAAATGATACTAAAATAGTGACCCTATCGGTAAGAGAGATAAAAACTTATGAAATGTCTTTAATTGATGGCAAGTAAAACTAGTATGTGAGCAAGTGGTGTAACTGGCAGTGGTTTGTGGGGCTAAAGCATAATGTGTAAAAGGTGTTTTGATGGTAATTCTGACATCAAGAATGATGGTTAGATATGGATGTAAATGTAGTAAAAAGGTTTTACATTTGAAGTTCAAAGGGCTTGAAAAGTCTAAGATAGTGACTCAATGATTTACTGAGATTGCATTTTTATTGTTAAGTGATGTATAATTGTGGGATGATTTTAAAGTAGTAATGGCAGTAGTAGAGATTTAAATTTTAAAATGGATGAGTTAGCAAATTGATAAGTAGTGATTGACCATTATTATGGATTTATGATAATTATCTTGACTGATGACACCGTAATTTAGATTTGGGATAAAGTAAGAGTAATGTTACTTTCTTTGTTAATGATATTAGGTACATTGAAAAATCTTGTGTTCAGGCAGTTAATTTGAAGTTGAACGAGAAAAAGTTGTAGTTTTGTTTCCGTGAGTAATGTGTAGGTTATGGAGGTGTTTCTTAAGAAAAAGTGGGGTTAATTTTCTTAATGGAAGATTAGTTTTTCTTAAACTTTATGTCAGATGCCTCTTTCGTTTCAATTGTGCCACATTCTACGGTACTGTTTAAGTTTTGGAAGTTTAGAATTTAATCAAGTGATTTATAAGCCTATGGTTTCATCTAAGTTTTGGCGTCGAGATATTGATTATTCTTGTTAAAGATGAATGGTAAAAGGTTTAAGGTTTTGAGTAAATTAGAAGTTATCAAATTAAGTGGTGATTAAGGATATGTGTTTGTTATTGAATTTTGGCAAATCGTCTTAGTGGTTACATGTTGAGAACAGCAAGTATAAGTTTTGTTTATTTGAGATAAAGTTTAGGGTCAGGTGATATTTGGTCGGGTAATTACGATGGTTCCTCCAAAGGTTTTAGTTGTATTAGTTGAGTACCTCTGAGATTGTATTTGATATCCAAGCTTTGTGAATTTGGCGGGTGACTGCTACTGTTATATTTAATATGCCCTCAATTGATAGAATTATTAATTCAATTGAGCTATGAAAGAGTTAGAAATTTGGTAAGGTAAAGTTATTAAGAACATTTTATAAACCGAGACAAGGGGTTGACTGAAGCATTATATTGGTTATTCTTATCCGCGGAAGGATTACTCTGGATATTGTGATAGGTTACAAGGAAAAAAAAATTTAGGTTATGTGCTAATGCATAATGGTCAAATGACGATGCAAATCAAGGTAGTTGAAATCACATGAGAAGGATAACCTATACTTGATTTAAAATTAACTACAATTGTGTTAATTGACTGCAATAGTGTTACATTGAAGTCTTGAGAGTGTTAAATGAAATCATATAAAAGTTCCAAAGTTGTTGGTATATATAATAAGAGTTGACTCTGAGGAAATGTGATTGAATGGAGTACTAGAAATATTATATCTTAAATTCTTCAATGTTACTCGGGTGAGGCAAATGTAATGGCTGATACTTTAAGTAAGAGGACAAGAAGTTTGGTTGTACTAGAGTTGCTTTCAGTAAAGTTTTTAAGAGAATGTTCGTGATTTTGAGGTTCTTTGGGATGAGAATTATAATAATAGAATAATAAATTTTTAGAGGCGAAGTTATTCAAGAATGGTATTGATCATGTGGACAAGGAGTTATTGGGTTCCAGGCGTGGGACTAGTTTTATTAGAAAATGCAGTATTGCCAATTTTCTAGCTAAAGTGTTGAGTACAAAAGTATAGTCATAAATGGATAATTAAGATACAAGAACAAAGTGATTGTACTCAATGAGTGTGGACTTCGAGGAGTAAAGTTCAGAAGTTTTATCATTCGAGACTGCAGTGCATCTTAATGGCATTAAGAGATATAATGAATTTAATTTTTCAATATTAACAAAATGAAAGAAATGCAAGGTAATGTTTGTGAATTTTTTGAGGTGCTTTCAGAAGATATATTTCCAACTTATCGCCTGAAAGGAAGAAAAGAAAATATATGTTGGAAATTGTATCGAGTTAAAAAGATTATTGAGGGAACTAATAATGAATATTGGAGATTGATTTGTGTATCCCTAATACTTGTAAGTAATTTGTGATGACTCAGAATTTTAATGCTTTGATTAATTGTTAATTAATATTTAATTTGGTAAAAATAAAATTTTATTGATTTAAATTTTTGGAAACATAAATTAAATTCAATTTTTATTATGGATGCATGAAATTAGAAGTCTAGTCTAATTTGAATTCTAATTCTTTTTCCATTAGAGGATTCTACCAACTAATAGCGAGTACATGGAATTGGAAGTCTAGTTTGATTTGAATTCTAATCATTTTTCCATTAGGATTCTACCAA